>CM068734.1:62721780-63227941 GCA_035136125.1 Quercus rubra | reverse complement strand
GGCCTAAGTCTTGTTAGTCTAGCAGAAGCTTCAAACTTTGTGTTAGTTCCTAGCAAACCGATGTGGGACTCAAGGTCACTTTTCTTTGAGAGATTAGTTAGTTAAGTTAGAACATGGAAAATCTAGTGTACTAACAGGTCTAATATCGCTAACAGTATACTAACAAAACGGCCTAAGTCTTGTTAGTCTAGCGGAAGCTTCAAAACCTTTGTGTTAGTTCCTAGCAAATTGATGTGGGACTCAAGGTCACTTTTCTTTTGAGAGATTAGTTAGTTAAGTTAGAACATGGAAAATCTAGTGTACTAACAGGTCTAACTCACTATATATATATTACGATGAGCTAATAACTATATACTCACACTTGAGCTTTTACTATCCAAAAAAAAAAAAAAAAACACTTAAGCTTTTCTTCTTTCAAACTTCTCTTCCTTCGTTACAATGGCTGCCTCTTTTGCAACTCTTCATGTGCTTTTCTTAGTATGGTTCCTTCCCGCTACCTTCAGTTTAAGCTTCTTCTTCTTCAAAGCAGAGTCGATCTCAAATGTCTCTTGCTATGAAAAAGACAAGCAAGCCCTTCTAACCCTCAAACGTGGTCTCGCTGATCATGAACACGTCCTCTCATCTTGGTCTGACCATAAAGATTGCTGTATATGGGACGGAGTTTTCTGCGACAAGAAAATTGGCCGAGTCTCTGAGCTCCACCTCAGTTATTCGAGGTTAGGCGGTGAGATTAGTGGTTCGCTGCTCCAATTAGAACATTTGAAACACTTGGATTTGAGTTACAATGACTTCAATTGTACTCTGATCCCATCTTTCCTTGGTTCAATGTATAGTCTCACACATCTTGACCTCACAAGCGCAAACTTCAGTGGACTCATTCCTCATCAACTTGGGAACCTTTCAAGCCTTCGCTATTTGTCTCTTTGGAATAATTCTGATCTCTATGTAGATAACCTTCGTTGGATGTCTGGTCTCTCTGCCATTCAATACCTTGACCTCGGCTCAGCTAACATTCACAGAGAAGTTGATTGGCTTCAAATAATGAGTAAGTTCCCATCTCTTTCGGAGTTATACTTGGATAATTGTCAGCTTGATAGCCTGAATCCATCTCTTGGATTTGTCAATTTCACGTCTCTTCGAGTCCTTAATCTTTCTGGAAATCATTTCAATCATGAGATACGTAATTGGTTCTCTAATCTTAGTACAAGCCTCTTAACGCTTGACCTAACGAGCAGTTCTTTGAAAGGTGATATACCGCCTAGCATTTTCAATTTAGAGAAATTAGAATATCTATCCTTGTTGTCGAATAAGCTAACTGCACAAATTCCAGATTCGTTAGGGCAGCTTAAGCATCTAGCGTATCTTGATCTCGGACTTAATTCTTTAAATGGTCCTATACCTTCTTCTGTTAGGAATTTATCTCGTATAAGAGAATTATACCTTGACCAAAATCAGTTGAATGGCACCATTCCAAAGAGTCTTTGGCTTCTCTCAAAGTTAGAGACGTTGTTTGTCGGAAAAAATTCTTTAACAGGTATCGTAGATGAAAGGCATTTCCAAAAACTCTCAAAATTAAAGAATCTCTATATGTCTGAAGCACGTTTGTTCCTTAATGTCAGTTCCAATTGGGTTCCCCCTTTCCAACTTGACTATGCCTCCATGAGCTCAATCAAGATAGGTCCTAATTTTCCTTCATGGCTACAATCACAAAGATCCCTCAGTTTTTTGGATATGTCCATGTCAGGAATTTCAGGCAAAGCTCCGAGTTGGTTCTGGAATTGGACTTCAAACATTACGTTTATCAATCTCTCTAACAACCACATTGAATGTGATGTATCAGACATTTTTTTGAGTTCTAATGTCAAATTGCTCAATATAGCTAACAACTCATTTTATGGACCCATTTCTACTTTCTTATGCCAAAAGAAAATTAGAAAGAATAAATTAGAGGTTTTAGATGCATCAAACAATCTCTTATCAGGAGAACTTTCTCACTGCTGGAAGTATTGGCAGTCTTTGATCCATTTAAACTTAGGGAGCAATAATCTAGCAGGTAGAATTCCATACTCCATGGGGGCTTTAGGTAACCTCCAATCACTACGTTTACAAAACAATAGAATCTATGGAGACATTCCTTCATCGGTGAAAAAGTGCTCAAATCTAAGGCTCATTGATATGGGTGATAATCATTTGTCCATCATACCACTATGGATTGGAGAAATGACAAATCTTTTAGTTCTCCGTCTAAGATCAAGTGAATTCAAGGGTTATATACCTCCGCAAATATGCCAACTATCTTCTCTTAGAGTATTGGATCTTGCCAATAATAGCCTATCAGGATCCATACCAAACTGCTTGAAAGATATTAGTGCCATGGCATTACCAGATTCCTATGATATTTCATTTTCTTTTACATATTGGGATATATATACATCCTATGTTGAGAATGTTCAGTTGGGTCCCAAAGGGAAAGAAATGGAATATGAAGAGAACCTTAAATTAGTTAAGCTCGTAGACCTTTCAAGTAACAACTTGTCTGGATCAATCCCTACTGAAATTTGGGATCTTTCCGAATTACATTTTTTGAATTTGTCTCGAAATCATTTGATGGGAAAGATACTAGAAAAAATTGGGAGTATGAAAGAGTTAGAGTCAGTTGATCTCTCACGAAATCATTTATCGGGTGAAATTCCTCCAAGCATGTCTAATTTGACATTTCTTAGTCTCTTGGACTTGTCATACAACAACCTCTCAGGTAGAATTCCTTCAAGCACCCAGCTTCAATCATTTGATGCCCTTAGGTACATTGGAAATCCTCAGTTATGTGGTGATCCTCTTCCAAAAAGCTGCACAATTGAGGAACAATCTTTGAACAAATCACCAACTGGCAGTGTTGAAGATGATTCTAAAAACTCCAACTTCTACATTGGTATGGGAGTTGGATTCGCAACTGGCTTTTGGGCAATTTGTGGAGCTCTTCTTCTTTAATAGGACTTGGAGGCATGCTTATTTTAGATTTGCCGATGAAATAAAGATTGGATTTATGTGACTACAATGATAAAGATGAATTTACTGGAAAAGCTAAGAGTCTGCCTTAGTAACTGAGGCATCGTTATCTAGCCAAAAGGTATTGCTTCAAGTTAATGTCCTTATTATTGTTTCTTTCATGTTAATGTTGTAGTCAGCTACTTCGAATATACAATTTATTTCATAGCTAAATGTGATAGTCTTTTGGATTTTATTTCACAAATATGACATAACTTTAGCCTTGATTTATGACATAACAGTTTACTAATAATACTATTCCCTATTTCAAAAATGTGTTTCTCATTTTGGAACTAACAAACTCCACTCAATTGAGCCAAATCTATGACTTTTATTGAATTGAGTTGGGCTTTTGATATCAATATTAGTTATAAAGATTAAAATTTTCTTATTTATGCTATGCTTTTTTTTTTTTTTTTTTGTATGACCATTTTGCTCTTTTGCAAAAAATATTCACAGGCTGTGAAACTCTTGCAATCTAAGACAATTACAATTTAAAGCATACATAAATAATTTGTTTCTTTATACCAAGTTAGTGTAACTATGACTTTGTCATCTGAATTATTTCGTTTGTTACCTCTGCATATGAACTGTATGAGGCTATTGCCTATTGGTACTAGCCAGTTTCACTAAGGATGTTGTTTGTATTAATGTGCAAAGATAGGGACCATATCAGTAGTGTAGACCATTTGATTGGTTTTTATTATCCTCTTGATTGAAATTTTTACCAAATTATGTTGATATGCAAGCTTATGTTTGAAGTAGTAACTGTATGGAGTTTGATGTTATGGTCAGATTAATTAAAGTAAATTTACCATAACAGTGAGATCTACCTCAAATGACTTCCTCGTCCATAATAATGAGATAGAGGCTAAGGTTTTGATTCAAAACTTATTGAATGTGTAATATACCAACAATAATAATAAATGATAAAAAAGGCTAGATGCTAAGGTCCAACCCTATCAATTACCATATATTGTGTTAGATCAATTTGTAATAAGTGAATGCATTAGCTAAAGATTTTAATTTTTATTTAATTTTTAATTTACTTAAAAAGAAGTGTTAAATTATCATTGAGATTGTGTATGGATGACCCTATTTTGACCATCTTACTTTGTTTAAAAATAAAACTATAGTTAAAAAAAAAAAGTGAGTCTTTAAAAAGCTTCACATAAGTTGGTGGTGAAATTAAATTGACATTTTAATCTAAAACAAACAGAACCTTAGCATATAAGTTCATGGTTAGGCATCTACTATTTTCTAGTTCCTATCCCTATGGTATTTAAAGATAGTATTAAATATATATTTTGTGCCTATTTTGGTTTCAGAACTTCTTAAATCTTAAATTCTGAAAAGTTGCATTACTTGCATGGTTATAAAAGTCAAATAATAGTAGATGTGACATAACTTGATCTTAATGTTTGCCTCACTTCTATCCAAGTTTCCGCTTGTTTGATGTTGCACATCTATTTAAAGTACTGTAACAAAGTAAAATTTCTTTTAACTTGTTGATTTAGCCTAAATTGAACTTTTAAATCATGGTATTGCATTTTGAGTAGATGTTATTTTTTTTGTTCTCTCTACTTTACCACTTGGCTTTATGTGAATTTATGCTACCTTTGTCATTTAGTGTACTACTTCATTGGTTGTCCTTTAATCTCAAATTTTTTTTTCTCATTAACCTTTTGGGAAGGGATGCTGATGAGGCAAAAGTAGAGGAGTTCAAAGGAATGGCTTGTAAAGCCTCTCTTGCTAATCAATAGAAGCAGGTCCAAGACAACATTCATGCTCAGAACATTCATATGTATAAATGAAATTTTTTCTGCCTTATACTAAAAGCAGGACCAAGAACTGCTTCCACAACCAATAGCTGCTCCGTGTCAGGGTGTGTTGGTTTTGATATTGGTAGGAATGGCCAACCTACAGACTGTCCTGGTAAGATTTCTATTTGGCAAAAAAAAACCCTTTTCCAATGTTACATTATGAGCTTGAAGTTGTGTGAGTGCAGCTTGAGATGTTTGAAATCTTTAATTGTTTTCTTAAACAAATTTAGTTATTTAAAAATATTTAAAGTTATTCAAGTAGAGTTGATGTCAACAATCCAATAACTTTTGAACTGAAGTGTCAATAAAAGAAATCTACATTAGGGCAGCAAAGTGGAGGGGAAGATGCCTTGGGGATACTTAACTTGATTTTATGGAAGGCATCTTCAATGAGTATTTAATTACTGTTTCTAGAATACCTATTGGGAGTTTGCTGGTGTATCTAATGCTTTATTGTTATCTCTAGCTTCTATAAGGTCTTTCTTGAAATCATGTCTTTGTGTTTGTGATGTGATTTATAGGTAGTTCTATACTTTTTAACCTTTGTACTTCTAAATTAATATTCTTAGATAAACTGTTGATTTTATATTTTTTGGAATGATAATATGCTTTGGTTGTTAGATGTCTTGCAAACTTCGATGTTGCGAATGAGTATTTCCCCCTCTTTTAAGAACAAGGTGGTAGGTGAGATTGAGGGTTCATGACCCACTCATATGTGTAACTTACCAATAAAACAAAAAGATTACTTGCAAGCTTTGATTTTGTTAATACCTTCTAGAATATCTCTTGGCTTCTTTCATTGAAGTTAAAGCTCTAAAATATATTTGTTTCTTTTTTGAATGCCATTCTTATTGCAGCTAAACAAGGAATTGAACCAATTTGTAACCTAAAAACATGACATTACTTGGGTTGAAACCTTGGAAACAAAATTGATTATAAAGATTATGTGAAGTTCTCAGTTTTGATTGATATTCTTCAGGGCCTTGATTGGATGTTGTTGTATTGGCATGTTGCTAGCTTACAAATACATGGATATGTGGGAAAAAAAAGCGGAGCAATATCTCTAGAAGTACAAGGATGTCCTCCAAGCTGGACTCATTGCCCTCCAGTTTAATCTCCTTATGTGGTAAAAAACTAATTGGTGTTCTTTTAATTATATGGTTAATGATTCATACTTTTTCCTGAATATATTTCCCAATAACATCAAATCAACCTTTACTGCATTAGGGGTTGGATGAGAGGGCTTTAACTGGGTGCCTGTTTTGTAATACATTGCTTTCAAATATGTTTGATTGTAACAAAATTCATTACAATTGTGCATATAAGTAGTACCCCATATCATAGTCTCTGTCTTGGAATGAAATTAGAATGTTCCTGAACCAATATTTGATTGCAAGACTATCAGTTTTTGCTTAATGTACTGGAGTATATGTATTCTTGAGCTTGGATAAATTTTGTATTATAGGAAAACATCAAAAATCCAGAAATTTGTATTGTTGTCTTCTGCTGAGTTGCTTGTCTAATGATTGTGAAATTCCTTAGGTTTCCTTTGGTGGCAAGATTGCATTGTGTTGTCTGCCACACTTAGTTCGATATACACAATCATGTATCGTCCCTCTCTTCTGCATCTTGTGGTGCAGAGGCTCTCAAGATTTCCATCATCTGACACTTTCATTTGATTTTTCTTGTTGACCTTGCTGCCTTCAGTTTTTATTGAACTGCTCCTCCTTGTATTTAATAAGTTGTTTTTACTTATGCCACTATTAACATAGCTAAGCAATGCCCTTTTTGGCCTACGTGTAGAAAACACATGAAGTTAGAATAGAATTTATGGCATTTTAATTTTTTATATTAAACTTAGAATTTTTGAAGAGAATAAAAGAGGAAGGTTTATATGTACAACACATTTTTTTATTACCATAACTGCATTATTTGGGTTTTTAGTACCTATCTTCTGTTTAGGTACAGAAGAAGTCTCAATTAATTATTACAAAATTTCCACATTTTGGTTATGATTACTTAAAGAGCTTGTGCGTGTGTCATGTGTGTTCTAGTTCTCCCATTAAAGTACCAATTACTAATGATTTTTCTGCACCATAATTGCATTGTGATAAACTCTTTGAAAGACTAAAGGACCTCATTGTTTACAAGCTTGATGGTGAAATACTTCACAAGGAAGCCAGCCAAGGTATATGTTTAAACGTGTGAAGTTGATGTTGGTACTGTCATAGCCTTCTAGCCTAGTGTAATTTTGAGGATAACCCATTTTTAATAATTAAAATCCTAAGCTCCTTTTGTAATAAGTGAATAAATTAGTTGTTAAGGCCTTTGATTTATAAATAGCTTATGTTTACAAAGTAAAAATTAATAAATTTCCCGAGTTTGTTTGAATGAGCTTATTTTGATTGTCTTACTTTGTTAAAAAATAAGCTGTATAACAGTACAACTATTCTTAGAAAAAGTGAGGCATTTAAAAGATTTACATAAGATGATGGTGAAAAGAAGTTGATGTTTTTAAGCCAAACAAACAGAACCTTAAGTAGATGTTTTAAGCCAAAACAATAGAACCTTAGCGTATAACATTCATAGAGGTACCTACTATTTTTTAGTTCCTATCTTAATTAGGTATTTTAGGTTGAAATCACCACTAATTGATTCATATATTGAGCCTATTTTTGGTTTTCAAGCTTCTTAAAATCAACCCAAAAGTTGTATTATTTGCGTGGTGATACAACTCAAATAATAGTAGAAGTTCCAAACTTGACATAACTTGATTTTAATTATTGCCTGACTTCCATCCAAAGTTTAGCTTCTTTGATCTTGTGTATCTACGTCAAGTACTTTAACAAAGATAAATGTCTTTTAACTAGTTAATAGATAATGCCAAGAGTAAACTTTTAAATCATGTCTTACATTTTGTGTAGATGCACAAGATCAAAGAAGCTAAAACTTGGATGGTAGTTAGGCAAACATTAAAATCAAGTTATGTTAAGTTTTGAGATTCCACCATCATTTGATTTTATCACTACGCAAAAATACAACTTTTCTTTGTTCCCTACTTTGCCACTTGGCTTCATGTGAATTTATGCTACCTTTGTCGCTCAGGGTACGACTTCATTGGGTGTCCTCTAATCCCAAATTTTTTCTCATGACAGACTTGAACATCCAGCTACAACTGTTTGGGATGGAATGCTGATGACGCAGAAGCAGAGGTGATCATAGAATGGCTGGTAAAGCCTCTATTGCTAATCAACAGAGCCAACTCCAAGAAAATGTCCATGCTTAGATTAAATTTTCTCCATGACTATGGATGAAATTCTTATTCCTGATACTAAAAGGATAGGTGATGCACATGAATTGCCTCAACAACCAGTAGCTGCTCCTCGTTGGAGCGGCCTTGGTTTCACTGTTCGTAGGAATGGCCAACCTACTGACCGTCTTGGTAAGGTTTTTATTTGCAATACATAAACTTTTCCAAAGTTGCATTATGAGCTTGAAGTTGTGTGAGTGCGTCTTGAGATGTTCAAGATCTTAGAATTTTCTTGTGACCCATACTTTCTATGTTTGAAGTAGTGGGATTATCTTGATTTGAAGGAAAGATCTTTTGATTTGTTCCGTTGATTACCTTAGCTTCTTTACTAGTTTCCTTGAACAAATTTAGTTATTTAAAAAGTTTAAAGTTATTCAAGTAGAGTTAATGTTAACATCCAATCACTTTTGAACTGAAGTGTTGGCAAAAGAAATCTACAATTGGGTAGCAAAGTGTGGGAAATGGGATGGTGGCCTTTAGGGGTGGGGAGGGGAGGGGAGGGGAGGGGAAGATTTCTTAGGGATACCTAAATTGATTTTATGGAATGCATATTCAAGGAGTATTTAATTACTGTCCAGAATGCCTACTGGGAGTTTGTTTGGGTATCTAATGCTATTTCAATTATCTCTAGCTTTTATAAGGTCTTTCTTGAAATCCTATTTGTGTTTGTGACGTGATTCATAGGTAGTTCTACACTTTTTAACTTTTTTTCTTCTAAAATAATATTCTTAGATGAACTATTGATTTTGTATTTTTGTAATGATAATAGCTCTAGTTGGAATCAAATTAGAAGTGTTTCTGCACCCAGATTTTCTGCAAGACTATCAGTTTTTTTTTATTTTTTATTTTATTTTATTATTATACTGGCTTATAGGTACATGTTGAGTTTGGATAAATTTCATATTACAGGAAAACATCAAAATCAAGAAATTTGTGTTGTTGTCTTCTGCTGAGCTACTTGCTTTTCCTACAATTGTGAAATGCCATAGATATCCTTTGGTAGCAGCTTTTCTGTGTCTTGTCTACTGCACTTAGTTTGATATACATGACCATGTATCGTGCTCTCTTCTGCGTCTTGTGGTGTAGAGGCTCTCTTGACATTTCTGTCATTTGACGCTTTCATTTGATTTTTCTTGTTAACCTTGTTGTCTTCAATAATACTTGAACTACTCTTCCTTGTATTTGATATGTTCTTATTTTTATTTTTATAATTATTTTTTTCATGGTTACTTTTTTCATCAAATTATCAACAATGGATTGTTTTTACTTATGTCACTATTAACATAGCTAAGCAATGCCATTTTTTTGGCCTAATTAAACATAGAAAACACATGAAGTTAGAATGCAATTTATGGCATTTTAATTTTTATGATAACAACTTGTGAATAGAAAAAAGAGAAAGGACTATATGTAAAACACATTGTTTTGGGTTTTCTGTACCCATCTTATGTTTTGGTACAGAAGATGTTTCAATTAGTGATTCAAAATGTCCACTATTTGGTTTTGATTATATAAGAGATTATGTGTGATGTGTGTTCTATTTCTGTGATTTTAAGTACTAACTATTAATGATTGTTCGATCAACATAGTTGTACTTGAAAGAAAGCCATAGAATTGTGCTGAACTTTCCGAAAGACTATAGGACCTCATTGTTACAAGCTTGATATCAAAGCCATCTCAAATGCCACACAAGGAAGCCAGGCGCTAGCCAAGGATTATATTTAGATGGTGAAAGTGAAACTGATGTCGCTACTGTCATGGCCTTTAGCTTGGTGTAGTATACTCTACCGGCGTACTATACATTACATTCCTGGATACCCAAGAGTTGATGTGTAGAACACATACAAGATAACAAGGTATGATGGAACTGTGATCAATGCCCAACATTGGGGTTTTGGTAGCTACTAGGGTACTTCATAATGAAGAAGCACTATTAGACTACAGAATGAGCAACTTAAAGCAATGACGCATGATATACTCCAATGTACGAAGAGGACCAAAGGAGATGGAGCTTTGTGTATGTTGATTAGCCATAATTTTATTCCACACCTTCTCACCCTGGTGTACTTTTTCAATGTTTATTAGTTAGCAATCATATTTTTCATTTAACTGTTTTGTAGTTGCAATCGCCAACCTTTGTAAATTACATAGTTAAGGCATCTAGATGAAGATTGTACTACTTTATGCTCAAGTTTTCTTTCAAGTTTACTTTATGCTAAAGGCTTGGCTTAGTAGTTCTTAAGGCTTCATGATATCTTTTTGTTGGCATCTTAGGGCCACTTCAAAGTGATTCCTCCTTGTAATTATCCAACGTGTGTGGGATGGGAGGAATGTACATGCTTAAGGGAATAATTAGATACTCAAAGAGGTCGGAACACCCTTGTTATAAAATAAGAAAAAAGAAAAAGAAAAAGAAAAAGAAAAGCCATAGTTTTGTATGCTTGAGCTTTCTTCACATACAAAGTTTGGATTAGCAACTATTTTAAGGGATTGGTTGTGGTTGCTTTCCTTTTGCTTTTCTGACTGTCTAACAAGGCTCATTGCCTAATTATTGTATGAACAACATTGTAACAGAAAATAGTTCCCCAAAAACCTAACCTTTATGTTAACTCCACCATCAGATCATAGGTTTTTGGAAAAACTGATTTTTTAATAAGCTAACAAGAAGTACATGGTCTATATGGATAAGGATCGACCTTTCTTTCAGGGGCATAGCCAAGATTTTTTACTTGAGGGATTGAGTTATAGTATTTTTATAAAATTATCAACACTAATACATCCATAAATTGTGTAGTTCACCATAGACATACAAAATATCCAAAAAAGAATATTTTGCATCAAAATTATGTCTAATGTGAGTTTTCATAGAATAAAATTAATCTATTATCATCAAATTATAAATTCTGAATTTTGTTACAAGCATCTTAAATTCATCCATTATCATCAAATCTGTAAGGTTGAATTTAATCAACCATCTTGTTGGCTTTATTCCGTGCCAAATTTGCTTGTAATTTAGCAATTAGTAACCCTGTATTTAGGTGGGAATCATGTAAGGGTAGTGTGTGAGAGAGTGTGAAGAAATGCTTAAAACTGTGCAGTGAAGCAGGGACTCACAGTTGGATCTCGCTGGTGGCTCACGGCTTCCAAGCTGCCAGAAGATGCACACAAGTGAAGCATGTAGAGAAGCTGAACCATCATGCCAGCTGTAGCATTACAGGACAAAACGTCCAGTCTGGCCATTCAGTTATCTCGTGGCTTGGACTCGCGACTCAGTCAAGTCACGAGGCCAAGTCACTAGTTCACTCTGTTATTGGAAAAACTAAAATCTTCGCATTCCTTTCCCACTTCAGTATAAATACCCCATATACCCACGAAATGTAGAGAGCTTCTAGAGAGAATTTTGAGAGAGAAACCCTAGAGAAAAACAAGATTGACTCATCCACAATCTTTATATAGTGACTCTTCAAATTTCTCAACTCTCACCCTCTCTATTGTTACATCCTTGAAAGGTTCATTAGCCAAAACTTTTCTCACCATACCCATATCTGTGAGAAGGCTTTTTGGTGCTTTGGGAAGCAGTTAGGAAGGGACCAATTCACATTGGTTGATGCTATGGGTTATAGCGGAATTAGTTAAGCTAAAGAAGAAATAGGTTCGGCATAACCTTGTTGGAGTAGGAGCTTAGAGGGCTTAGGTACACTGGTAGATTAGACTTGGAGGGTCTTCTGCTGTTCATGTATCCCAACTTGATTCTTTAGTGGGTTATTGACCACTTGGAAGGCGGCAGAGAGGTTTTACGCCGAGGGCTTCGGTTTCCTCTTTGATAACACATCGCTGTGTTGTCCTTGTGTTTGCATCTCTCTTCCCTTTATCTTTGCCATTTAATTACTACTGTGGTTGTGATTATTTATGGTTTAGATTGTTTATCAATTCTGTTTTAGCTTATGTTCATGTTCTGCACAAATATTATTTGATAATAAGCTTGAATTGGTAATTTGTAAATTGGAGGTCTAAACGTTCAAGGTGTTTTATACACTATTTGAACATTCAATTGGTATCAGAGTAGGTGCACTTGCTGTGGTTTAATTACCTTAGTGCGATCTTTGACCCCGTTTGAGATTGACTGGTCTCAATCTTTAAATGCTCCACCATATTTTGATGGTAGCAATTATGCCTTTTGAAAGGTACGAATGAGAGCATTTTTATGTTCGATAGATGAATCTGTTTAGGATGCCGTTGATATCAGCTGGACTAGGCCGAAGGCAGCTAAATCCACATGGGATAAGGTAGCCCTCGCGGCATCAAATGCTAATAACAAAGCACTTAACGCCATTTTTTATGGTGTGTCTCCAGATGAATTCCATTAGATTTCTCATATTACCATTGCCGAGGAGGCTTGGCAGATATTGGAGACCACTTATAAGAGAACGAAGAAAGTAAAAGACACGAAGCTATAGATGATGACCACCTGATTTGAGGAGCTTAAAATGAGTGAGGATGAGTCCTTTGACTCTTTCTATAGTAAGCTGAAAGAAGTGGTCTTCTGCAAGTTTAATTTGGGAGAGAAAACGGAGGATTCCAAGGTAGTAAGAAGATCCTTCGGTCATTGCCGGAAAGCTTCCATGCCAAGGTGACGGCAATTGAAGAGAGCAAAGATCTTGATGATATCAAAGTCCGAGAATTGGTTGGCTCGCTTCAAACATATGAATTGTCATTGCCCACTCAAAGGAAGAGCAAATCTCTTGCTTTTAAGACCATAAATGAAAGGATAGAAGCACACGACTCGTCATATGAGGATGTTGTCGAGAAAGATGTTGCTTACCTTGCAAAAAATTTCCGCAAATTCCTAAAGTTCAAGAACAGTGGGAAATTTGGTGACAAATGGAAATTTACAAGTTCCGGAAAGGAGAAGAAGGACTTCAAAAAGAGAGACAAGAAGGAGTCGTAATCTAATTAAGGAGTCACTTGTTTTGAACGTAATGGATATGGCCAATTCAAAAAGGAATGTCCTAGTTAATTAAGATCGAAAGGTAAGGCGTATGTAACCACTCTCAGTGACTCAGATTCCTCCATCTCTGATTTGGAGGATAGCTGTGATGAAGAAGGGAATTTCTCAGCATTTATGACTATTGCTTATGTTGAGTCTTTAGAGGACTTGACTTTGATTATGCAAGAACTTGGGGAGCATAGTGATGAGGAATCCATGGGGAGCCGATTTTCAAGAGAATTACAACTCACTCCTTAAGAAGTTAGGATAGTATGCAAGGGTGGCCAAGGCGGATGTGAAGAAGATGAAGAAAGCAGAGGAGGACTATAGAAGTCTCCTAGTAAGATTGAGATGCTAAATGGTGAGCTAACCGAAGCTTACACCAAGGTTAAATTCCTTGAGCTTAAGGTGGTTCAAACAAATGCCAAGGTAGAGTGCGTATCCACAAAGAAGCTTGATGATGTCCTTTCTCATCAAAAACCTTTCTTCAACAAAACTGGATTATGATACACAGGAGAAAGTAGTTCAGCTATGAATATCTCCAAAGAAGTGAAGTTTGTGAAGGCCAAAGAGCCAATTGTAGTTGCCCCTACTGTGGAGAAGGCAAAGGTTGAGAAAAAGAAGAATGCGACTGACCAACGGGTGTTGAACAAACCCCGTAACCAATCTGTGGTTAGGGCTGAAGCCAAAGGGAAATCTCTTCCAAGATCACAAAGAGGTCCGAGAACGAACCATGTCTGTCATCATTGTGGACTTTAAGGGCACACCAGACCAAATTGTTATAAGCTAAGAGCATTGAAGAATGCAAGTGATCAAAGATCAAGAGGACCAAGAAATGACAAGAGGACGTGGGCTATTAAGTCATCAAGAGGTCGAAATGGTGATCTCGTTGTGGTGGACGCGATGAAGATGATCGGTGCATTTACCACTTGCTTGGAAAGCTTCACTAGAAGGTTTGAAAGTCCTAAATCTTGTACCAAATCCTATAGGGATATCACCACAAACTCACGTGATGTGTGGGTGAAGAGGGGTACTCATACATAAGCATTACAACATGTCCATGCATTAATACTTCCAATGTTTTGTGACTATGCTTGGTTGTATGTTGCTGCTTGTTTGAGTTGAAAATTGTTTGTTTGTTTGCTTTTGCTTTAAATGTTTTTACATTGTTGTTTTTTATCAATCTTTTCTTGTTTTTATGTCAAAAATCCAAAAACACATAAAAAGTTGAAAATCCAAAAAGGTTGACCGACATCGTTGTGTTTTGTCTCAAAACATATTTTGCCTTGTACCTTTGTACAAATGGCCTTGTGCATTTAAGAGCGTAGCTTGTTTCCTAAGCATTCCATATCTTTGTGGGAGAAATCTTGACATCTATGTGACTATTGTAAATAGATCTTCAAACTTGTCATGAATGAGTAGTCAATGGTATTGTTGATCTTGAGACATGCATGGACTTGTGCCTATATATCTTCCCACTATTTTATTTTATTTTATTTTTGGTTAAAGAGCTCAACAAATGTAAATCTTCAAATGAAAAGAGATAATGAGCTGCAAAAGCCTGTCGCACACACTAGTATTTGACTAGGAAAAAGGGAAAGCGACTTAAAATAAATTGTATGATGCCCAAAAAGCCAAAGGCTAACTCATCAAATTGAAATATCAAAAATTTCAGGCATCGATCTCACTATGAGATGTATTGATTCAAAAAAATCAAATGATATGATGTATTTGGAGCCAAATGAAAAGCTTCACTTGTTATGTAATCAAGTTTTTGTGGGAGGTCATATATGCATATTTCTATAATTGAGATGGGTCACTTTATCTAGTGCTAATTGTGTATAGCTTGGTTGAATTGATCATTGAAACTTCATATTAGATTAAGGACTATCTCATTGTTGATATCCACACACATCACACATCTCTATGTTCAATGAATGCCATATTCATTTGTGTGATTGTACTTGATTAAATGTGTTTTTACATGCTCAATCTCTGTTGATCAACCACAAAAATATTTTTAAGTGTTTAGTTGTTTTTGGAAAGTATTTTGTTTTTACAAAAATTGTCAAAATTTCAAAAACAATGTTGCCCTGTTCTGGCGACTCAATCACGGGTTGATCCAGTTGCATGCTCCAGTCGCGAGCTCACACAAAAATTTTTTCGCGACTCACTGGCAAGTCAATGTCCCAGGCGAGAAAAATACTTAGAATATTTTTCAAAATTTGGGTTTTTAATGTTTCTCACGGCTTAGTTTGGTGACTTGTTCACGGGTGGAGGTTCTAGTCACGAGGGTACTCGAAAATTTTCGCAGCTTACCTTGCGACTCTCTCACGGGTAGAACTTCTAGTCACGAAAAACACTTAGAAATTTTTTTTTTAAAATTTTTGTCTTAAGTGTTCTGGTGACTAGCCCTGACGACTTGCTCGCGACTTAACCCAGTCGCGAAAATTTCGTGTTTTGCGCAAATAGGTCAGTTTTTAAAACCTTTTGAGTTTCCCTCGAACATTTTGTAAGTATTCATTATCTTCCTCACTTAAACCTCTCTCAAACTCACCGTGTCACTCTCAAAAACCTCCATTTTTGATTCATTTTAACTTTAAATCTTCGAGAGAAAGGTATGGGTTTTCTCTCTTTCACTACATATTCCATGTTTTGAGCTTTATTTTCTTGATTCTGTGAGTTGGCGTTATGATTTGTGATATTTGTAGTTTTGGATATGGGTTGGGATTATGTTTGTTGTGTTTGGGTGTTTGGTTTTGATTGATCTTGTTTCTTGAATGCTAAATATGGCTGTTATCATGTTTTAGTTTCACTGTTTAAGTTTGTTAACTGATATGTGTTGGTTGGTTATTCTCATACCCATGATAATATGTCTCATTGTCATATGCTATTTGTTTGGGTTTATTGTGATATACTCTGTTTGTGAGTATGGTTGGTTCAAAATGGTTGAGCTTAAGTGGTTGGGTTATATTTTTTTTACTTTGATGTTGCTATTGATTGTTGATGTCATGTATGTTGATTCTGCCTTAAGGATATTTTCTGCTCTGTGTTGGTTTGAACATTTCATACTCATTAAGATATGCTTCATTGACATATGCTTCAATACAGTTGATTAGTGCATGTTGAAGTCTGTGCTTGGGAATATGCCCTAGAAGTGTTCATGATTGAGTTGTTGTACTCACTGTCTCAATGTGTTATGCATAAGTTTTGTTGATAGGTTGTTCTATCCTTTTCTAATTTGAGTTATGTCTTTCAATGTCTGAATCTCAACTGAATATGGATTGAATAGTGATATATTTCTATGTTCTTTTCAGTTATACTAACCTGTTACTAATTTTTGCATTTCCATCTATTGTACTATGTTTTTTCTGTGGCCTTTTTTGTTATGTTTACAGATGGCTCCTTTTCCTACAAAAAAGAAGACGACTGCCAAGAAGGGTGACAAGGGGTTGAAGATGGACAATACCAAGTTCAGGTCTCTTTAGCATTTTGAGAGATACACTCAGTTCTACATAAAGGCAACCATCATTTAGAAAAGATTTGTAGACTTGGTAGATTTAAAGGACACCTTCATTCCAAGCTGTTTTGAAGGTAGGGGTTGGGATAAGCTTTTGAGTGACCTGCTTGGAGTTTGTGATCGTTTGATCAGGGAGTTTTATGCCAATGCAGTGTTAAGAGAGCATGAGATAAATTGTTGAATACGAGGAAAGGAATTTACCATAGATGTGGATGATCATGATTTCACTCATTATAAGGATAGGATGTTGTCCTTAGAAACTGTTCAAACACATATTAGTGGAGTGAGAGAGGGGAGATGCCTTAACACCGTAGCCTTTCTAGCAGATATGAGGTGTCTAACAGTGATTATAATGTTTAACCTATACCCAGTGAAGAAGCTGACCATAATCAACAATGTCAAAGCCATCTTTCTTATGGAGCTCAAGCAGAAAACCTACATAGACATCAATGCTCACATCTTCTACAGTATTGTGGATGAGACCAGAATAACCACCAGGGCCAAGTTGATTTTCCCTAGCCTTTTTATGAGGCTTTTTAGGTTGAAAGGTGTGGAGATCCCTCAAGATATCAGCCAATTGTCTACTCCCTCAGCAATTAACAAGCTAACCATCACAAGGATACGAGTCCGTCTTTCAGGTGATGAAGAGGAAGGTGACCAAGAAGAAGGTGAACCTATGGACACTGAGACAGAGGCTGCAGGAGAACCCTCAAGCTCAAGAGGTTAAGGCAACAGGAGCAGAGCTTCATCCTTATTAGCTGTACCTCCAGATGCATTCTAGATCATTCTAGAAAGGATTGATGGGCTCAGAGATGTCTAGAATGAACAATCTGACAGGCTGGCTGCACTTCAAGACAAGATGAACATCCTTTCAGCAAAGTTTGATAGTTTCAGCACCCAGCAATAACCCTTTGGCCATTTTGGTCAAAAAGGGAGAGAATTGTTGAAGGGTAGCTCTTGAGGGGGAGTGTTTGTTTGAGGGGGAGCATGCCAAAAACTTAATTTCAGCAGTTTTACTTTATGATATCTATAGTTTCTGGTGTTGTGTTTTGGATAATCTTATATTTATGAGTTTGCTACATACCATGTTAAACTTTTGGTTATTTTCTTGGTTTAAACTCATGGACATTTTTAATACTTTGGTTTATTTATATAAGTTTCTATTCAGTTTAAGTTTACTGTATATTTGTACCTTTGCTTTGTAGCATAGTATTTGTTGTTTTGTCATGCATTACTTTAAGTACTATCACTCTTGTGCCCTAGTAGGATCTTATTCCTAGATGCATACATGTTTTGTGCATTGGTTGAGTGTTGGACATGCAAATGATACTTTGCATTTAAGCTTATTAGCTTGCATGTCCGGATATTCATTCCATATGTGAATGGGCATTATGGTCACTATTCTATAGTGATTGCTTGTATGGTCAAGCCATGGTTTATTGTTTTATCCCATTTTGCTTGATCGCATTGTGCTTGCTTCATATGCATTACAAGTTTTTCTGCATACAATGTTCAAATTGTGTTGTTGTGTTTCAGGAGATACTTGTTCTTATGATTCAAGAGCTTCACAGATTCTAAAGTTAGGTGTGAGTGAGTTTTGTTCAGCTGTTCCCAACTCACATGTTATGTCTAGAGTTTGTTTTAGGGTTTTGTCACGGAATAGCCAAAGAGGGAGATTTTAAGGTTGAATTTAATCAACCATCTTGTTGGCTTTATTCCGTGCCAAATTTGCTTGTAATTTAGCAATTAGTAATCCTGTATTTAGGTAGGAATCATGTAAGGGTATTGTGTGAGAGAGTGTGAAGAAATACTCAAAATTGTGTAGTGAAGCAGAGACTTGCAGCTGGATCTCGCGGGTGGCTCGTGGCTTGTAAGTCGCCAGAAGATGCACACGAGTGAAGCATGCAGAGAAGCTAAACCATCATACCAGCTATAGCACTACAGGACAAAAAGTCCAGTCTGGCCATTCAGTTATCTCGTGGCTTGGACTCGCGACTCAGTCAAGTCGCGAGACCAAGTCGCCAGTTCACTCTGTTATTGAAAAACTGACTCTTCGCATTCCTTTCTCACTCCAGTATAAATACCTCTTATACCCACGAAATGAAGAGAGCTTTCAAAGAGAATTTTGAGAGAGAAACCCTAGAGAAAAACAAGATTGACTCATCCACAATCTTTACATAGTGACTTTTCAAATTTCTCAACTCTCACCCTCTCCATTGTTACATCCTTGAGAGGTTCATTAGCCAAAACTTTTCTCACTATACCCATATCTATGAGAAGGCTTTTTGGTGCTTTAGGAAACAGTTAGGAAGGGACCAATTCACATTGATTGATGCTATGGGTTATAGCGGAATCCGTTAAGGTAAAGAAGAAATAGGTTCAGCGTAACCTTGTTGGAGTAGGAGCTTGGAGGGTTTAGGTACACTGGGTAGATTAGGCTTGTGGGTCTTTCGCTGTTCATGTATTCCAACTTGATTCTCTAGTGGATTATTGACTGCTTGGAGAGCGGCGAAGAGGTTTTACGCTGAGGGCTTCGATTTCCTCTTCGATAACACATCGCTGTGTTGTCCTTGTGTTTGCATCTCTCTTCCCTTTATCTTTGCCATTTAATTACTGCTGTGGTTGTGATTATTTATGGTTTAGATTGTTTATCAATTCTGTTTTAGCTTATGTTCATGTTTCACACAAATATTGTTTGATAATAAGCTTGAATTGGTAATTTGTAAATTGGGGGTCTAAATGTTCAAGGTGTTTTATACACTATTTGAACATTCAAAATCATTAAAGTAGAACATTTTGCATTAAAAGAAATTGGTTGTTACAAGTGTCCTAAATTCTGAATTACTAATATCAATTTTCTTAAAGAATATATCAATTGTTTTTGGTTTGCTCATATTTATTTTAGCTTTAATATGACTCAAGAATTAACCTAAAAATACTTTTGTTTAAAAAAAAAAAAACTCAATTATGTAGATGTTACTCACATTCAAGAAAAACAAATTCCAGCTTATGTGGATGTTACTCAATTATGTAGATGTTACTCAATTATGAGGGTTTACAGCTTTGTTTGGTTCTGTTGAGATGAGCTTTTGTTTTGTTAATTAACAACTAAACAATGGGCTGGCAGCAATATTGAGGAGAAAAAGCAAGAGAAACATAACTTGAGAAAGAGAATGAAAAGGAAAATGTAAAGTTTTGTCTTGAAATGGGCTGACATTTGTGCTATTTAAAGAGAGTCAGTCATTGTTCATTGGATTAATTACAAGTCTTTGAATAATTGGAGGGCTCAACTATTATTTTATTTGTGAAGAAGCCTTACCTATTAAACTAAGTTTATGTCTTTTGACCACCACGCACTCTTGGTGTGGTGGTCACTTCACTAGTATAAATGCTTGTGAGGTGTGGGGGGGCAAGGGCCAAGGTTCAAATCTCCAAGAGAGAGCTTCACACACATATACACTTAGATTAGATTAGAGTAGAAATTCTATCTTGTATCAAAAAAAAAAAAGTTAATGTCTTCTGAATAAATAAGGGGGCGATTATATGTTTTTGAGGAGGCATGTATCTTTTTTATATGTACATTATGGATGAAATCATCCAAAGACCATTGCTTATGTTCTTCTCTTCTTCTTTATTTATTTCTTTTTTTGAAATATCCAGGAAGATACGTCAGAAAACACTCTCATTTACTAGTACAAAGCTACAAACCTCCTGCTTTCATTCAATGAAAAAGAAAAGGAACCACACATGACCTTTTATTTTGATTTAAAGTTCTAAACTATTGTAACAGTAGCTTGCTTCTTTTCATGCAGGTTGAAAAATATAGTTCCTTCATATTCTTGCATTCATCGTACCAGGTCTAAGAACGTTCAAATGTTCACAACCTGATAGATTGAGGTAACCATTCCTCTTCAATTGTGCCATGTCCAAGCCATGGGCAGCGCCATGTATAGTTCAGGGGGTTTTGAACCTCCTGAGTGGGCAATTTATATATGTATATATATATATATAATTTTTTTTTGTTATTTTACCCTCCTAAAATAAAAATTTGAACAACCTAACCCTAATTTTTTTTTTTTTTTTAAATTCACTTGAAATAAGTTTAATTATGATCTTCTTAACAATTTTTTGATCTTTTTAAACACAAAAAAATGCCTAACAACAAACCAATTTTATCTAAAATCTAGGAGAAATAGTAAGCCCAACAACAAAAGTAAAAAAAAAAAAAAAATCATCTTAAATCTTAAATAAATAAAAAAACAATTTAGATCTTAAAAAATTTCAAATAAACTAATAGAAAATACATAGTTTACCTTGTACTATTAATGTAATATTTACATTGTTTCTAAACAAATGTGTACATTTTGTATATTTTTTGCAAATGTGTATAGTATCATTATCTATAATGTAAATCTTACATTGATTCTAAACAAACGTGTATAGTATAATTGTCTGCAATGTAAATCTTGCATTAATAGTACAAAGTGAACATATAGTCATCCTAAACTAATAAATAAAAGTATTTTAAGCAATAATTGAAATTCACTTAACATAATTAACATGTTCATTATATTAAGAAAAAATACGTCAAATGAACCTGTAATTTATTTTTTATTCTATTACTAGTATGTACTATAAACAAATTTGTAAAAAGGAAATTGTGTAAACTGTAAGATTCATATTTTATCGAAGATGTATCTTCTTATTGATCCGTCTAGAAAAAAATCTTGGAGCCACCACTGGTCCAAGCAGTCTTAAGCTGCTGGAGCCGAATGTATACACATGTTTAAAATTAAAGAACTCCATTCTCAAAATGTACATAATCTGCACTTGCCTCTAGTTTTGCAAGATCTTGAGGATCCAAATTACACGTTGTAAAGACAAAGGAAAATGGAGGGATTGGAAGACAAGGGGGATTCCTTCTAGGGGATGGAATCCCCGAAGCAATGGTGTTGGTGTTGTTGAAATGCTGATACAGGTGTGGCAACAATAGTAGTAATTGGCTGGTCTGGAATATTATGGCTATCGAACACTTGGGGTTCCGCTCTTTGTAGCATCCACAAGCATTGCCCAGTTTGAAGTGCCCAAATTTGGCTAATTAGTAGATCTAAATTGTTGGGAATTAGGAAATCATGATCACAAAAATTACCAGATTACTCTTCCAATGACATCTTACTATTTATATTCACTAGTAGATATTGGACATAGGTATCTATCTACCTTGAAGTGGTAATTATATTGCAATCATGTTTTTAAGGCCATTAAACAGTATTTCATATGCATAACAAAGGAGTTCAAGATTTCAATCAATCATAAGTGTTGGTTTTTAGACCCCTTAAAACACAATTGGATTAACCTAGGAATTTAGCCAAGTTGTTACTTAGTCAAATTAATTAGATCTAGGTTAACACAATCAAATAATCATATCAAGTATAGCAGCGAAATTATAAAAAACACAAAGATATGATCACCCAGTAAACCAAACCGGTAAAATCCTGGGGAGGATTTAACCTAGCTATCCTCAAGGTAAACTTGAATCCACTATCTTGAAAGAATCGAAGTTCATACAATAAGACTTACAAGCCCCCACGCTTAACTTCTTATTGCTACCCACCAGTAGAACTTACTGACACGACCACATGCAAGCTCCGAATCCACGGACTCCTTCTTTCTTGGATTCTCCACCAAATACAAGCACACCCGCTTGTGTTTTCTTTAAACTTCAATGGTAGCAACTGGAATGATCATCAAGGTGTAGAAAAATCTTCTCCTTGAAAACCCTAAGTTTATGTGAAGGAAACCTCCTCAAAGATCTCACAAGAGATTCACATAAACCGCAATATGAGCAACCAAGTCCTTAGAGAGCTTTTGGGTACAGAACCCTAAAATACAAAAGGAGGCACACTCTTTTCTCTCTAAAAAACTTATAAAAACGTTTTAGGGTTTTCCTTATATATAGGAGTGTTTTACTTGAACCCTAATACGTTTAAGTAGAGTTTGGGCTGAACTGGAACTCTGCAGAAAAATAAATCTGTACGTGGTTCGATCAATCGAGTCTAATTTTCGATCGATCGAGCTTTGCAGATTTAGTCCAATAAATTCTACAATCACTCGATTCCAATTTTACAAATAAACATACTTTGAGCAAGCCTAAACCTAGACTCTATGTTTTGATCATGGTTTGCCAACATAATACAAATTGAAGTTCTAATACATTAGTTCCTAAGGTCTTAAAACCTAACAATAGGCATTACTTTTTTTTCAATATAGTAAAAACGAAAAAAAATGACCAAAGTGTAGAAGGTTAGAATTTAGAACAAAGCCATATACAGTATAATCATGAAAAAACAAAAAGCTGAAATCCTTCACAAATTATCAAAATACCTTACCGGCAAACAGTGAGACGTCCATTGGCAAATAAGTCACGGAACAAAAGAAACAAAAAAGCAGTCAACAAATAAAAATCTTGAAGTGCAATTACGATGCTGTTTCGTGAAACAAGACAAGAGTGTTGGTCTTTGATATTTGTCCTCTGTCAATGAGTCAAAGTCTTCGTTAAAATAAATAAATAATATAATAATAAGAAATTAATTGAAGAATCACTATATATTATTACGAGCTAGTAGCCTTCAATTGCATCACCTCCATTGCTTCTCTTCCTTCAATCTTCCTTCGTTTTTTGCTTTGTAATGGGTGCCTCTTTTGCAACTCATGTGCTTTTCTTGCTATACGTCTTTGTAGCTACCCTCAGTTTAAGCTTCTTCTTCAAAGTGGAGTCAAACACAAATGTTTCTTGCAATGACAAAGAGAAACAAGCACTTCTAAGGACAGAGTTCACGGGGATATTTGCAGACTAACGTTGTGAAGTGATAGAATATAGTAAGTTAATATAGGTTTGAAAAAAAATTGCAAACTAGCATCTCGAGTTTTAGAAACTTGAGTTCCATATCAATCTCGAGCCTCAAAGACTCGCTTCCCACTTGCTGAGTTTGCTGAGTTGGACATGATTATGCCACATAGATCTCGAGTTTTATATAGTCGAGTTAAAAAAAACATAAATCTTGAGTTTTTTACACTCAATTTCAAACAGAGAAAAAAAAATGTACAAACCCAGAAAAAGAAGAAAGAACCGGAAGAAAGAAAGAACCTAGAAAAAAAAAGAAAGAACAAAAAAAAAAAAACGAAGATTTGAGAGAAAGAGAAGAACCCACAAAAGATCTGAAGATGAAGAGAAGAACCCACAGAAGATTTGAAGAAAGAACGAAGAGATGTTGGGTAGGTGATCTGGCTGGAGAAGAACACTGGGTGGAGCGATGAAGAAGAACACCAGCGACGCTGGGCGATCTGGCTGGAGAAGAATGTTGGGTGGAGCGACGAAGAAGAACACCAGCGACAAAGAAGAACACATAACACGAACAGACGCAAGGAAAGAGAAATAAAATGGTGGAACTCGAGTTCCACGTGGATTTTTCTCCCAGATTAGTAGCCCACCACTTACAAATCGAGACTTAGAAACTCGATTTTTGTCTTGGACCTCAAGTTTTAAACACTCGAGATGCTAGTTTTCCACATTGTTTTGAAACATGACAACTAACTAAATGGTTTGATATTTAAGGTTATTTGGAAAAAAAAATTCCAGAGTTCGCTGCGACAACATTACTGGTCGCATCACAGAGCTCCACCTCAATTTTTCATGGGACGGTGATGAAGATTTCAACTACGGAAAAAGGTTAGGCGGTGCTATTAGTCATTCTTTGCTAGAATTAGAACATTTGAATTACTTGGACTTGAGTGAGAATGAATTTAATTGTACTGGCATTCCAAGTTTTCTTGGTTCAATGGGCAGTATGAGACATCTTGGCCTCCTTGGTGCTGGGTTTTATGGGGTCATACCTTATCAGCTTGGGAACCTTTCAAGCCTTAACTATCTAAATCTTGGATGTAATTTGGGCCTTTATGCAAATAACCTTCATTGGATGTCTAGTCTCTCTTCCATACAATACCTTGACCTGAGCTCAGCCGACCTTCACAGAGAAGTTGATTGGCTTCAAATAATGAGTAATTTCCCAACTCTTTCGGAGCTATACTTGCAATATTGTCATCTTGATAGTCTAAATACAACTCTTGCATTAGTAAATTTCACATCTCTTCAAGTCCTTTATCTTTCTGAAAATAATTTCAATCATGAGATACCTAATTGGTTCTCTAATCTCAGTACAAGCCTTTTAAGGCTTTACCTGGCCGAAAGTTCTCTAATCGGCGGGATGCCGCCTAGCATTTTGCATTTTTAGAAATTAGAATATCTCAATCTCAAAGATAATTCTTTGAGCGGAAAAATTCCAAATTCGCTAGGATAGCTTAAGCATTTGAAATGTCTCAGTCTTAGTGGTAATTCTTTAAGTGGTCCTATTCCTTCATCCATTGGGAATTTATCTGAATTGCAAATCTTACTCCTTGGTGGAACTAAGTTAAATGGCACTATTCCAAAGAGTCTTGGACTTCTCTCAAATCTATTGGCAGTATCTATTTCACTTAATTTCTTCACATGCAGTCTAGATGAAGCACATTTCTCCAAATTAGGGAAATTAGAAGTACTGTATATCTCTTATACACCTTTGTTCTTTAACGTGAATTCCAATTGGGTTCCACCTTTCCAACTTGAATATGCTGGCATGAGCTCCTGTAAGATAGGTCCCAACTTTCCTACATGGCTATATACACAAAGATCCCTTCAAGTTTTATTATTGCCCTTGTCAGGAGTTTCGAGTAAGGCTCTGAGCTGGTTTTGGGATTGGATTTCAAACATTCAGATGGTTGATCTCTCTAAAAACCACATAGAAGGGGATGTACCAAACATTTTGTAGAATTCTACAATTTTGAATCTAAGATCTATTCACTTTAAGGGGCAGTTGCCAAGATTGTCTGCAAATGTTTAAGTGCTCAATCTAGCTAACAATTCATTTTTCTAGAGACCATACCACTTTGGATTACAAAAGTGATAGAACTTATAGTTCTCTGTCTAAGATCCAGCGGATTCAATATACCTCTAAATATATGCCAAATTTCTTCTCTTAGAATATTGGATCTTGCAAATAATAGCCTATAAGGATCCATTCCAAGCTTCTTGAAAAATATCAATGCCAAGGTTATGCCCAACTCTAAAAATGAAGATATTTATTTTGACGCTTTAGAGTATGAATATGACTATGAGTCTTACATTGAGAATCTTATGCTGGCTCCAAAAGGACATGAATTAGAATATGAAGATAACCTTAAATTTTGTGAGGATGATAGACCTTTTAGGTAACAAATTGTTTGGATCAATTCCTGTTGAAATTTTTGTTCTTTTTGAATTAACTTTTTTGAACTTGTCTCAAAATCATTTGATGGCCAACATACCAGAAAACATTGGGATAATGAAGGAGTTAGAGTCAATTGATCTCTCACGAAATCATCTATTTGGTGAAATTCCTCCCAGTATGTCTATTTTGACATCTCTTGATTACTTGGACCTGTCATACAACAATTTTTCAGGTAGAATTCCTTTAAGCACCCAACTTGAGTATTTTGATGTTGTTAGATATATTGGCAATCCTCAATTGTGTGGTGATCCTCTCCCAAAATACTTCACATTAATTGAAGAATGTCATGACTGAACATCAATTGGAAAAACTAAAAAGGACTCTAAAAGTTCTAGCTTCTATATGGGTATGGGAGTTAGATTCGTAGCTGGCTTTTGGGGAGTTTGTGGAGGTGTCTTCTTTAATAGTACGTGGAGGCATGCTTATTTCAAATTTGCCAATGACACAAAGGATTGGTTTTATGTTACTAGAATGCTAAAGTTGAAATGGTTACTGGAAAAGCTAAGAAGCAGATGCCTTAGTGAGTGGACATCATTATCTAGCTAAAAGGTATTGCTTCAAAGAATATGTCCTTAAATATTGGTTCGTTCATGTTAATGTAGTGTAGTAATCACTTATTTTGAATATGTGATTTTATTTATAACTAAATGTGATAATCATTTGGGTTTTATTTTACAAATACGGCATACCTTTAGCCTCAATCTTTATTTGCAACTAGTCCATTGTGTTAGAAATAAAGTTCATGTTAATATTTTAAAGGATATCATTACCTTTGAACCACCACTGAACTTCGTTTAGAGATATTTGAAAGGACAAAGAGAGAGATCATGTGGAATTCTCAATAGAAACAAAGGGCTACTATGGAGGAGGAATTGTTTCTCATACAAAAATACATCAAATATGTGGTGGAGTTTTTGTTTTGTTTTATAAAAAAATTTTAAAATGTTAATTTTATTATAATTATATTTTAATACAATGCATAGCATATTTTCTCACCCCATATATTATAAGTTTCAATTCCATAGGAAGATTTACTAATAAAATATTAAAGAGATGGGCTTAACATGAATTCTTAGAATTTCAACATGGTATAATTTGAATTGCAGTTAATCTTGATCCCTAGGTAGTAATGCTCCACATACCTATTGAAGTGGGCTGTGTGTGGCTTGAATTACCAAGCCCAATTCATTCTTCTAAACCAAATACAAGCAATATTAGGAAACCGAATTCAACTAGGATTATAATTCCTAGTACAAGCCGACCTATATATATATATATATATTAGGTTTGTGATATAAAAAAAAAAGCCGTGAGAGATAATTAGAGATAATTCCTAATAACCTAGCAGCTGCATAAGAAGAAAGAATAGTGTTTTCTTGTCTTGTGGGTGAGAGAGAGTTAGGGTGTATTGGGAATTGGGTTTCTCGAGAGTGTTCTTGTGCACTATTGTATCTCATTATTTTATAGTGAAATCCCTGCAACTCCGTGGACGTAGGCAAATTGCCGAACCACGTAAATATTGTCTTGTGCGTGTGATTGTTTTCTTTTATGTGTGTTTTCTCTATTTGGATTTTGTTTCTCACAGGTTGGAATTTTCGTTAAATTCCCTACAACTGGTATCAGAGCCTAGGGTTAGGTTTGAGTGGGAGCAATGGCAGAGGAAGCAGGAAAGGCGTTTGGAATAGAAAAGTTTGATGGCACAGACTTTGGATTTTGGAGGATGCAAATCGAGGATTACCTTTATGGGAGGAAGTTGCATCTACCGTTTCTAGGGGAAAAACCTGAGGCTATGAAGGCTGAGGAATGGGCTCTTCTTGATAGACAGGTATTGGGAGTTATTAGGTTAACTCTGTCTAGGTCTGTTGCACACAATGTTGTAAAGGAGAAGACCACAGTAGATTTAATGAAGGCTTTGTCCGGTATGTATGAAAAGCCGTCCGCAAACAACAAGGTGCATCTGATGAAGAAATTGTTCAATTTGAAGATGGCAGAACATGTATCAGTAGCACAACATCTGAATGAATTTAATACTATCACAAATCAATTGTCGTCTGTAGAAATTGATTTTGATGATGAGATTCGTGCTCTGATCGTCTTGGCTTCTTTACCAAACAGTTGGGAGGCAATGAGGATGGCAGTAAGCAATTCTACAAGAAAGGAAAAGCTCAAGTACAATGATATACGAGATTTAATTCTGGCTGAGGAGATTCGTCGAAGAGATGCAGGTGAAACCTCAGGATCTGGTTCTACCCTAAACCTTGAGACAAGAGGCAGAGGTAATG
Organism: Quercus rubra; assembly: GCA_035136125.1. Classification (NCBI taxonomy): domain Eukaryota; kingdom Viridiplantae; phylum Streptophyta; class Magnoliopsida; order Fagales; family Fagaceae; genus Quercus; species Quercus rubra. The sequence goes on along the minus strand of CM068734.1, from coordinate 63,199,612 downwards.
ACAGAAATTCTAATCGGAACAGAAGCAAATCTAGATCAGGCTAACAAGTACAATGCTGGAATTGTGGGAAAACATGTCCCTTTAGGAATCAATGCAAAAGTCCTAAGAAGAAGAATGAAGATGATTCTACTAATGCTGTAACAGAAGAGATTCAGGATGCATTACTGTAGTAGACAGTTCACTTGATGATTGGGTTTTGGATTTAGGAGCTTCGTTTCATACCACTCCACACTGAGAAATCATACAGAATTATGTTGCAGGTAATTTTGGTAAGGTGTATTTAGCTGATGGTTCAACCTTGGATGTTGTAGGTATGGGAGACGTCCGGATATTGTTGCCCAATGGATCTATTTGGTTACTGGAGAAGGTTCAACATATTCCTGAACTGAGGAGGAATTTGATTTCTATTGGACAACTTGATGATGAAGGGCATGCAATACTATTTGTTGGTGGTACTTGAAAGGTTACAAAGAGAGCTAGGGTATTGGCTCGTGGGAAGAAAACTGGTACTCTGTATATGACCTCACGTCCAAGAGACACAATTGCAGTTGCTGATGCAAGTACTGATACAAGCCTATGGCACCGTAAACTTGGTCACATGAGTGAGAAAGGGATGAAGATATTGCTGTCAAAAGGAAAACTACCAGAATTGAAGTCCATTGATTTTGACATGTTTGAAAGTTGCATCTTAGGAAAACAGAAAAAGGTGAGCTTCTTGAAAACTGGCAGGACACCGAAGGCTGAAAAATTGGAGTTAGTACACACTAATTTGTGGGGGCCTTATCCGGTTGCATCCCTTGGAGGTTCAAGGTACTACATCACTTTCATTGATGATTCAAGCAGGAAGGTATGGGTTTATTTTCTGAAAAATAAATCTGATGTATTTGAAACTTTTAAGAAGTGGAAGGCTATGGTTGAGACAGAAATAGGTTTGAAAGTAAAATGTTTGAGATCAGATAATGGAGGAGAGTACATAGATGGAGGGTTCAGTGAGTATTGTGCTGCACAGGGAATTAGGATGGAGAAGACCATTCCTGGGACGCCACAGCAGAATGGTGTGGCTGAACGCATGAACAGAACTCTCAATGAACGTGCTAGGAGTATGAGATTGCATGCTGGACTACCAAAAGCTTTTGGGCTGATGCTGTTAGCACTGCAGCTTACTTGATAAACTGAGGACCATCAGTTCCTATGGAGTTCAAACTTCCTGAGGAGGTTTGGAGTGGTAAAGAGGTAAAGTTTTCACATTTAAAAGTTTTTGGTTGTGTTTCTTATGTTCATATTGATTTTGATGCTCGTAGTAAACTCGATGCAAAGTCAAAAATATGTTTTTTCATTGGCTATGGTGATGAGAAATTTGGCTATAGGTTTTGGGGTGAACAAAACAGGAAAATCATCAGAAGTAGAAATGTAATATTTAATGAACAGGTTATGTACAAAGACAGGTCAACTGTAGTATCAGATGTTGCAAAGATAGATCAAAAGAAATCTGAGTTTGTCAACTTAGATGAATTGACTGAAAGTACTGTCCAGAAAAGGGGTGAAGAAGATAAGGGAAATGTAAATTCACAGGTAGATCAGAGTACACCTATAGCTGAAGTCCGGAAATCTTCCAGAAACATTAGACCTCCACATCGTTATTCACCCACTCTAAACTATCTCCTGTTGACTGATGGTGGTGAGCTAGAGTGTTATGATGAAGCCTTGAGAGATGGGAATTCAAGCAAGTGGGAGTTAGCCATGAAGGATGAGATGAATTCCTTGTTGGGGAATCAGACATGGGAACTGACTAAATTGCCAGTAGGAAAGAAGGCTTTGCACAACAAGTGGGTATACAGAATAAAAAATGAGCATGATGGTAGCAAACGTTACAAGGTCAGATTAGTTGTTAAAGGGTTCCAGCAGAAGGAGGGCATTGACTTCACAGAGATATTTTCTCCAGTTGTGAAGATGTCAACAATTAGACTGGTACTAGGAATGGTGGCTGCAGTAAACTTACATCTTGAGCAGTTAGATGTGAAGACAGCATTCCTTCATGGTGACTTGGAGGAAGACCTTTACATGATTCAGCCAGAAGGGCTCATTGTTCAGGGATAAGAGAATTTAGTCTGCAAACTGAGAAAGAGCTTGTATGGCCTAAAACAAGCTCCAAGACAGTGGTACAAGAAATTTGACAGTTTTATGCATAAAATTGGGTTCAAGAGATGTGAAGCTGATCATTATTGCAATGTTAAGTCTTTTGACAATTCTTACATTGTATTACTGTTGTATGTGGATGATATGCTTATTGCAGGGTCTAGCATTGAGGAGATTAATAATCTGAAGAAGCAATTGTCCAAACAGTTTGCAATGAAAGATTTGGGAGCTGCAAAGCAAATCCTTGGCATGAGAATCATTAGAGACAAGGCTAATGGTACATTGAAACTTTCACAGTCAGAGTATGTGAAGAAAGTCCTTAGCAGATTCAACATGAATGAAGCTAAACCAGTGAGCACACCCTTGGGTAGTCATTTCAAACTAAGCAAAGAACAGTCACCGAAGACAGAGGAAGAAAGGGACCATATGAGCAAGGTGCCCTATGCCTCAGCTATTGGCAGCTTGATGTATGCTATGGTGTGTACAAGGCCAGACATTGCACATGCAGTGGGAGTTGTGAGTAGATTCATGAGTAGGCCCGGAAAGCAGCATTGGGAGGCAATCAAGTGGATTCTGAGATATTTGAAGGGTTCATCAGATACATGTCTTTGCTTCACAAGTGTAAGTTTGAAACTGCAAGGTTATGTAGATGCTGATTTTGCTGGTGATATTGATAGTAGAAAGAGTACTACTGGGTTTGTTTTTACTCTAGGTGGTACAGCTATATCATGGGCTTCAAATCTACAGAAGATTGTTACTTTGTCTACTATAGAAGCTGAGTATGTTGCTGCCACTGAAGTTGGAAAGGAGATGATTTGGCTACATGGTTTGTTAGATGAATTGGGTAAGAAGCAGGAGATGGGCATTCTACACAGTGACAGTCGGAGTGCAATCTTTCTTGCCAAAAATTCGGCTTTTCATTCAAAGTCGAAGCATATACAAACAAAATACCACTTTATCTGTTACCTTGTTGAAGATAAACTGGTAATACTTGAGAAGATTTGTGGATCTAAGAACCCGGCAAACATGTTGACTAAGGGTGTCACTATTGAGAAGTTGAAGCTGTGCGCAACTTCAATTGGTCTTCTAGCTTGAGGACAAGAGGATGAGTTGCAGGGATGAAGGATTGTATTATGGAGGTTTGTGGTTGATGTTTGCAGCTTGTGAGCCCTTAAGGCATAAGGTGGAGGCGTTGGAGGAGTTTGCTTATGTAGCTTGATCAATTCAAGCCAAGGTGGAGATTTGTTGAAGTGGGCCGTGTGTGGCTTGAATTACCAAGCCCAATTCATTCTTCTAAACCAAATACAAGCAGTATTAGGAAACTGAATTCAACTAGGATTATAATTTCTAGTACAAGCCGACCTATATATATATATATTAGGTTTGTGATATAAAAAAAAAAGCCGTGAGAGATAATTAGAGATAATTCCTAATAACCTAGCAGCCGCATAAGAAGAAAGAATAGTGTTTTCTTGTCTTGTGGGTGAGAGAGAGTTAGGGTGTATTGAGAATTGGGTTTCTTGAGAGTGTTCTTGTGCACTATTGTATCTCCTTATTTTATAGTGAAATCCCTACAACTCCGTGGACGTAGGCAAATTACTGAACCACGTAAATATTGTCTTATGCGTGTGATTGCTTTCTTTGACGTGTGTTTTCTCTATATGGATTTTGTTTCTCACAGGTTGGAATTTTGGTTAAATTCCCTACAATACCCGCATTACTATTATTCAATATTGCAATTTATTGTTTATACTTTGGGAGGTGGCACTAGTTCATCCTCTTCAAGAGGCCAAAAAGAATCATTTGCAAAAGAAATCTTCTTGATCTTATTTCATTATTTTTTTTATCATAAATTAAACATATAAAAAATGAAATGAATTACGATTCCCGTGTATGATGCGTAAAACTGTTTATCTATATAGTGACAGTCATTGAAAGAAGAAAATATTGGCTTAATATTTTACCTTTTTCCTTATTTAACTAAGTTTCAAAACAAGTGTTTCTTATGTTCTTGTTGATCATAATTATTTTGCTTGTAATATAAGATTGTTTTGGTATTTTCCTATATAAAAAAAGGGGCTTCTTTTGGTATTTGAAATAAAAACAATAAATAAAACAATACACTATAATCGCAAACATAAGAATGTTAAATTACTCCACCTTTTTATTTTCCAATCCCTTAAAAGTCAAAATAATTTGGTCAATTGATCATTCAAATTGTGACATGGGTAGTTTTGCATATTTGAGTTCAAATAACCTATTAGGCCACAAATATATACTAACTACACCTTTTTATTTGCCAATCTCTTAAAATTTAAATGATCATTCATTTACTATCCAAAGAAACAACTTTTTTTTTTGGTTCATCTTATGGTATATTCATAAAACATGGAGCTCTCTTGTGCTTTATTTGGGAATTTACCTTTCATGATCGCTCTGTGTCTCCACTAACTCTAATGAAATTTTAGGATTTGGAAGGTGCAAACATCACGTATTGGGATGTTTTATGGATTATTTGTGAAGATGTTATGTAGATTCCCATTATATAGGGGATGTTAATTGTAGAAGGTTCATGACAAGCTATGTGTTTATGTTTACTGGTGGCCCAATTTGCTGGAAATCTACTCTACGTGATACAATTGCTCTATCCATTGCAAAGGCAGAATATATGGCAGTAACAAAGGCAACAAAGGAACCAGTTTTGCAAACCACAAACATTTGTACCTCCTTACTTTTATAGTGAAACTTTCTCTATCATTGCCTGTGGATGTAGGCAGTTTGTCAAACTACATAATTGCTGGGGTTCTTTGTGTGTGTGTATATGCCTCTTATTTATTGTTATTAATTTGAATCTTGGGGTGCTATTTCCACAACAATCTGTGTAGATGTTATTTTGTTTGTTCGCTACTTTACCACTTGGCTTCATATGAATGCATGCTACCTTTGTCACTCGGTGTACAATTTCATCGATTGTCCTTTAATCTCAAAATTCTTCTCACAAAAGATTTAAACATCCAGCTACCAACATTTGGAAAGGAATGCTGATGAGGCAGATATAGAGGAGATCATTGATATGGCTAGTAAAGGCTTTATTGCTGATCAATAAAAGCAAGCCCAAGAATATATTTGTGTCCATGGATGTGATTTTTCTTCCTGATACTGAAAGGATAGGTGAGGAACATGGAATGCCACCACACCTAATAGCTGCTCCTTATTGTAGTGGCATTGGTTTGTTGGCAGGAATGACCAATCTACCAACCGTCCTAGTAAGATTATGTTTGGCCATCCAGAAACCTTTTCCATGTTGCATTATGAGCTTGAAGTTGCATAAGTGTGGCTTGAGATGTTCAGTATCTTTGAATATTCTTGTGACTTATCCTTTCTATGTTTGAAGTAGTGGGATTATCTTGCAACGAATGAATGATCTTTTTATTTGTTCCGTTGATTACCTGATATTTTTTACTAATTTCTTCAAAACAAATTTAGTTATTTGAAAAGTTTTAAGTTATTCAAGTAGAGTTCAAGTCAACATCCATACACTTTTGAACTGAAGTGTCAGCAAAAGAAATCTACAATCGGGCATGTTTTTGTGTTTGTTCATATATAGGTAGTTCTATACTGGTATACTGGTTGTTAGATTTCTTGAAAAATTCAATGTTGCAAAGGAGCATTTCCTCCCTCTTTTAAGAACATGGTGACCCACCCACATTTGTAACTTAACAATAAATAAATAAAAATTCTTGCAATATTTGATTTTGTTAAAATTGTCTAGAATATCTTGTTGGGTTATGTGAAGTCTAGTTGTATTTGATTCAGATTATGACCCTACTTGACATAAAAGTGCTATGATTTTAATGAGAGATTTTCTGAGACTTAGTCGATGAAAATTTTTTGGCCCCTTTTTATCCCATTGTGAATCTACTATGTAGGATGAAAGTACTATTGTTTTTTAGATTAGGGTTTGGTTTGTTGATTTGAGTGAAAAAAAAAATTGTATTGTCATATTTTGTATTTTTTTTTCTTGAAAATAGTAAAATCATTGTAACTCTGTGGACGCAGGTAAATTTTCGAACCACGTAAATATTATCTTGTGTAATTGTTTTTTTTTTGGTGATTGACATATATTTTATTTCTATTTTTTGCATCTTACAGATTTGAAAATTTCGTGTATATTCCCTTCATATCTATAATGTTGATGTCTGCTAATTGCTTGCTCTACAATTGTGAAATGCCATAGGTTTCCTTGGTGGCAACATTTCTATGTCTAGTCTCATTTGACACTTTTATTTGATTTTTTTTTTTTATTCTTTTTGACCTCGCCATCTTCAATCTCTCTCTCTCTCTCTCTCTCTCTCTCTCTCTCACAGCCAGTTGCTTATCTAAAAAAAATGGAAATAACTAGAAATACATAAAATAATAGTAACATCTAGTATGACTTAAATATTTGCTTTCATTACTGTTACTTCTAAAAATTGACACAAGACCGGCTTAAATATAGAGTCTTAGTTTATTTGTAAAGGTCTGCTTGGTTGGGTGGTTTTATAGGACAAACACGTTTATAATAATGATAATAATAATAATTTGTAAGTGCCTGTTTGGTTGAGTAGTTTTGCAGGACAAACATGGTTTTTTTTTTTTTTTTTAATGAAAACGCTAGTAATAGTTTGATAATCAAAGCCACTTGAATATATATAGGCTAATAGGCTGCAATTTATATCCACAATATTTTCACAACAAATCATAAGTGGAAAGTTGTTATTAATTCTAATTTGAATTTATAACTTAAATTACTTTTTTTGTCCAACTGAAATAGCCAATAACAAATTACCACTTAAAATTTGTTGTGAAAATATTGTAAATATCGCATTTCTCTAAGTCCATTATAGTATATTGCACCTATTATCTAAAGAGAAGTTTTACATTCATAGTATTTTCACAATACTTTCACAACAATTCTAAAGTAGCAGATTGTTATGAGCTTTTAACTTTTTAATCTGAATTCACTGCTAAAATTACTTTTTTACCTACTAATAATAGCAAATAACAACTTGTCATTTAAGGGCCCATTTAGTGCTGTTGTTTAAACAACAATTTTCGTTATTTAAACACCACAACACATATTTGCATAATACTTAAATAATGTTACTAAAAATATCTTATCAAACATACTTGAGTTTTTAAAAGCACACTTTTTAAAACCACTATTTTTTAAGCAAATGCACTTTTTCAAACATCCTACTGAAGCATACTGTAAACGCATGACTAACAACTTCATAATATAACAAAAGGAATTGAGAATCTTCGTGAAACAGTTAACATAAATGCACAAATTTTCAATATAGCTTCAGAAGTTTTTTTTTTTTAATCAATACAAGTTATTCTTAAAATGATAAAGAGCAAAAATCACATAAACAGACACAGTAACTGAAATTCTATAAAATTAAATAAAAAAAACTTGAGTACACATAAAATAATGGTACGTGCTTCTATAATAATAATAATAGAAATGCAATTATTTCCCAAATTAAATTCAAATTTACAAATAAAATAAAATACATGGATCTTCACTTTTAAAGACCTCGCCTCTTCACGCCTCGACCATCTCCGATCTCCGATCCATGCCGTCGAGTACTGCAAGAGGCACGTCGAGGCCGCCAACCTATTGTATACAGCCTGTGTAAGAAAATGTCATTTAAAATCTCCCCCAAAATCAAAATTTAAAATCTCCCCCAAGATCAAAGCCCCTAGTCTGAAATTTTCTCGATACAGAAACAGAGAGCCTCGCCGTGTCGTGTCGTGTCGTGCGACGCCGAGTAAGGAAGACAGCCGTGTCCTCCGCGACGCTGATTGAGGAATTCGACTCCTTTCTCGGTGAGTATTTTCTGGTTCCGGTGTCATTCTATGAATGTATTCCTCGTTTTCTTGTTAGTTCATGTTTAGCTGCGGTTTTTGAGAAAATTTGATCGAAAATGAAAATGGGTTTTAGAGTTTTTGTTGGGTTTGTTCATGAGTTGCTGTTGTTTCTTAGAAAAAATTTGATAGAAAATGAAAATGGTTTTTTTTTTTTTGGTTCCCTATTGTATACAGCCTGTGTACTTGGGCAGTGCTTTTTTCTTTTTGATTTTTAATGAATTTATTTACTTATCCAAAAAAAAAAAAAAAAAAAAAAGAGATGATACAAATATTTCAATTCTGCTTGGATGAAGAAATGTGTAATAGGAGATAAAACGAGGTAAACTGCATGATTCTGTAGGTGATGATAGATAATTCCAGCTATGATGCAGTGAGAGGTTGTCTGGAAGTGGACCTTAAACATTATAAGTGCATCTGAGACTAGTTATTTCCCATATGAATGCTACTGTGTCAGAGGGCTCTTCACATGGGAAATAATTACCCACAGGACTGAGTGGATGCCATAAGTTGATGCCAGGCTCCACAATTTATGTGGAGATAAAAAAATAGTAGACTATAATAAGAAACCCTTGAGCTAAATAACAGAAAGGAGTTTAAAACTTGAGAAAAATAGCCTTTTAAATTTTTGCATATTTTTCCTGTAAACTTATGAGACTTCTGATGTGGGCTAAACTTGACAAATTTCAACTTTTAGGTTTTGGCTTTCTCCTATGGTGGTTGTTGAACCTTTTGTCTTCATACTAATCATGATATATGCGATCAAGCATGTATTGCTAGTTTGCTTATGTGTTTCGTATTTAAATTAAAATTAAAATTGAGTATTGTTTTAATTACCAGAACAATGATTGCAGCTTTTGAAGCCCGCTTTCACAATTATACGAGATAAAGACTCAATGTTTCCTTCTATTGATTCGTGGTACTCATAGCATTAAAGATACACTAACAGCAGCAACTGGAGCGGTGGTCCCTCTTCACCACTCAGTTTTACATGATGGTGCAATAAGCAATTTAGTTTTTGGATATGCTCATTGTGGAATGGTTGCTGCTACTCGTTGGATTGCAAAGCTTAGCACTCCTTTTTCTGCTCAAAGCTCTTGATAAATATCCTGACTACAAAGTTAAGGTATGGGCTGTTAGTTATAATTTGATATTATAAATCACTATTTAATTGTGCTAATTCTGCTGATAACTTTTCTTTCTGTCAAACAAATTAAAATGGCATACTTTCTGACTTCTTTGTGCTACTTTGCATAAAGAAGATTTATTTATACTGTTTTTTCTTACTTATAAAAAAATAAAATAAGATAAAATGGCATCTTGTGGTAGATCTTAATCTTTTCTTTTGGGATGGATAATAAAAGGATAAAAAGCATAAATTAATTTCTTGATGTTTTCCTATTAAAAATTCCTTTTTTTTTATTATAAATGTTTCTGCTTGTATTTCCGTGAATACTACATTCAATATTATCTTTTCTAGTTCAACCTATCAAGGAATCTCATGTTACCAAGCATCTTATGTTATTGACAGTACCCCACTACCCCTTCCCTGAAGCTTACCTTGTGCAGTTAATCCCTCTCTAATAGCCTGCCACAACGTAGTTAGAATGATGAATAAAATCATTCTTCACTATTATTTAAAGCACCTACCATGAGGTTCAAAATATCACTATTATTTCCAAAGTTCTGTAAATAAGGCTTATCAAATATCAAAGAAGACTACCTTTGAAAAATATGACCTCAACCTATCTGGCATGTTCTCATCCGCCCTTGCCCACATTCACCTCCTCTACAATCTCTGTTGCCACCAATAGTCCCTGGCCCTATCCCCCTAACCTCTCTCCTCTCTACCAATGCTAAAATCTCCAATACATCAGCAAAAAATTCCTCATAGATCAGATTTCACCCCAATACATCTAAACAACAAGATCAACTTTGACCCTATCATGGGTCAGCTTGAGTACATCTCAAGTTCTTTCTCTAGTTGTTGTTCACTCATTTGTCCAATTGCATCTATTTCCACCACAGATAGAACAAATGCAGTGAGCTTGTTGACCCATCTCTTCAATTTAGAAATTGATTACATGGGTGAAAAGGAGGTTGAAAGATAAGAGTTCTAGAGAGAGGGAGAGAGGGAGAGAGTGAGTCATTCTAAATAAGACTGAATACCCCACCAGCAAAGTAGTTTCTAGATTCAAGAATTCTAGATTCAAGAACTTAAGGCAGGACAAACCCATCATAGCTCCTACTCCATAAAGTTTAACCAGGCAATTTGGAGACCTTGAATTGTATTGTCACATTACTTCTATTATATATTTAATGGTACTGTATCCTCCTTTTGTACGCAATGGTCCTATCGGTGTGAATATATTGCTTTTGTATATATTTGTGTGGAATGCTTTAAGATTTAATCACTCAAAAGATTAAGCTTGATTTGAAAATTTTAAAAATGATTTTTAAAGTCTAATTAGCTTGATGGTAGATGGGACGAGTTTCTAATCAACTATGGATGTTGTTTCTCAATTTTTATGTGGATTTAGATAAATGGAATTTCCAGCTTAAATCCAAACAATGGAAATTATTATGTTTTTTAATAAGACAAAACAGTGGAATTAATAATTGATGGGATTTTAAATTATGAGATTATATATCCATTCATTTTAGATTTTCTTTGTAAATATCAATTACTTCATCCAAACACAAGGTAAGTGATCTGACTTAGTTAAAGAAATATTTCTAAGGGGACAATAGCAGAAATTAGAGAAGATCCAAAGATTAAGAAAGGAAGATTGGGAGGGGGTGGGGGGAGAAAAGAAGAACAGTCTAGTATAGAAGACATGTTTCCCAGTATGCTTTAAATAATGTCACAACAATAGTGAACTCATAGAAGTCACAGAAAAGCAATCCATCCAAATGCATCAATATAATGAGCTCAATCAAAGGAAGGTATGATAACCACACTCATCTCCCAGACCAAATACATAAGAAATTATTGATTAGATGTAAATTTTATATCTTAATAAACTGGATAAATTGAAATTAAAACCAACAACTTCAGGTGCAGATTCAAGAACTAGTACTACTAGACATTGGTGCCAGTGACAACTTCACCTTGAGCCTGAAGCAAAAGACTAGATCCTCAGAAATTCTGTTCTTTATATAAAATTAATCTCCTTAATATGAGATGAAAGACTGTAGAATAGCAAATCTCAAGTCACAAGGAAATCTCAAGAAAAGGCTCAAGTTTAGTTCGTGAGCTACAGATTCAACTAGAAATGCTCTTGTTCAAGTTGATAGCAAATGGGGGATATGGAGTTTAACAATTGGAACAAGTAACAACAATTAATCGTAATCAATAGTAGGACCATAATTACAAATTACGAACAGGGGCATTGAGTACTGAATTAGTTCATGCAATATATGTTTTCATATATATAATTTTATTTTGCCATAGTTTTTCATTTTGTCATTTTCAGATTGTTGGGCATTCACTTGGTGGTGGTACTGCTGCGCTGTTGACATATATTCTATGAGAACAAAAAGAATTATCCTTGACAACTTGTCACATTTGCCCTAGGTATGTACTGATCAAGCCTGTTGCTTATGTTTGCTTTCTATTTCTACTGATAGCTTTGTTTTTAGTTGCTTTGCAAAGTCTACGTAAACTTTTATAACTAGATTTACCTATAAAGGATTAAGAAGGTTATGGGGAAAAAGGATTATCAATGTGTGCACCTGCCTTTTTTCCTCATTTTGTGGCATCTTACTTGATGATTATCTTTGGTGAAGTCAGAATGATGTGGATTTCCAAATTAAAAATGACTTTATCCCCTAGTTTGCAGCTTTTGTTTCCATTGTATTTTCCTTCTATCAGTTAGGTTTCAGATAGCAGTGGAAATTGTGAATTATTTCTATAGAGAAACAGAAATGGCTCTGATAGATATGGTGGCTAATTTATCTAATTATCAAGTGAACACTCAAGGATGAAGAAGATGCTCTATAACATTAGGAATACAAGATATGACATAACTAAGGACACCAGATAAAGTTTATTTGCATGGCATATAAGCCTGAGAAACTTTAATCCAGAAACTAGATCACGAATATGACAGTTGCTTTTAAACCATAAGCTGGAAACTTAATCCGGAGGTTCAAGAAAATGAAAACCAAATAATCACATAATGTCATCAACCATGTGCTGATTGCCTGATCAGATATTTCTTCCATATATCTAACAGTCAACCAACGAATGTCTCTCCCTCTTATTGTTCTTTTGCTTAAACAGCATATATTCCAGTAGGTGTAGTACAAGAAAAGTTCTCTGATGGAGCTTCCAAGGCAAATATTTATAGACCTGGATTTTATGAAAGTCAACTGAAACTGAACCGCTTGTCCAAGTACTTTTCGCATGCCAATATCCTGCCTACTCTAATAATTAAAACACATTAGAAAGTAGTCCATGTAAAAGAACTAAAAAAGCATATATATATATATATATATATATAAGCTTGCCTTCTTGAAATGAAGGTCTACCTTATCTAGGCTGCTTGTAAAAGCTGCTTTATACAGTAGTAAACATCAGATTCTCAGCTTCAGAGCTTAAAATGTGTGAAAATAATGTCATAACAAATATATATATGTATATATTATACACCTTCTATTGTACAGATAAAAAGTGAAAGCCAAACAAATGGTACTCCTAAAGTGATTCTTTCCTAAAAGACTCTATGGTCCCTACAACAACCAAGCATTAGTACTGAATTATTTGATTTCAAGTTCTTCCCTTTTTATGGTCTTCAGGAAGTCTATCTCTAATTTATAATAGTTTTTAAAATTCAATGTTTAATTTTATATTACAAGGTTTAATTTGAAATCTCTTCTAAAATTTGTTAGTAAAAATAATTCTTTTCACATTTTTATATCCCTATAGTAGACCCTTAGTTGATTAGACTCTACCCCAACCTCCTTGTGGTTTTCTAAAATGACACTTCCCCTAAACAGTTTATGAAAGGAAACTTCATTCATTGAGGTTTGTATAAATGCAACATGTAACTTTCCATTAACATAATATTTCATTTTTAAAAAGATTCCTGTAAATTATACTTACTTCTAAAAACTACTCCAAAAACTATTCCAAAGAATCCAAACATAAAACTATATGGACAGCTCTTCTTCTTGACCCGCAACGCCTAATAACAACCATACTGGGAAATTTTGACAACTAATTGAACTTGGGTTAACCATTTTTTATTTACCAACACGGGGCATCCTTTTGTTGCTACTTGCTAGATATGATTGTTGCCAATAAGACAGAAAATTACTATTAAAAAAAATTAACTTAGTTAATTATAAAACTTATTTGGAAGAAGATGAAATCTTAGTTCTAACCTTGCTGGCTGCATTGCAGTCTTTGGCCTCTTTAGATATGTGCAAATATAACCGTAATGGCTGGCCATTTTGCCTCCTACTTTTGCTGGTTCCACATGTAGTCTGGGACAACCTAGAATACAAACAATGGGGATTGTGAAACAAATTGTTATAATTTATATGATGTGGAACCAACCTAGAATACAAACAATGGGGATTGTGAAACAAATTGTTATAATTTATATGATGTTGTTCCACATATGATTTTTCACCTTGTTTAACACTTCTATTAATTTTTTTTTTCTCTGTTAAACCTGCTTGAATTTGATGAACCCTTGCTGACACTAATATGTGTCATGGAAATTTCGTGGATTGCAGGTTGGGGAAGAACTTTTTTCCATTGAGTTAGACAAGAACAACCAAGTGTGGTATGAACTACTTTCCTTTTTAAAACCTGCCCACTTTCCTAAGCTCACTATAACTTAGTGGCTTAATTGCTTATATTATTTTATTTTCTTCTATTTTTAGGCACTTATTCATGGGTTAATGGTTTTTTTAGCTTGAAGAAATTTTGTTAAACAAATTTGCAGCCTGAAGAATCAGAGATATTCTCGAGCCTACATAGACTTCAGGAGGCCAGAAGATGTTTTCGACTTTGCAGAGTATTTTGATGGACGTGCTTTTGTTCATGAGAAGGGTAACTAATAATGACATGCCTTATTCTTTACATTACAAGTTTACAATCAGATGTGTTTTATGTTGTTGAAGTGGTTTGATCCGGTGAATATCATTATATGAATTAATTAAAGTTAAGATTTGGGTTCCCTAACTAGTTATGCTCTTGTATAAGCATTATTGTAATACCGTGTTTATATGATTGTGGGGAGACTTGATAATGGTAAAAATTGTAATGTATATATCGCACTCATCTTACTTTAGAATCTCTAGTATTTTTTGCAAAAGTTTAAACTGTGCCACTCATCTCAGGTGCTTAGTATAAGGTTTAAGTTGAATATTCTCCTTCACAGAAGGCTCCAAAGTCAACTACTAAGAAGGATGGTTGTGAAAGGGACCATATACAAAGGTATTTTTTTAGTTTGCATTCACATTTACTTAGAATACCATTGTACTAGATTTTGTTATTAATATGTACCTTTTTCTTTTATGAAAAATAGATCCTGATTATCTAGAGTTCCTCAAAATTATTGCAAAGCCGGCTGAGCATCTACCTAGTGCAGAAATACAATTGGAAAGAAAAGAAGCAGAAGCTGGCTTGTAATTATTTTTAATGACTTTGCATGTGTGTGTGTATATATTAGTTAGATAATCTCATATTGGAATATAGACGTGTATAATTTTGGCCCAAAATTATAACTTTGTTGCACCCAAGCTCCCTTTATTTATTAATTTTTTAGGCCACCATGGTGCCTATTGTATGTAATGATTTGAGTTTCTTATTTTGATGCCACCCTAGTGCCACATAAGGTTGTGTCCAAATGTTGTGGAGTAAATTTGTGCGTTTGGTCATAATGAAAAGCGGACACAACTAATTATTTGTGTCTAGGAGACTTTTTTTTTCCTATAGATTTATTAGTTTCTCCATACTTATTTCTAGTTGCTGCAAAAGAAGCTCCTATTGTTACTCCAATTACGGAATATGTTCGTCAGTAAGAAGCCGTTGAGAGTGGAGTCCAGGTAATGTGTTATATATTTTCGTATCTTCTCTTCATTACCTTGACTGTCTATCTTAAAGAAAAATGTTCTTTTATTGCAGTTTAGTTCAACAGAGTTGTTTGTTGCTGATTTTGTGATGTAATTAGATTATTATTGTTGTTCTTTTTGCTTGGCTGCCTTCTTTGGGTTTTTGTTCTTTTTCTTCTCTTTTAGATTTTATTGATCATTGTACTCTACACCATGATTGATGGTCTCTAGTATAAGTCCTGTATACGTTGTGTTTTTTTTTTTCCTATGAATTATGTTATTTATCAAAAAAAAATTATGAAATAGAACACTGAATTGTTATGCAATCTCCTTGTATCTCATCATTCATACTGTGCTTATACTTCCTGTGTATGGGTTAGTGCTTATTCTATTTTGTTTTCTAAATAAATTTAGAGTTAGTGTTTGCTTGGTAATGTCAAGGCTCTGAAAATCAATGAAAATTATCAAAAGAAAGGAATGTTGGGATTGACAGTCAGTGTAGTCACCACCACTTGGAAGGTTTAAAAAAAAAAAAATTATGTTTTCCGGATGATGATTCATTTTCTACTCTATAAATAGATTCAAGTTTGCATTTTCAATATGAAATTGTCCCCTTTCTTTCATGGAAGCCTTTGCCTTGTGCAGGGAATTTGTCATGTCATTACATGTGCTTGTGGAAAGGAATACAAGGTGGGTGTGGACTGCTTGAACATTGGAGAACTGTGAAGGCTAAGAAAAGAAATAGACCACTAGAATATGTGACTTGCTGTACAGGTAATTATGTAAACGGAAAATAATTTGAGTCTCTATAATATTGCATGTTGATTGTGATAAACCCGTTATTGTTGTTGAAGAGTGAGTTTAATTAGTTTGAGTAGTTTTTGTTTGTGAAAATAAACAATGGAGTGCCTTCTTTGAAATGGTAAATATTGAAAGGTTGATGATTTTGTAGCCGCGTTTGTAAAACCTATAGCTGCATTTGTAGATAGGCATTTGTGATTTGCCTAGGGAAAAAAAAAAAAAAAAAAAAAACCTATAGCTAGGTTTAAAAAACGCGATATAGCCAAATCAAAAACAAAAACCCAATAGCTGTGTTTTCAAAATGAAGTTGTAGGCTGAGGATCTATAGTCGCGTTTTAAAAAAAGCTTTACATAGTGACCAGTCCTTAACCATAACATCTAATAAGCACAACTAAACCCTATTATTTAAGCCAGCTTTGCATATAAAACTTCTTCAAATGTCCTCTCCGTATGAAGAAGTAATAGCTTTCATAATGTTTTCATTAGTAAAGCAGCTTGAAAAAAAATCTCAATATATAAAAGTTTCAGGAAGCTTCTTCATACTTTTTTGTCTCCATCATAAATTTTACCAGTATGAGTTTGGATACACGTCTGGCATCTGGTGTTTTGAGTTTTGCGTTTTCCTTTTTTTTTTTTTGGGCACGCATTTCAGGAGACAAACGGCTACTGTTTATGAATAGTAGCTGCATTATTTGACTTTACAACCCTTTTTAGCACATCAGTGGGTCCTATGAACAATGCATGGGACCCACAAATCTCACTTTTCAGCAACTTTTTTATTAAAAATGGGTTTCATGGTACTATTTACACATTTAAAAATTATTTTACTACAGTATTTTCAGTTTTTAATTTCAGCAAAATAAGTTCTATTCAAACGGACCCTTAAGATATCCACTAATTGCATAAATATGGGATCATTATTCCTTACATTCTCTTCTTCCAGGAGGCTGCTACTGAAGTACCAGATGGATTATTCGATATTGCAGCTATGAATTGACTTGTATTTGCAAGAGTCATTTTCATTGGTTTCAACCTGCTCCCTCTTAACAGTTTGAGCCATGTCAGTAGGGTTTTCTTTAGCCGACTCAATTGCTCTATCTTTCCCAAAAACAAGGGTAAGTTTATTGTAGTGGGGGAATAACTTATTCCTTAAACCAACAGCAGATGGGATGAATCTACCATATTAACATTTTAAGTTCAGTAGTATCAATTAATGCAACTCATTCACGCTATATTCTTGAATAACTCACCATAATTCATGCAATCTTCAAGAATGACATGATCGCATGCCAAACATTTGTATCAATCATCCCAACCAAACCCACTTTCTTGTCCTAGCATCTCAGAAATGGCACTGCCTTTTCAATAAACCTATTCTTGGAGTAAATATGAGGTAGAGCCCCAAGGTTACAACCGGGTATCTTCTTTAACAACATCTTCTCTAACTCCAAAAAGGAAACCATTCATAAATTTGACCATTGAAAGTTTCCATTTATGAGTTATGACCCATATTATTCATCTCCACAAGACATTCAACTAGATTCTTATCGATATGAGGTGTACATTCATGTTTATTGTCACTTTGCTTGGACCATCTTTTGAACTATTGGCCATTTAAGATTTAACCATTTTTTCCTTTGCCAGTTTGTGTGGAGTCACCCTTCCTTCATTGCATTGATATCACTAGCATCCAGAAAAATTATCATTATATAATTATAATAATTTTTCGTTATACAATTTACAACAATATCAAATAAATCTACCTCCACTTCCTTTAGTTCAAGTTAGTGTAAATAAATAAAAGTTAGAGGCAAAAGAAGGTGAAAAAAAAAAAAAAAAAATCAACTATTAGGCAGACGAAGTTTTCAATATTACTAGTGGGATTCAACTTTATTTGGCTCATCAATGAATATTGTTGAAAAGATATAATAAAAAGAAACCGACATTTAGAAGTTGGACATTTGACATATGGTCATACATGAAAATTATGTCACACGATAGAAAATGTGTAATGGTTGACAAGTCACCTCCACCCTTGGATGGGGTGGGGGTTAAAGCAAAAGAAGCCAGAAAGTCGATAACATTGATACTAATGAAGAAAATCTATGCAGTTTATGTGAAAAATGATTGTTAAGTGGAATGATAGTCCTTTGTTCCACTATGAGTATTCAATTTTATGCACCACCAAATGTAATATACTATGGATCTTATTTCTTTCCACTTTGATTACTTTATTAGAAAATGTGGCGTGTAGTAAATTGCAATAAACGAAAGATAAAATGGAACATGAAATTTTTATTTCATCCAATGAACCTAGAACATCTCATCACTTGTCTTTAGAAAATATTGATCTAGCAGGGTTTGGCTTAATATCACTAAGAGAATTATGCCATTAAGAGCATACATGCATATACGTGAGATTTTTCACTATCATGTGCCTTATGTTTCGGACAAATGTCTTCCACATGAATTTCTGGATGTGTATTCTTGACCTAACAAGCATATTGCTTAAATTATTGTATCATGTATCAAGAACACTAATTCCACTAGAAGAAGAGAATGTAGGGAATAAATATCCCATATTTTGAAAAACACCTCACAAGCACTTATATTTGTTGAGTGACCTTCATGCCAAGGGTGTGCGAGAGAGTGACCATTTTTTGAAATGGTGACCATTTAACCATTATTTCATTTGCCAATTTTTGTGGAGT
Organism: Quercus rubra; assembly: GCA_035136125.1. Classification (NCBI taxonomy): domain Eukaryota; kingdom Viridiplantae; phylum Streptophyta; class Magnoliopsida; order Fagales; family Fagaceae; genus Quercus; species Quercus rubra. Next base: position 63,180,986 of record CM068734.1, on the reverse strand, counting down.
CATCATTCCTTAGTTGCAATGATATCACCAGCAGAAAAATTATCATTATATAACTATAATAATTTTTCATTTCAAAATTTAAATCAATATCAAGTAAATCTACGTCCACTTCCTTTAGTTCAAGTTAGTGTAAATAAATAAAAGTTCAAGGCAAAAGAAGGTGAAAAGAAAATAAACTATTAGGCACACAATGTTTTCAAGGGATTTAACTTTATTTGGCTAATCAATGATTATTGTTGAAAAAATATAATACAAAGAACACAGCATCTAGAAGTTGGACATTTGACACATGATCTTACATAAAAATTATGTCATATGGTAGAAAATGGTTAATGGTTAACAAGCCACCCCCACTTTAGGATGGGGTGGGGATTAAAGCAAAAGAAGCTAGAAAGTCAATAACATTGATATTGATGAAGAAAATCTATGTGGTTTATGTGAAAAATGATTGTAAAGTGGAATGATAGTCCTATCATTCCACTACGAGTATTTAATTTTTTGCTCCACCAATTCTTCCACTTTGATTACTTTATTAGAAAACCTGGTGTGTAATAAATTGCAGTAAGCGAAGGATAAAGCGGAACATGGAATTTTTTATTCGTCCAATGAACTTAGCACATCTCATCACTTGTTTTTGGCAAGTATTGATCTAGTGAGGTTTGGCTTACAATCACTAAGGGAATTATGCCATTAAGAACACACATGCATACGCATGAGATTTTTCACCATCATGAGCCTTATGTTCCGGACAAATGTCCTCCACATGAATTTTTGGATGTGTATTCTTGACCTAACAAGCATATTGCTTAAATTATTGTGTCATGTATCAAGAACACTTAACTCCACTAGAAGAAGAGAATGTAGGGAATAATTATCCCATATTTTGAAAAATACCTCATAAGCATTTATATTTGTTGAGTGACCTTCATGCCAAGGGTGTGCAGGAGCGACCATCTTTTGAAATGGTGACCATTTAACCATTATTTCATTTGTCAATTTTTTGTGGAGTCAGCATTCCTTAGTTGCAATGATATCACCAGTAGAAAAATTATCATTATATAACTATAATAATTTTTCGTTTCACAATTTAAATCAATATCAAGTAAATCTACCTCAACTTCCTTTAGTTCAGGTTAGTGTAAATAAATAAAAGTTCAAGGCAAAAGAAGGTGAAAAGAAAATAAACTATTAGGCATACAAAGTTTTCAAGGGATTTAACTTTATTTGGCTAATTAATGATTATTGTTGAAAAAATATAATACAAAGAACACGGCATCTAGAAGTTGGACATTTGACACATGGTCTTACATGAAAATTATGCCATACGGTAGAAAATGGTTAATGGTTAACAAGTCACCCCCCACTCTAGGATGGGGTGGGGGTTAAAGCAAAAGAAGCTAGAAAGTCAATAACATTGATACTGATGAAGAAAATCTATGTGGTTTATGTGAAAAATGATTGTAAAGTGGAATAATAGTCCTTTGTTCCACTATGAGTATTTAATTTTTTGCTCCACCAATTCTTCCACTTTGATTACTATGGGAGGGTTTTTCATCTCGGCCTCCAATTAGTAGGTATTGTTCGCTTTGGCTAATGCCTCACAAATTTGTTCAATCCCACATCAGGATGGGGAAGAGATGCCTCTCACATGTGTCTTATAAGCTTGAGCCCAAGACACATGTATACCAGAATAAATAATCGCTTAAGGAAATGGTGGGGGGTTGAAGTCCAAGGAGGTTACCCTCCTCGGACCTGACAATTATCAGTTGAGCAAGCATCTAGGTGACTTAGGTAACCTTCCAGGGGGTTCCAACGATGAGGATAGACGTCAGGCACGTACGGAGAGGATAAGACACATACTCTGCAGCAACTTTCTTGGCCGCATTTATGTGGAGAAGACCTTTAAACAGTGTAGTCTTAACCACTACCGTTCATAGAGAGTCAGGGAAGATGCTTGATAAGACACATACTCAAGTGTAGGGTTAGATGATGAATAAATGTACGATGGAAATGACCTAAAAAAGTTTATATAATGTGAAAGATCCTTCATAAGTGAGGATCGAAAAAATACAGTGGATGAGAATAGAAAAAAAAACTATTGTAGCACTAAGCGTTGAACTTTCTTTCAGAAATAGTGACTTGATTATAAATCCATCTCCTCGAACCTACATTTCATTCATAGTTACGTTCAACTTCATGCTCAGTTACACTTGAAATTCTAACTAACCGTTGTTCAATTTGCTAAAAGCCCAATTCTTTCACCCACTCTTTACAAATTTATTGTATTGGGCTCGTTGGGCTCATAACCCAACTCGTGTGGGCTTAGACTACGATTTGTGACCCTACGGTATCCATCTAAGCTTTTATTTTTATTTTTGTAATAAACTATTTAGTAAAAAAATTGAAAAGTATAAAATTAATTAAATTATATATATATATATATATAATATGAGAAACTATTACAAATTTTTAAAAATGTAAAGATTAAAAAAATATATAATTTACTTTTAAATCACATCTAAAATTTTGTATCAATCGAATTTTATTTACTATTCAATTTATAAACTTATTTTTTATACATAATTTTAGACAATAAAAACGTGAAATTTAAATATTTAATTGAGAACATAGTTATTACTCTTTAATTTTCTTAAAATGTTGTGAACATGAAAGATATAAGAAAAAATATATAAGCTAACGGTAGATTTGTCAAAATTCACTTCTAGTAAAAAAATATTAAATGAAGTTATAATTTTAAGTTATGACCAAGTTTATTGCCAAAATTTTGTTCTATATTTTTAGAAGTATTTTATGGGAAAAGAAAAAATAATTAATTTTTTTGATTATTTTATATATTTCTTATGAAAATAATGTCAAATTTTTTTTTTTAAATAGTTTATTAACAATTACCCTAGATATACCCCTACAATTTTTTTTAAAAAAATATGCTTTCCAACAAGATCAACCACCTATTTATGGTGCCACCTACTTATGCAGCCAACTTGCAGACTTATGAATTAGGCAGTTTCTTGCTTTAGTTCCCTACAACTGCAAGGGGGCCAACTTTAATGCAATATTTGTTCTTTTCCTTCACTTATTTTTGCGTTTACTTTCTAGCTTGCTGTCATTTTCCTTCACTTATTTAATTTTGAATTTTATGCTAAGTAAATAATTGGAGGTAAAAATCAAAAAATTTAAATTCAATTAAATTCTAAATTGGATTTCAATTGGAATCTAATTTTTTACTATGTGTCCATCTAAGTTTTTATTTTTATTTTTGTGACAAGTAAACTATTTAGTGCAAAAATTGAAGAGTCTAAAATTAATTAAATTATATATATATAAAATGAGAAACTATTACAAATTTTAAAAAATGTAAAGATTAAAAAAATATATAATTTACTTTTAAATCACATCTAAAATTTTGTGTCAATTAGATTTTATTTATTATTCAATATATAAACTTTTTTTAATGCATAATTTTAGACAATAAAAACGTGAAATTTAAATATTTAATTGAGAATATAGTTATTAATCTTTAATTTTCTTAAAATGTTGTGAGCATAAAAGATATAAGAAAAATAACGGTAAATTTGTCAAAATTCACTTCCAGTAAAAAAATATTAAATGAAGTTATAATCTTAAGTTACGACCAAGTTTATTGCCAAAAAATTTTTCTATATTTTTAGAAATATTTTATGAGAAAAGAAAAAATAATTAATTTTTTATTATTTTATATATTTTCCATGAAAATAATATCAAAATTTTTCTAAAATAGTTTATTAATGATTACCCTAGATATACCCCTACAATTTTTTTTAAAAAAAATATGCTTTCCAACATGATCAACCACCTATTTATGGTGCCACCAACTTATGCAGCCAACTTGCAGACTTATTAATTAGGCAGTTTCTTGGTTTAGTTCCCTACAACTGCAAGAGGGGCCAACTTTAAAGCAATGTTTGTTCTTTTCCTTCACTTATTTTTGCGTTTACTTTCTAGCTTGCTGTCATTTTCCTTCACTTATTTAATTTTTAATTTTATGCTAAGTAAATTATTAGAGGTAAAAATTAAAAAACTCAAATTCAATTAAATTCTAAATTGGATTTCAATTGAAATCTAATATTTTACTATGTGTTCATTTAAGTTTTTATCTTTATTTTGGTGACAAGTAAACTATTTAATGCAAAAATCAAAGAATCTAAAATTAATTAAAATTTATATATATAATATGAGAAACGATTACAAATTTTAAAAAATGTAAAGACTAAAAAAAAAAAAACTAATAGCATGAATAATTTGAATTTCTTCTAAAATTTTTGATTGTCCTCGTCCATTTACACCAGACTACAACAATAATATATAAACGTAGGAGGGATCCAAAACATCAACTTGCACTGGCCACACATGATTAAGTAAGAAACTAAATGAACCTTACCTGATCATGAAACAAACACGAGTATCGGTGTTTGGCATTTGGCTTAAGTCAACAAGTCAAAGTCTTCTTTAAAATAATATAATAATAATAATTTAAAGTAGTTGAAGAATCCCTATATATTATCACGAGCTGCAATAACATTCAATTACATCACCTCCACTACTCGCATTTCAGCTTTTCTTCCTTCGTTACTTTTTTTTGAAAGTTCTGCCTTCGTTACTATGGCCGCCTCTTTTGCAACTCTTCATGTGCTTTTCTTAGTATGGTTCCTTCCCGCTACCTTCAGTTTAAGCTTCTTCTTCTTCAAAGCAGAGTCAATCTCAAATGTCTCTTGCTATGAAAAAGACAAGCAAGCCCTTCTAACCCTCAAACGTGGTCTCACTGATCATGAACACGTCCTCTCATCCTGGTCTGACCGTAAAGATTGCTGTATATGGGACGGAGTTCTCTGCGACAAGAAAACTGGCCGAGTCTCTGAGCTTCACCTCAATTATTCGAGTTTAGGCGGTGAGATTAGTGGTTCGTTGCTCCAATTAGAACATTTGAACTACTTGGATTTGAGTACCAATGACTTTAATTGTACTCCGATCCCAACTTTCCTTGGTTCAATGTATAGTCTCACATATCTTGACCTCCATTGGGCTAACTTCTGTGGACTCATTCCCCATCAGCTTGGGAACCTTTCAAGCCTTCGCGATTTGTCTCTTGGAGATAATTCTGACCTCTATGTAGATAACCTTCGTTGGATGTCTGGTCTCTCTGCCATTCAATACCTTGACCTACGCTCATCTGACCTTCACAAAGAAGTTGATTGGCTTCAAATAATGAGTAAGTTCCCATCTCTTTCAGAGCTATACTTGTACCATTGTCAACTTTATAGCCTGAATCCATCTCTTGGATTTGTCAATTTCACATCTCTTCGAGTCCTTGCTCTTTCTGGAAATCATTTCAATCATGAGATACCTAATTGGTTCTCTAATCTCAGTACAAGCCTTTTAAGGCTTATCCTGTTAGACAGTTCTTTGAAAGGCAATATACCGCCTAGCATTTTCAATTTAGAGAAATTAGAATATCTATCCTTGTATATCAATAAGCTAACTGAACAAATTCCAGAGGCATTAGGCCAACTTAAGCATCTAACGTATCTTGACCTCGGATATAATTCTTTCAATGGTCCTATACCTTCTTCCCTTGGGAATTTATCTCGTATAAGAACATTATTCCTCAACCAAAATCAGTTGAATGGCACCATTCCAAAGAGTCTTGGGCTTCTCTCTAAGTTAGAGACGTTGTATATCGGACAAAATCCTTTTACATGTATCATAGATGAAGGGCATTTCAGAAAACTCTCAAAATTAAAGATTCTCTATATGTCTGAAGCACCTTTGTCCTTTAATGTCAATTCCAATTGGGTTCCCCCCTTCCAACTTGACTATGCCTACATGAGCTCAACCAAGATAGGTCCTAATTTTCCTTCATGGCTACAATCACAAAGATCCCTCAGCTTTTTAGATATGTCCATGTCAGGAATTTCAGGCAAAGCTCCAGGTTGGTTCTGGAATTGGACTTCAAACGTTTCAGTTATCAATTTCTCTAACAACCACATAGAATGTGATGTATCAGACATTTTTCTGAGTTCTACTGTCAAAGTGCTCAATATAGCTAACAACTCATTTTATGGACCCATTTCTACTTTCTTATGCCAAAAGAAAATTAGAAAGAATAAATTAGCGGTTTTAGATGTATCAAACAATCTCTTATCAGGAGAACTTTCTCCCTGCTGGAAGTATTGGCAGTCTTTGATCCATTTAAACTTAGGGAGCAATAATCTAGTAGGTAGAATTCCCTACTCCATGGGGGCTCTAGTTAACCTCCAATCATTGTGTTTACAAAACAATAGCATCTATGGAGATATGCCTTTATCGTTGAAAAAGTGCTCGAATCTGGAGCTCATTGATATGGGTGATAATCATTTGTCCATCATACCACTGTGGATTGGAGAAATGACGAATCTTAAAGTTCTCCGTCTAAGATCAAGTGAATTCAAGGGTTATATACCTCAACAAATATGCCAACTTTCTTCTCTTAGAGTATTGGATCTTGCCAATAATAGCCTATCAGGATCCATACCAAACTGCTTGAAAAATATTAGCGCCATGGCATTACCATATTCCTATGATAGGTCATTATCTTATATGTCTTTTTTCTATTCGTACGTATATGTATCCTATGTTGAGAATGTTCAGTTGGCTCCCAAAGGGAAAGAAATGGAATACAAAGAAAACCTTAACTTAGTTAGGCTCATAGACCTTTCTAGTAACAACTTGTCTGGATCAATCCCTGCTGAAATTTCAGATCTTTCAGTACTACGCTTTTTGAATTTGTCTCGAAATCATTTGATGGGAATGATACCAGAAAAAATTGGCAATATGAAAGAGTTAGAGTCAATTGATCTCTCACGAAATCATTTGTCGGGTAAAATTCCTCCAAGCATGTCTAATTTGACATTTCTTGGCCTTTTGGACTTGTCATACAACAACCTCTCAGGTAGAATTCCTTCAAGCACCCAGCTTCAATCTTTTGATGCCGTTAAGTACATTGGAAATCCTCAGTTATGCGGTGATCCTCTTCCAAAAAACTGTACAATTGAGGAACAATCTTTGAATAGATCTCCAATTGGCAGTGTTGAAGATGATTCTAAAAACTCCAGCTTCTACATTGGTATGGGAGTTGGATTCTCAACTGGCTTTTGGGCAATTTGTGGAGCTCTCTTCTTTAATAGGACTTGGAGGCATGCTTATTTTAGATTTGCCAATGAAATAACAGATTGGATTTATGTGACTACAATGATAAAGATGAATTTACTAAAAAGCTAAGAGTCTGCCTTAGTAAGTGAGGCATCGTTATCTAGCCAAAAGGTATTGCTTCATTCTATATGTCCTTAATATTGTTTCTTTCATGTTAATGTTGTAGTCAACTATGATAGAAGAAATTGTTTCTCATAGACATAATACATCAAATATGTAGTTAGAATTTTATATATTTATTTATAATTATTATTATATATAGGATGCATAGCATGATTTATCATCTCATATGCTGTAAACTTCAATTCCATTGGATGATTTATGAGTAGAATATGAAAGAGGGCTTACCATGAATTCTTAGAATTCCAACATGGCATATTTTGAATTAAGGTTAAGCCTAATGCCTAGGTAGTCATACTTATCATACTGACGCCAATATTATTGAAAATTGCAATTCATTGTTTATACTTCAAGAGGTGGCACTAGTTCATGCTTTTCTAAAGGCCAAAAAATCATTAACGAAAGAAATCTTTTTTTGATATTATTTCATCCTGGTTTTATCATAAAACATGCCATGGATTATGATTCTTGGATATGTGTGTGAGAACGATTTATCTATATAGTGCTAGTCATTTAAAGAAGAATTATTTCTCCAAAAAATAGTGCTTCTTGGACTCATTGATTTATTTCACAATGACTTTTCTATTCCACAAATTCTAAGAGGCCCTCTCTCTCTCTCTCTCTCTCTCTCTCTCTCTCTCTCTCTCTCCCGTTTTTGTTTTACAGTGTTACTGAAAATACTGTTCCCTTTTTAAAAAATGGGTTTCCCATTTTAGAACCAACAAACTCTACTCAATTGAGCTAAATCTGTGACTGTTATTGAATTGAGTTCGGTTTTTGATAACAATATTAGTCATAAAGATTAAAACTTTCTTTCATTTATGCTATGTTTTCTTATCTTCTTCTTCTTCTTCTTCTTCTTCTTTTTTCTTGTGTTTTTATATGACCCTTTTGCTCTTTTGCAAACAATATTCATAGGCTGTGAAAACTCCTGCAATCCAAGACAATTACAATTTGAAGCAGACATAAATAAATTGTTTCTATATACCAGGTCAGTGTAACTATGACTTTGTCGTCTGAATTATCTTGTTTGTTACCTTTACATATGAACTGTATGTCACTATTGCCTATTGGTACTGGCTAGTTCGCTAAGGACATTGTTTGTATTAATGTGCAAAGATAGGGACCATATCAGTAGTGCAGACCATTTGATTGGTTTTTATTAACCTCTTGAATGAAAATTTTACACAATTATGTTGATATACATGCTTATGTTTGAAGTAGTAACTATATGGAGTTTGATGTTATGGTCAAATTAATTAAAACAAATATACTATAACAATGAGATCTACCTCAAATGACCTTCTCGTCCATAATAATGAGATAGAGGGTAAGGTTTTGATTCAAAACTTACTAAATGCATAATATAAAAATAATAATAATAACGATAAAAAAAAAAAAAAAAGATTAGATGCTATGGTTCAACCCTATCAATTGTCATATATTGTGTCAGATCTATTTGTAATAAGTGAATGCATTAGTTAAGGATTATTATTTTTATTTATTTTTTATTTTAAATTTACTTAAGAAGAAGTGGTAAATTATAATTGAGATTGTGTATGGATGACCTTATTTTAACTGTCTTACTTTGTTTAAAAATACAACTATAGTTAAAAAAAGTGAGGCTTTAAATAAGTTATTGGTGAAATTAAATTGACATTTTCATCTAAAACAAACAGAACCTTAGCATATAAAGTTCATAAAAAGACATCTACTATTTTCTAGTTCCTGTCTCTATGGTATTTAAAGATAGAAGTGAATGTAGTACTATAATAATTAAGAATTTTAGGTTGAATCACCACTATATATATGTGTGTGTGTGTGTGTTTCTCAAATAAAAGAAGATACTCAGTGTTGTCGAGTCATCCCACATCGGTAAAGTGTGATATTGAGAAGGGGTTTATCATTTGCTCCGCGACACTAATTGCTGCATGCAGTTTTGGTGTTGGCGTGTGAGTGTATTCCCTTATCTCATCCCCCTTCTCCCATATATATGTTCCCATATATATGTGTGTGTGTGTGTGTGTGTGATGTGTTTCTCAAATTAAAAAAAAAAAAAGAAGAAAAAAAAAAGAAGAAGCATATTTTATGCCTATTTTGGTTTCAAAACTTCTTAAATCTTAATTACTAAAAAAGTTGTATTAGTTGCATGGTGATAAAAGTCACATAATAGTAGATGTGACATAACTTGATCTTAATGTTTGCCTCACTTCTATCCAAGTTTCAGCTTGTTAGATGTTGCGCATCTATTTAAAGTACTGTAACAAAGTAAAATTTCTTTTGAGTAGATGTTATTTTGTTTGTTCTCTCTACTTTAACACTTGGCTTCATGTGAATTTATGCTACCTTTGTCATTCAGTGTACTACTTCATTGGGAAGTGATGCTAATGAGGCAAAAGCAGAGGAGTTCAATGAAATGGCTTGTAAAGCCTCTCTTGCTGATCAACAGAAGCAGGTCCAAGGAAACATTCATCCTCAGATTAAAAGTTTCTTCATGTGTATAGATGAAATTCTTCTGCTTTATACTAAAAGGATAGGTGAGGCACAAGAACTGCCTCCACAACCAATAGATGCTCCTTGTCAGAGTGGCCTTGGTTTTAATATTGGCCAACCTACTGATTGTCCCGGTAAGATTCTGTTTGTAAAAAAAAAAAAAAAAAACCTTTTCCAATGTTGCATTATATGAGCTTGAAGTTGTGTGGGTGCAACTTGAGATGTTTGGGATCTTTGAATTTTTCTTGTGACTCATCCTTGAAGTAGGGGGATTATCTTGATTCGAAGGAATGATCTTTTGATTTGTCCATTGATTACCCTAACTTCTTTAATTTTTTCCTTAAACAAATTTAGTTATTTAAAACATTTAAAAGTTATTCAAGTAGAGTTGAAGTCAACATCCAATCATTTTTTAATTGAAGTGTCAACAAAAGAAATCTACATTTGGGCAGCGAAGTGGAGGGGAAGATGCCTTGGGGATACTTAAATTGATTTTATGGAAAGGAATCCCCAATGAGTATTTAATTACTGTTTCTAGAATACCTATTGGGAGTTTGTTATCTCTAGCTTCTATAAGGTCTTTCTTCAAATCATGTTTTTGTGTTTGTGATCTGATTCATTCTATAATGTTTAACCTTTTTATTTCTAAATTAATATTCTTAGATGAACTGTAGATTTTATATATTTTTATGGAATGATAATATGCTCTAGGTGTTAGATTTCTTGCAAACTTCAATGTTGCAAATGAGCATTTCGCCCTCTTTTAAGAGCAAGTTGGCAGGCGAGATTGAGAGTTCATGACCCACCCATATGTGTAACATACCAATAAAAAAAAAAATATTACTTGGCTTCTAGAAGCTGCAATAACCTTTGATGCTGCAATAACCTTTGATGCTGTTAATACCTTCTAGAATATATCTTGGCTTCTTTTCATTGGAGTTAAAGCTCTAAAATAGTATTTGTTCTTTTTTGAATGCCATTCTTATTGCAGCTAAACAAGGAATTCAACCAGTTTGTAACCTAGAACATGACATTATTTGGGTTGAAACCTTGGAAACCAAATTGAATATAAATGTTATGTGAAGTTCTCAGTTTTGATTGATATTGGTCAGGGCCTTGATTGGAAGTTATTGTATTGGAGGTAACACTTATCGAGGTCCAGATTATTTTACTGCAAGAAAGTGCAAGATTGTGATCAATTCTCATTTTAGTTTTTGGATGGCATGTTGCTGGCTAACAAATACATGGATATGTGGGAAAAAAGGGGATAAATATCTCTAGAAGTACAAGGATGTCCTCCAAGCTGGACTTATGCCCTCCAGTTTAATCTCCTTATGTGGTAAGCACTAATTGGTGTTCTTTTGATTATATGGTTAATGTTTCAAACTTTTTCTTGAATATGTTTTCCAATAACATCAAATCAACCCTTACTGCATCAGAGGTTGGATGAGAGGGCTTCAACTGGGTGCCTGTTCGGTAATACGTAGCTGTCAAATATGTTTGATCGTTACAAAATTCATTACAATTGCGCATATAAGCAATGCCCCATATCATATTCTCTGTACTGGAATCAAATTAGAATGTTTCTGCACTCAAATTTGTTTGCAAGACAATCAGTTTTTGCTTAATGTACTGGAGTATATGTACTTGTTGAGCTTGGATAAATTTTGTATTACATGAAAACATCAATATCCAGAAATCAGTAATGTTGTCTTCTGCTGAGTTGCTTGTCCAACAATTGTGAAATTCCTCAGGTTTCCTTTGGTGGCAATTTTGCTTTTGCATAGTCTGCAGCACTTAGTTTGATATACATGATCATGTGTTACCACTCTCTTCTGCATCTTGTTGTGCAGTGGCTCTCGACATTTCCATCATCTGACACTTTCATAAGTACATTATTTGGGTTTTTAGTACCTATCTTCTGTTTAGGTACAGAAGAAGTCTCAATTAATTATTACAAAATTTCCACATTTGGTTCTGATTACTTAAGAGCTTGTGGGTGTGTCATTTGTGTTCTAGTTCTCCCATTAAAGTACCAATTACTAATGATTTTTCTGCACATCATTGAAATGTACTGAACTCCAGCTATAACTGTTTGAGAAGGAATGCTGATGAGGCAGATGCAGAGGAGATCATAGAATGGCTGGTGAAGCCTTTCTTGCTGATCAACAATCCAAGTTTGAGAAAATGTCCATGCTCAGATTAAAAGTTTCTCCATGTCTATGGATAAAATTCTTATTCCTGATACTAAAAGGATAGGTGATGCACATGAATTGCCTCCACAACCAACAGCTGCTCCTTGTTGGAGTGGCCTTGGTTTTGTTGTTGGCAGTAATGGCCAATCTACTGACTGTCCCGGTAAGGTTCTATTTGCAATCCCGAAACTTTTACCAATGTTGCATTATGAGCTTGAAGTTGTGTGAGTGCGGCATGAGATGTTCAGGATCTTAGAATTTTCTTGTGACCCATCCTTTCTATGTTTGAAGTAGTGGGATTATCTTGATTCGAGGGAAAGATCTTTTAATTTGTTCTGTTGATTACCTTAATTTCTTTACTAGTTTCCTTGAACAAATTTAGTTATTTAAAAAGTTTAAAGTTATTCAAGTAGAGTGAATGTTAACATCCAATCACTTTTGAACTAAAGTGTGAGCAAAAGAAATCTACAATTAGGCAGCGGAGTGTGCGAAATGGGATGGTGGCCTTTGGGGATGGGGCAGGGGAGGGGAAGATTTCTTGGGGATACTCAAATTGATTTTATGAAGGCATATTAAAGGAAAACTATTTCTTGGGGATACTTAAATTGATTTTATGCTAGGCAGTGCTGAAGATGACTCTAAAAATTCTAGCTTCTATATAGGTATGGGAGTCGGATTCACAACTGGCTTTTGGGCAATTTGTGGAGCTCTATTCTTCAATAGGACTTGGAGGCATGCTTTTTTCAGCTTTGTTGATGACATAAAAGATTGAATGTATGTGACTACAGTGATAAAGATGAATTGGTTATCTAAAAAGGCAAGAGTTTGCCTTAGTAAGTGAAAGGCATCGTTATCTACCTAAAAGGTATTACTTCTAGTATTATGTCCTTAATATTGGTTGGTTCATGTTAATGTAGCTTTGAATATATGATTTAATTTGTAGCTAATGTGATAGTCATTTGGATTTTATTTCACAAATATAGATTATCTTTAACTATAGTCTATATTTGTAGTTAGCCCATTTTGTTTGAAATAAAGTTCATTTATAAATTCAGACTTTGTTGTAATGTTTTGAGACTTTTTTTCATAGGTAGATAGTGGAGGAGGGGAAGATGAGTTTCAACTACAAATGAATCATGCAGCACAAGGGATACCATTACCACTATGCTACTATTGGACTTTGTTTAGAGATATTTGAAGTGGACAAAAGAGGGAACTCATTGGAATACCCTCAATAGAACGAAAGTTGTACTATGATAGTAGAAATTGTTTCTCATATACATAATGCATCATATGGGTGGTGTAAACCATCAGTAGCATCATCAGCAACACTTTAAGCCTTAAAGATCTTTATCTTAGGTGTTTTTTCTGTTGGGTTAAAAGAGACTGTGTAATTCAGTAGCCCATACTGCTGCCAGGCTCTCCCTTTTATCATGTAAGTCCTGTATAAGTTACAATAAACTCAGTCTCCTTGATGTTCTTAGATCTGCATGTGAGGTTGACTGTAGTTCCCATTTGTATCCTGCTCTAGTTTGATCATCAAAAAAAAAAAAAAAAGGGGGGGGGGGTGGTGTAGAGTATTTTTTTTTTCCTAGTACAATGCCTGGCATGATTTCTCACCTCATGTTGTAAGCTTTAATTCTGTAGGAAGATTTACTAATAGAAAAAGAGGTGGGCTTAACATGAATTCTTATAATTTCGACATGGCATTATTTGAATTGAAGTTATGCTTGATGCCTACATATTCATGCTGCTAACCTAATACTCACATCACTATATTATTGAATATTGAAATTCATTGTTTATTCTTTGGGAGGTGACACTAGTTCATGCTCTTTTTACAAAAGAAAACTTCTTGATCCTATTTCATTATGATTTTATCATAAAATACTCATGAACAGAATGAAACAGATTATGATTCCTGTATAGGATGTGTAAGAACTATTTATCTATATAGTGCTAGTCCCTTAAAGAAAAAAAAAAAAAATTGGCTTAAAAGACTGTTTATCTTTTTCCTTATTTTGACTAAGTTAAGTGGATTGACTAAGTGTTTCTTATGTACCTGTTTATTGTAATTGTTTTGCTTGTAATGTAAGCTTGTTTTGGTTTTTATTATAAAAAAAAAGGCTATAATTGCAAATATATGAATAATAATGTCGTGAATTGTGTAAACTCAAAAGTTTATGACATGGTCACTTTTGCATAATTGAGGGATAAATAATTTCTTATCAAAAATAAAAAAAAAAATAAAAAATACCCAAGCGTGAAAGATATATAAACTCTTACCTTTTTATTTTCTAGTCCCTTAAAACTTAAAAGTCAAATGAACATTCAAAATGTGACATGGTTAGTCTTGCATATTTGAGTGTTTAATAACCTATTAGGCTGAGAGAGAGAGAGAGAGAGAGAGAGAGAGAGAGAGAGAGAGAGAGAGAGAGAGAGAGAGAGAGAGAGAGAGAGAGAGATTGATTGATTTTGCAGATTTAGATTTTGTAGATTATAGAAGCAGTTTTTTGAGTTTTTGGTAATGAGCTATATGAGAGTGTTTTATTTATTTATCTCACAGTGGTGATGGTGTTTTTATTTTTTTTTAATATTTTTTTTTGTTAAAGTAATTAATCTATATTAAATTTATAAATATGAATTTTTTGTACTAATTTTGTATTAAAATATTTGAAGTTTACCGAAAGATGTAATTGTATTAAAATTTTAATTGAAGTGTATTTTAAAATATTAAGTATGAATTTCGTTTATTATATTTTTCTTTTTTCAACGGCTTATGGAGATATTTTTTGTACTAATTCTTTTGTTACTTGATAAATTTTGCAATTTTATTTTTCTTCAATTTTTAGTTTAAATTATAAACTGGACTTTCTATATTTTACCCAAAAATTAATTCAGTTTTTCAGCCTTAGATTAGTTAAGTCCAATGCCTTTCGTTTCATTTTTTTTTTTTTTTAATGTAGCCATTTCGTTTAGAGAAATGGTATGTTCATAACATTTTCACAACAAATTTTAAATGGTAAATTGTTATTGGTTGTTATGGATGGACAAAAAAGTAATTTCAATTTTGAACTCAAATTAGAACAAATAACAATGTACCATTTATGATTTGTTGTAAAAGTATCATGAAAATAATGTAGATATAACACTTCTCTTTTGTTTACTTCCTTTAAAGAGGTTGTCATTAAGTATCCCAAAACAACATGATTTTGGTATTTTGAATTTCTAAAACAACGCTATTTTAGAATACTTGATGGCACAATGCCAAGGAATTTGATGGAAGGAAAGTTATAAATATGAAATAAATAAATCAAAAGTTGCATGATTGAATTGAACTATAAATAAGTTAGATGGTGAAATTTATAATTTAGTTTTTTTTAAAATAAAAAATCAATAATTTCAATATATTCTTTCATATTCCTGTTTTAGTTCTTCAAGTTTTCAACTCTGAAAATGCTGAAACTAATATAAATTGTATTATAAAATATTTACAAATTGATAAAAAAAAAAAATATGAACCGTGGATTTAAAAAACATAATTAATGAATGACTAATTTATTTTTTATAATTAGTGATACATTCGTTTGTAAAAATTATATAGTAAAATTTGTAGTATATTTAATACTTCTCTTTCAACTTTTCAGAAAAATCATTTTCTTGAATGTAAATTTCTTTTAATATCGAATCTCAAGGATAAAAATAAAAATAAAAAAGGTTAGTTGCTAAAGAATAATTATTATAAAGAATCTTGCTTATATAAAAAAGGATAAAAGAAAATTATTGATGTCTTGAATAATTGCTAAAGAATAGTACTCTTATAGAAAGGATGCCATAAGTTCCAACCCTATGGATATATAAATAACATTGTGTCACATTTGAAATAAATTGATTTAACTACAAATCTAGCTCATCTTTTTTCTTTTTTTCTTTTTTTTTTTTGAGAGAGTTTCAACCTATGGTGTTCGCTCCTGATAATAGCTTTTTATCATCAGATCAAGACACCAATCAATTTTTGGTGTAGGCAAGGATTGAAACCCAAATCTAGCTCATCTTCTAACTACATTTATGCATGTTTCACTACCTTGATTGTTTCCTTTATTCCCTTCTTCCCTATGTGCATGGTTTACACGCCATTTCCTAAACTTCCTCAAATCATCTTTATTTATTTTTTATTTTATTTTATTTATTTTAATTTATTAAAATCAATAATGTGGCTCACACTTCTAATTTTTGTATTCTTTAAATTAATTATGATTAAACAGACACAATGCTCCACTAATTTCTTTTTTAAGGGAAATTATGGCCAAGACGTTAACAAGAACCTCTTTGTAAATATACTCTTCTTATTTCATCTCGATAATTAAGATGAAAAAATGAAACGTTTTCCCATGGCTTAGGATCAGAAAATGATAATGCCTTAAAATGTATACTTGTTATATGTTTATATGGGCGTTATCTCCTTATTACTATGCTTAATTTGTATAATTAAGCCATAATTTGCATTAGTCCCTATTATTTATCTTTACATAATTTCTTGAATAAGATGCTATTCATTGTGTGTAATTTTCTACTTTCAGGAAATCATGTGAGAAAGATGAGTTTACAGAAATTTGTGAGAGAATGGAGGCCAAACTAGAATTAAAGTGGAGCTAAAGGACCATGCTTAAATGTCTAAGGAGGTGTAGCTGTAGTACTAGGATCGACTGCCATGATTGGAAACTTCAAATAAGGAAAGAAATCAAAGAGGCAGAATCTGAAAAGGAAAAATTTGATTTGAGCACTGATAAGTATTTTAGGCATATTTCTCTCTTCAAAAATCCAATTGATACAAGGCTGGATGGGTTGGAACTGTGACTTAAATATCTATAACTTTCCAGTTTTAAGTTTTATGAAATTCTCAATTTTTAAAGTCCGAAATTAACTCACAAATTATTGTTGTAAACCTGGACGGAAATTAAAATAGTATAAGTTTTATTTTTCTTTGGACACTTGGACATTAGGGTTTTGGAAGGAAGGCTATGTTGAACGAATTTGACAGAGAAAATCTTGTATTTTTCTTTCTCTAATGGCAGCCTAAAATCTTTGCTAGGGCTAGGGGTTATGTTTCTTCTATACGGTATGAATATTCAATGTAATTTTTTCTATGATTTTATCAATAACATATTTGATTGTTCAGTTAGATTTCTTTTGATGTATTAGTTCTTTCATGCTTTCTATAAGTTCAATCATGTTTTTCTTATTGTTTAGATGAATTTCTAATAGTTTCAAATAGAAATCAGGTTTTAAAGTGAATGGGTTTTTTCTGAAAACTTTTCTAACCGTATTATCAATCGAGGTTATCATGCGTTCTTGAATTGTCTCAGTTCAACCGAATCATAAGTGTTTAATTGTATAAGAATAATCAATTATAAAATAGATATTTTCCTAGATCACAAAGAATTTCATATCGATATAGGGAAACACCCCGATGCCCTAGTATTTACATTATTGATTTAAATCAGTTTTTTTAATTATTCTTGTTAACAATCAACAAACAAAAGTATTTTTCTTTTTCACCCAAATTGTTATTTAATTATATTGTCTTTGAATTTACCCTGCTCCTTGTGGTTCGACCTCGGTACTCCGAGAATTATATTGCTACGATCTCCTGCACTTGGAAGTGAGCAAGCAGAAAGAAGACTATTTAAGTCAATACGAATTTTCTTAGAAAATGAATTTTGCATTACAAGTGATTTCATTATAAGAAATTTGTTTGTAGTGCTAGTAAAAGAATAAAGAGTCAACTATAAGTTCCTTCAATATATTCAACTTAGGTATTACATTGGTGCATATGCATGTGTAAAAAATGTATCAAATAAATTCAACAAATTCAACTAAAGACTATAGTAAACACTAAATAGACTTCTATTTTGAAAATGTGAGTTTGTAGAAAAAAAAAATAATGGTTTTAAAATATGCCTTTGAAAAGAAAATTTGAAAAATCACAATTATAAATTTGCCTTGGGCTTTTGGGCTAATTTGCATTTGTTTGGCCAATATTTGAGAAATGCTATGTTCACAAAATTTTCTTAATACTTTTATAACAAATCCTAAATGGTAAATTGTTATTGGTTCTAACTGGAACCTACCAATGAAATTATCTTTTTGTTCACTATTAATGGCTAGTAACAACTTGCCACTGATGATTTATTTGTGAAAATGTTGTGAACATAACATTTCTCACAAGTTTTTGGTTCAATCTTCAATGGAACAAACTTTTGGAGTGATCAAATTTTTATTTAGGGTGCTCAAGTTTTTTTTAGAGTGGTTTAGAATTGTTTCTAGGGTGGTCAACAACAACACAGATTAATTTTAATTTTAATTTTTTAAAGGTATATATATATATATACATAAAATCAAGTCAAAGTGGTCATGTGACCACCCTAATTAACAAGTATAGTCACTCTTGATAGTGGAAAATATTGCATAATGGATTAATGGTCAACAAGTCCCCAAAAAAATAGAAGATTCAAATTCTAGATGATTTTGAAATTGATGAACAATCTCTATGCGGTTACTCGAAAGATGGTTGTCAAATGAACCTAACGCAACATCTCATCACTTGTATGTGGTGAGCATTGATCTTTAGAGGTTTTGCTTAAACCCTTATTATCACTAATTTCATCATGTTATTAACATAGTTTTGAAACCCGAACCGGACCGTACGGTCTGACCAGGTTAACCGCAAACCTCTCCTCATTCTAGTTCTTTTAACCTTAAGAACCTCTTTATGAAGAAAAAGCATAAAACCGTATGAACTGCGGTCAAACCGCACGGTTCTTAGAATCGTGAACGGTTCTCACGATCTATTTTTCAGCTAACACCACTTTGGACTTTTTTTAGATTTGGCACCAAAGGATTGGTAGGAAAAAAATAATAATAAACAGGGAAAAAGAAGAAGACGACTAAGCAGGGGCTACACCAAGTACAAGTCGCTGGTCATGCCTTCATCTTCTGCTGTTTCTGGTCACACCAAATCTTCTGCTGCTGCCTGTTGTTTCTCCTTCTTCTTCTACTTCTTCTTCTTTCTTCTTTTTCCCCTCTCTCTTTTCATTTGTTCGTCTCCAGACTCTCCACTCTCTTTTAGTTTTTGTATTCTTTTTTTATTTGTGTTTCCAAAGCCCTCCACGTGATTACATTGGAAAGATAGACAAGTTTCAGCCATTCCTTTTTTAGACTTAGCTTTTGTCCAGTGGCCAGTGGCCACTGGACACGTTGGATACGTGACACGTGTCCAAGACTGGACACGTGTCGCATATCCAATGTGTCCAATGGCCAGTCTTGGACACGTGTCGCGTATCCAACGCGTCCAGTGGCCACTGGCCACTAGACAAAAACCCCACCCTTCTTTTTTTCACCTTGCCCAACGTGATGTGACAAATATCTTAACTTTTAAATGGGGCTGTCTTCTTTTGGTCTTATATGGCTATTTGTGGTTTTTGCCTTTGGGACAACATTTTGCATGGAATGGATGTCCCCCCTACGCTAGTGTATGCACTAGCTTTACTTGTATGACTATATTTGGCATTTTAATAAAAGTTTTCTATCGTTGAGCTCAAAAAGAAAAAGAAAAAGAGGTACTTTCAAGTTTCAATTAATATTTACAATTTTTTTTTAAGAAAAAAATTGTAATACCTCAATTTATCTCATAACTTTTTTACTGTAATTGTGATGCAATAGAGAATAACTAATAAAGAAAAAATAGTGAGTCTATATGTAAATGATGGACATTCAAATTCACAATTGTGCCAAAAAAATATATAAAATTGTATGATTCTAAAATTACTTTCTTTTAAAAGCAATAGATATAATTGAGTATATAATTATTTTAATTTAAAACTATTAAATAATTTAAAATTTTTATTTTACTTAATATAATATAAGTGTCCTTATAATTTGTATATTATTATTGCTATCACAAGTTTAACTAATCAACATATAAATAAATACTATATCTACCTTTGCTTAGTATTTGATATTTCTTATTTGTCTTGTGAAAGTTATGATATAAAAAAATACAACTGAAAGATAGATTTTTATATTTAATTTAATTATTTTAGTTATTTCTTATATTTATATTAATATAATATAATATAATATAATATAATTTTATTTAATTATTAAATTAATTATGATGTCATCATGGTTCGACCTTAAAAATCTTGAACCTCTTCTTTTTACAATTCATTGAACAGTCCGGGTTTCAAAATCTTGGTTATTAAGAGCACACAAACATGATAGATGTGAATAAGTCAAATTCTTGATAATTTTGATATTGATAAAAAATCTCTACACGGTTACATGAGAGACGGTCATCAAATGAACCTAACGCTACATCTCATCACTTGTGTGTAGTGAGCATCGATCTTTGGGAGTTGGGCTTAGAGCCAATATTATCACTAATTTAATCATGTCATTAAGAGCACATTCACATGATATTCTACTCAATCATAAGGCTTAAGTTCATGAATTTCTGGCCTTACATGAAATTATGTCACATGGTGGAAAATATTGCATAATGGATTAATGGTCAACAAGTCATACAATTTATTAAAAAAATGTCAATAAGTCAAATTCTTAATGATTTTGATATTGATGAAAAATATCTACACAGTTACGTGAAAGATGATTGTTGAATGAACCTAACACTACATCTTTTCACTTGTGTGTGGTGATAAAAAAAAAAAAAAAAAAAAAAAAAAAAAAAAAAAAAAAAAAGCTTAAAGCATGAAAACATCCAAAGACCATTGCTTATGTTCTTCCTTTTTTTTTTTTTTTTTTTTTTTTTTGAAATATCCAGGAAGATACGTCAGAAAACACTCTCATTTACTAGTACAAAGCTACAAACCTCCTGCTTTCATTCAGTGAAAAAGAAAGGAACCACACATGACCTTTTATTTTGATTTAAAGTTCTAAACTATTGTAACAGCAGCTTGCTTCTTTTCATGCTGGCTGAAAAATATAGTTCCTTCAGATTCTTGCATTCATCGTATCAAGTCTAAGAATGTTCAAATGTTCACAACCTGATAGACTCACTGAGGTAACCATTCCTCTTCAATTGTGCCATGTCCAAGCTGTCTTAAGCTGTTGGAGCCGAATGTATAAACATGTTTAAAATTAAATAACTCCACTTGCCTCTAGTTTAACAAGATCTTGAGGATCCAAATTACACGTTGTAAAGACAAAGTTAAATGGAGGGATTGGAAGACAAGGGGGATTCCTTCAGGGGGATGGAATCCCTGAAGCAATGGTGTTGGTGTTGTTGAAATGCCGATACAGGTGTGGCAACAAAAGCAGTAATTGGCTGGTCTGGAATATTATGGTTATCGAACACTTGGGGTTCCACTCTTTGTAGCATCCACAGGCATTGCCACAGTTTGAAGTGCCCAAATTTGGCGGATGATAGATCTAAATTGTTGGGAATTAGGAAACCTTGATCACAAAAATTACTAGATAACTCTTTCCAATGACATCTTACTATTATATTCACTAGTAGATATTGGGCATAGGTATCCATCTACCCTGAAGTGGTAATTATATTGCAGTCATGTTTTTAAGGCCACTAAACAGAATTTCATATGCATAACAGAAGACTTTAAGATTTCAATCAATCATGGGCATTACTTTTTTGCAATATAGTAAAAACGAAAAATAAAGAGACCAAAGTGTAGAAGGTTAGAATTTAGAACAAAGCCATACACAGTATAATCATGAAAAAACAAAAAGCTGAAATTCTTCACGAATTATCAACACCGTACCGGTAAACAGTGAGATGTCCATTGGCAAATAAGTCACTCAACAAAATAAAAATCAAAAAAGCAGTCAACAAATAAAAATCTTGAAGTGCAATTAGAGCACGACGTTGATGTAGCCATAATTTTTACTATTTAATTCCACTAAAAGATACTTTATCTATTTTAAAGCTCTCAACATTAGATTTATTTTAACTTTGAAGACAATAAAATAATATACATCAACAATCACCTATTTATCATTTTTTTTCTCACTATTCATCTCTCTCTCTATTTTCTCCCTCTCTTCCCTCTCTTTGACCCACAGCCCCTCACGGCACCACCACCACTCACTGCTGTGTCAAACCAACCCACCCACCAACTCACAACCAACCCACGGTAAAACCCACCATCGATTTGCCACCAGCCACGATCCACCACCACAAACCTAGCAACCATCAATCACCAATCTGCCACCATCCATGATCCACCATCACAAACTCAGCTACCATCAACCACCAATCGACCACCATGAACCCAACCACAATCCACTACCAAACCCATTAACAAGAAAAAAAATCAAAAACAAAATCTAGAAACCCAGACCACAACCACGATCCACCCATCAAAAACAAAATAAAAAACAAAACCCATTAAACCACGACCATGATCCACCCAAAGAGGGGGGGGGGGGTATGTTGCTCTTTTGCAAAAAATATTCATAGGCTGTGAAAACTCTTGCAATCCAAGACAATTACAATTTGAAGCAAACACAAATAAATTGTTTCTATATACCATGTCAGTGTAACTATGACTTTGTCGTTTGAATTATCTTGTTTGTTGGCTCTGCATATGAACTATATGTGGCTATTGGTATTGGCTAGTTTCACTAAGGATGTTTGTTGTACTAGTCATTTAAAGAATAATTATTTCTCCATCAACATAAATTCAGAGTTCAGGTCACTGAACAAAAAATAGTGCTTCTTGGACTCATTGATTTATGTCACAATGACTTTTCTATTCCACAAATTCCAAGAGGCCCCCCCCCCCCCTTCTCTCTCTCTCTCTCTCTCATTTTTGTTTTATAGTTTTACTAAAAATATTGTTCCCTATTTAAAAAATGGGTTTCCCATTTTGGAACCAACAAACTCTACTAAATTGAGCTAAATCTATGACTGTATGAATTGAGTTGGGTTTTTGATAACAATATTAGTCATAAAGATTAAAACTATCTTTCATTTATGCTATGTTTGCAATTTTGCATTTCTTTTTTCTTTTTTTTTTTCCTCGTGCTTTTGTATGACCCTTTTGCTCTTTTGCAAATGATATTCACAGGTTGTGAAAACTCTTGCATTCCAAGACAATTACAATTTGAAGCAGACATAAATAAATTGTTTCTATATACTAGGTCAGTGTAACTATGACTTTGTCATTTGAATTATCTCTTTTGATACCTCTACATATGAACTGTATGTGGCTATTGCCCGTTGGTACTGGCTAGTTTCACTAAGGATGTTGTTTGTGTTAATGTTCTAAGATAGGGACCATATCAATAGTGTAGACCATTTGATTGGTTTTTATTAACCTCTTGAATTAATTTTTTAACCAATTATGTTGATATACATGTTTGATTCAAAACTTACTAAAGCATAATATAAAAATAATAATAATAATGAAAAAAAAGACTAGATGCTATGGTTCAACCCTATCAATTTCCATATATTGTGTTAGATCTATTTGTAATAAGTGAATGCATTAGTTAAGGATTTTTATTTTATTTTATTTATTTTAAATTTACTTAAAAAGAAGTGGTAAATTATCATTGAGATTGTGTTTGGATGACCTTCTTTTGACTGTCAAACTTTGTTTAAAAATACGACTGTAGTTAAAAAAATTGAGGCTTTAATAAGATTTACATAAGTTGTTGGTGAAATTAAATTGACATTTTAATCTAAAACAAACAGATTCTTAGCATATAAAGTTCATGTTAGGCATCGACTATTTTCTAGTTCCTATCTCTATGGTATTTAAAGATAGAAGTGAATGTAGTGTTATAATAATTAAGAAATTTAGGTTGAACCACCACTATTAAGTATACATTTGGTGCCTATTTTGGTTTCAAAACTTCTTAAATCATAATTACTGAAAAAGTTGTATTACTTGGGTAGTGATTAAGCCAAAATTGACTTATAAATCATGGTATTGCATTTTGAGTAGATGTTATTTTGTTTGTTCTCTCTACTTTACCACTTGGCTTCATGTGAATTTATGCTGCCTTTGTCATCTAGTGTACTACTTTATTGGTTGTCCTTCAATCTCAATTTTTTTTTCTCATGAACTGTTTGGGAAGGGATGCTGATGAGGCAAAAGCAGAGGAGTTCAATGAAATGGCTTGTAAAGCCTCTCTTGCTGATCAACAGTAGCAACTCCAAGAAAACATTCATGCTCAGATTAAAAGTTTCACCATGTGTATAAATGAAATTCTCCTGCCTTATACTAAAAGGATAGTTGAGGCACAAGAACTGCCTCCACAACCAATAGTTGCTCCTTGTCAGAGTGGCCTTGGTTTTGATATTGGCAGGAATGGCCAACCTACAGACCATCTTGGTAAGATTCTGATTGTAAAAAAAGAACCTTTTCCAATGTTGCATTATGAGCTTGAAGTTGTGTGAGTGCAGCTTGAGTTGTTTGGGATCTTTGAATTTTCTTGCGACTCATCCTTGAAGTAGGGGGATTATCTTGATTCGAAGGAATGATCTTTTGATTTGTCCATTGATTACCCTAACTTCTTTAATTGTTTCCTTAATCAAATTTAGTTGTTTAAAATATTTAAAAGTTATTCAAGTAGAGTTGAAGTCAACATCCAATCATTTTTGAACTGAAGTGTAAACAAAAAAAGTCTACATTTGGGCAGCGAAGTGGAGGGGAAGATGCCTTGGGGATACTTAACTTGATTTTATGGAAGGCATCTTCAATGAGTATTTAATTACTGTTTCCAGAATACCTATTTGGAGTTTGTTCGTGTATCTAATGCTTTATCTGTTATTTCTAGCTTCTATAAGGTCTTTCTTGAAATCATATTTTTGTGTTTGTGATGTGATTCATAGGTAGTTCTATACTTTTTAACCTTTGTACTTCTAAATTAATATTCTTAGATGAACTGTTGATTATATATTTATTGGAATGATAATATGCTCTAGTTGTTAGATTTCTTGCAAACTTCAATGTTGCGAATGAGTATTTCCCCCTCTTTTAAGAACAATGTGGATGGTGAGATTGAGGGTTCAAGACCCACTCATATGTGTAACTTACCAATAAAACAAAAGATTACTTGCAAGCTTTGATAATATTAATACATTATAGAATATCTCTTGGCTTCTTTTCATTGAAGTTAAAGCTCTAAAATAGTATTCATTCTTTTTTGAATGCCATTCTTGTTGCAGCTAAACAAGAAACTTAACCAATTTATAACCTAAAACATGACATTATCTGGGTTGAAACCTTGGAAATCAAATTGATTATAAAGAATGTGTGAAGTTCTTAGTTTTGATTGACATTCGTCAGGGCCTTGATTGGAAGTGTATTAGAGGTAACACATATGGAGGTCCAGATTATTTTACTGCAAGAAAGTGCTAGATTGTGATCAATTCTCACTTTAGTATTTGGATGGCGTGTAGCTGGCTAACAAATACATGGATATGTGGGGAAAAAAAGGGGATCAATATCTCTAGAAGTACAAGGATGTCCTCCAAGCTGGACTAATGCCCTCCAGTTTAATCTCCTTAAGTGGTAAGAACTAATTGTTTTTCTTTTAATTGTATGGTTAATGTTTCAAACTTTTTCCTGAATATATTTCCCAATAACATCAAATCAACCCTTGCTGCATCAGAGGTTGTATGAGAAGGCTCCAACTGGGTGCCTGTTTTGTAATACATAGCTGTCAAATATGTATGATTGTTACAAAATTCATTTCAATCGCGCATACAAGCAATACCCCATATCATAGTCTCTATACTGGAATCAAATTAGAATGTTTCAGCACCCAGATTTGATTGAAAGACTATCAGTTTTTGCTTAATGTACTAGACTATATGTATTTGTTGAGCTTGGATAAATTTCGTATTACAGGAAAACATAAAAGTCCAGAAATCTGTATTGTTGTCTTCTGCTGAGTTGCTTGTCCAACAGTTGTGAAATTCCTTAGGTTTCCTTTGGCAGCAACATTGCTTTTCGTTGTCTGCTGCACTTAGTTTGATATACATGATCATGTATCGCCACATTCTTCTGCATCTTGTGGTGCAGAGGCTCTCAACATTTCTATCATCTGACACTTTCATTTGATTTTTCTTGTTGAACTTGCTGTCTTCAATAATTATTGAACTGCTCCTTGTATTTAATAAGTTGTTTTTTTTTTTTTATCAAATTGTCAACAATGAACTGTTTTTACTAATGCCACTATTAACATAGCTAATCAATGCCCTTTTTGGCCTACATGTAGAAAACACATGAAGTTAGAATGCAATTTATGTCATTTTAATTTTTATAATAAAACTTACGAATTTGTGAAGAGAATGGTTTATATGTACAACGCATATTTTTTTGACCATAACTGCATTATTTGGGTTTTAAGTACCTATCTTCTATTTAGGCATAGAAGAAGTCTCAATTAATTATTACAAAATTTCCACATTTAGTTCTGATTACTTAAGAGCTTGTGGGTGTGTCATGTGTGTTATAGTTCTCCCATTAAAGTACCAATTCTAATGATTTTTCTACATATCATTGAATTATGTTGAACTCTTTGACAGACTAAAGGACCTCATTGTTTACAAGTTTGATGGTGAAATACTTCACAAGGAAGCCAGCCAAGGTATATGTTTGGATAGTGAAACTGATGTTGGTACTGTCATAGCCTTCTAGCCTGGTGTAACTTTGAGAATAACCCATTTTTAATAATCAAAATCCTAAGCTCTTTTTGTAGTAAGTGAATAAATTAGTTGTTAAGGCCTTTGTTTTAATATAAATTATGTTTACAAAGTTAAAATTAAATAAATTTTCACGATTGTGTTTGGATGAGCTTATTTTGACTGCCTTACTTTGATAAAAAATAAGCTGTAGAACAGTACAACTATTCTTAAGAAATTAATACAACTTTTTTTTGTTCCCTACTTTGCCACTTGGCTTCATGTGAATTTATGCTACCTTTATTGCTCAGGGTACGACTTCATTGGGTGTGCTTTAATCACAAATTTTTTCTCATGACAGACTTGAACATCCAGCTACAACCATTTGGGAAGGAATGCAGAAGAGGCATATGCAGAGGAGATCATAGAATGGCTAGTAAAGCCTCTCTTGCTGATCAACAGATCAAAGTCCAAGAAAATGTCCATGCTTAGGTTAAAATTTTCGCCATGTCTATGGATGAAATTCTTATTCCTAATAATAAAAGGATAGGTGATGCACATGAATTGCCTCCACAACCAGCAGCTGCTCCTCGTTGGAATGGGCAACCTACTGACCATCCTGGTAAGGTTCTATTTGCAATCCAGAAACTTTTTCCAATGCTGCATTATGAGCTTGAAGTTGTGTGAGTGCAGCATGAGATGTTCAGGATCTTAGAATTTTCTTGTGACCCATCCTTTGATTCCTTTCTATGTTTGAAGTAGTGGGACTATCTTGATTCAAGGGAAAGATCTTTTTATATTTTTTGTTGATTACCTTAACTTCCTGACTAGTTTCCTTGAACAAATTTAGTTATTTAAAAAGTTCAAAGTTATTCAAGTAGAGTTAATGTTAACATGCAATCACTTTTGAACTGAAGTGTCAGCAAAAGTAATCTACAATTGGGCAGCAAAGTGTGGGAACTATTTCTTGGGGATACTTAAATTGATTCTATGGAAGACATATCAAGGAAAACTATTTCTTAGGGATACTTAAATTGATTTTATGCTAGGCAGTGCTGAAGACGACTCTAAAAATTCCAGCTTCTATATAGGTATGGGAGTTGGATTCACAATTGGCTTTTGGGCAATTTGTGGAGCTCTCTTCTTCAATGGGACTTGGAGGCATGCTTTTTTCAGATTTGCTGATGACATAAAAGATCGGGTGTATGTGACTACAGTGATAAAGATGAATTGGTTATCTAAAAAGGCAAGAGTCTGCCTGAGTAAGTGATAGGCATCATTATCTACCTAAAAGTTATTCTTTCAAGTATTATGTCCTTAGTATTGGTTGGTTCATGTTAATGTAGCTTTGAATATATGATTTGATACGTAGCTAATGTTATAGTCATTTGGATTTTATTTCACAAATATAGATTATCTTTAACTTTAGTCTATATTTGTAGTTAGCCCATTGCGTGTGAAATAAAGTTCATTTATGAATTTATACTTTGTTTTAATGTTTTGAGACCTTTTTTTGATAGGTAGATAGTGGAGGAGGGGAAGATGAGTTTCAACTACAAATGAATCATGCACCATAAAGGATACCATTATGACCATGCTACTATTGGACTTTGTTTAGAGATATTTGAAGTGGACGGAGAGGGAACTCATTGGAATACTCTCAATAGAACGAAAGTTGTACTATGAAAATAGAAATTGTTTCTCATATACATAATGCACCAAATAGGTGGTGTAGACCATCAATAGCATCATCAGCAACACTTGAAGCCTTAAAGATCTTTTTCTTAAGTTGTTTTTTCTGTTGGGTTCAAAGAGACTATAATAATGCAGTAGCCCATACTGCTGTCAGGATCTCCCCTTCATCATCTAAGTCCTTTATAAGTTACAATAAACTCAGTCTCCCTCATGGTCTTAGATCTGCTAGTGAGGTTGACTGATCCCATTTGTATCCTGCTCCAGTTTGATTAATGAAATTGAAGATTATCCACACAAAAAAAGGGGTGGTGTAGAGTACCTTATTTTTTTCTTTTTTCTTTTTTTTTTTCAAATACAATGCGTAGCATGATTTCTCACCTCATATTTTAAGCTTTAATTCCATAGGAAGATTTACTAATAGAATATCAAAGAGGTGGGCTTAACATTAATTCTTATAATTTCGTCATGGCGTTATTTGAATTGAAGTTATGATTGAGGCCTAGATATTCATGCTACTAACCTAATACTCACATCACTATATTATTGAATATTGAAATTCATTGTTTATTCTTCAGGAGGTGACACTAGTTCATGCTCTTTTTACAAAAGAAAACTTCTTGATCTTATTTCATTCTGATTTTATCATAAAATACTCATGAACAAAAAGAAACAGACTATGATTCCTGCATAGGATGTATGAGAACTATTTATCTATATAGTGTTAGTCACTGAGAGAAAAAAAAAAAAATTGTTTATCTTTTTCCTTATTTTGACTAAGTTAAGTAGATTGACTCAGTGTTTCTTATGTACTTGTACATCGTAATTGTTTTGCATGTAATGTAAGCTTGTTTTGGTATTTGATTAAAAAAAAAAAAAAATACACTATAGTCGCAAATATATGAATAATAATGTTGTCAACTGAGTAAACTCAAAAGTTTATGACACAGTCACTTTTGCATATTTGAGGGATAAATAATTTCCTATAAAAAAAAAAATCTGTATTAAATTTTTAAATATGAAATTTGAAGTGTATTAATTTTGTATTAAAATATTTGAAGTTTACCGAAAGATGTAATTGTATTAAAATTTTAATTGAAGTGTATTTTAAAATATTAAGTATGAATTTTGTTTATTATATTTTTCTTTTTTCAACGGCTTATGGAGATATTTGTTGTACCAATTGTTTTGTTACTTGATAAATTTTGCAACTTTCTAAATTTATCAATTTTTTTATTAACCATGGTTAAACTTTTGTAATGAGATTCTTATACTAGAAAGTTAGAATTTTCGTTACTAATATAAATAAGAGGGGGGGAGGTGGAGTTGTTAATTTTTTTCAAATAACACTGAGAGAAATTAAATTTTGTTTTTAACAATTCTTAAAGACACAAGTCTTTTTTTTTTTTTTTTTTTTTTGGGATAACCGCTCACAAGTCTTAAACAATGTGTTCAGAAAGGTTTTTTCTTTTTTTTTTTTTCTTCAATTTTTAGTTTAAATTATAAACTGGACTTTCTATATTTTACCCAAAAATTAATTCAGTTTTTTAGCCTTAGATTAATTAAGTCCTATGCCTTTCGTTTTTTTTATTTTTTATTTTTTTTAATGTAGCCATTTCATTTAAAGAAATGGTATGTTTATAATATTTTCACAACAAATCTTAAATGGTAGGTTGTTATTAGTTGTTATGGATGGATAAAAAAGTAATTTCAATTTTGAACTCAAATTAGAACAAATAACAATGTACCTATAATTTGTTGTGAAATTATTATGAAAAATATTGTGGATATAACACTACTCTTTTGTTTACTTCCTTTAAAGTGGTTGTCATTAAGTATCCTAAAACAACATGATTTTGGTTTTTTGAATTTCTAAAACAACGTCATTTTAGAATACTTAATGGCACAATGCCATGGAATTTGATGGAAGGAAAGTTATAAAAATGAAATAAATAAATCAAAAATTACAAGATTGAATTGAACTATAAATAAAGTTAAATGGTGAAATTTATAATTTAGTTTTTTTTTCAATAAAAAAATCAATAATTTCAATATATTCTTTCATATTCCAGTTTTAGATCTTCAAGTTTTCAACTCAAAAAATGCTAAAACTAATATAAATTGTATTATAAAATATCTACAAATTGATAAAAATAAATAAATATGATTAGTGGATTTAAAAAACATAATTAATCAATGACTGATTTATTTTTTATAATTAGTGATACATTAGTTTGTAAAAATTATATAGTAAAATTTGTAGTATCTTTAATGTTACTATTTCAACTTTTCAAAAAAATCATTTTCTTGAATGTAAATTTCTTTTAATATTGAATCTCAAGGATAAAAAAATAAAATAAAAAAAGTTTAGTTGTTAAAGAATAATTATTATAAAGAATCTTGCTTATATAAAAAAGGATAAAGAAAATTATTGATGGCTTGAATAATTTCTAAAGAATAGTACTCTTATAGAAAGGATGCCATAAGTTCCAATTCTATGAATATATAAATAACATTGTGTCACATTTGAAATAAGTTGGTTTAATTACAAATCTAGCTCATCTTCTAACTGCATTTATGCATGTTTCACTACCTTGATTGTTTCCTTTATTCCCTTCTTCCCTATGTGCATGGTTTACACGCCATTTCCTAAACTTCCTCAAATCATCTTTCTTTCTTTTTTATTTTATTTATTTTAATTTTTAAAATCAATAACGTGGCTCACACTTAACTAATTTTGGTATTCTTTAAATTAATTAAGATTAAACAGACACAATACTCCACTAATTTCTTTTTTAAGGAAAATTATGGCCAAGACGTTGACAAGAACCTCTTTGTAAATATATTATTCTTATTTCATCTCAATAATTAAGATGAAACAATGAAACATTTTCCCACAGCTTAGGATCAGAAAGAAGATTATTTAAGTCAATACGAATTTTCTTAGAAAATGAATTTTGCACTACAAGTGATTTCATTATAAAAAAATTTGTTTGTAGTGCTAGCAAAAGAATAAAGAGTAAACTATAAGTTCATTAAGTATATTCAACTTAGGTATTCAACTGTTACATTATTCATGTTTTACAAAGTATTCAGGTATTACTTTGGTGCATATGCGTGTGTAAAAAATGTATCAAATAAATTCAAAAAATTTAGCTAAAGACTATAGTAAACACTAAATAGACTTCTATTTTGAAAATGTGTGTTTTTTAGAAAAAAAAAATAATGATTTTAAAATATGCCTTTTGAAAAGAAAAATTGAAAAATCACAATTATACATTTGACTTGGGCTTTCGGGATAATTTGCATTTGTTTGGGAAATTTTTGAGAAATGCTATTGTGGGGACTAATTATCTTTAGAGTATTGTTTAGGCTAAATGGACCGGGCCTATGGCCCAATGATCCAGTCCAAGGACGATCAACTAAGGTAGAAGTGGAAATGGCATTGTAGGAAGAGCTGAAAGGTATTTATGATAGGTCTAAACCTATCCAAGGTGAAAAGTCACCTCAGAAGCATTTATCCGAGGTGGTTTAAAACCATCCTATACTCCTGAATGCTTCTTAAAAGTGACCACATGACAGAGAGTTGGACGTTAAATAAGGGATAGTGAAGGAGGATAACAAATATCTGTGAGAACTGTTACCTCCCCATTAAATGCTTCCAAGTTAACTCTCTGGCCGCATTAATGTGGAAGTGATACCTGAACAGTGAATAAACAGCCTTACAGTTGGTGGTAGGAAGTTCGGGGAGGCGTGAGATGGGATAGGGAGAAGTTCCTAGAACCAAATTTACACGTGTATGGTAAGGATGATACTAAAATCATAGTATATAACATGAGAAAGTGGCAAAGGACAGGGGGTTCGAAAAACCTAGAGCAAAAAAAAATAAGAAATACATCACTAAAAGAAGAACTTTGGACTTGTGATTAAATTACTTGGGTTACTCCGAGGACGATTTTTGTATCCCATACTCTTGATTTCTCTTCCAGACCACCTATAATCGTTACTTCTTTTCTAGAACCAGACTAGTTCTTTTTCCCACGCTCTACAAATTCATTGTTTCGGCTGGTTGGGCCAAAACTCAATCCTGTTTAAGGTTCAATCCAAAACTGGTCCTTACAGCTATGTCCACAAAATTTTCATAATACTTTTATAACAAATTCTAAATAGTAAGTTGTTATTAATTCTATCTGAAACTTATTAATGAAATTATCTTTTTTGTTTACTATTAATAGCCAGTAACAACCAGCCATTTAGGATTTATTTGTGAAAATGTTGCGAACATAACATTTCTCACAATTTTTTGGTTCAATCTTCAACGGACCAAACTTTTGGAGCGATCAAATTTTATTTTTAATGGGCTCAAATTTTTATTTAGGGTGTTCAAGTGTTTTTTTAGAGTGGTTTAGAATTCTTTCTAGGGTAGTCAACAATAACACATATTAATTTAAAATTTAATTTTTTTAAGGTATATATAAAAATAATTTCAAGTCAAAGTGGTCATGTGACCACTCTAATTAACAAGTATAGTCGCCTTTGATAGTGGAAAATATTGCATAATGGATTAATGGTCAACAAGCCCCCAAAAAAATAGAAGATTAAAATTCTAGATGATTCTAAAATGGACGAACAATCTCTACATGGTTACTTGAAAGATAGTTGACAACTGAACCTAACACAATATCTCATCACTTGTGTGTGGTGAGCATTGATCTTGTGAGGTTTTTCTTAAAGCCTTATTATCACTAATTTAATCATGTTATTAAGAGCGCGCACACATGATATTTTACTCCATCATGAACCTTAGAATCCAAACAAATGTACTCAACATGAATTTATGATCTTAGATAAAAATTAATGGTCAACAAGTCACCCAACCAAAAAACAAAAGATGTCAATAAGTCAAATCCTTGATAATTTTGATATTGATAAAAAATCTCTACATGGTTACGTGAGAGATGGTCGTCAAATGAACCTAACACTACATCTCATCACTTGTGTGTGGTGAGCATTGATCTTTGGGAGTTGGGCTTAAAGCCAATATTATCACTAATTTAATCATGTCATTAAGAGCAAATTCATATGATATTCTACTCAATCATAAGGCTTAAGTTCATGAATTTTTGGCCTTACATGAAATTATGTCACATGGTGGAAAATATTGCATAATGGATTAATGGTCAACAAGTCATCCAATTTAAAAACAAATATGTCAATAAGTCAAATTCTTAATGATTTTGATATTGATGAAAAATCTCTACACAGTTATGTGTAAGATGATCGTTGAATGAACTAACACTACATCTTATCACTTGTGTGTGGTGAGCATTGATCCCTAGGGGTTTGGCTTAAAGCATATATTATAAGGGCAAAACTTAGATACAGTACCTTAGGTACCCCTTTTAAAATTAAAACACTTGTCCACTTACTTAACAGTAACACTGCCGTTTTCTTTCCGTTTGTTTCTTTTCCTTCTTTTATTTTTCCCCTGTTCCAGAAGACATTCTGACTCTTGAACTCCCGCCAAACACTCTTTGCTACTACCGTTCTCTCTTTCCCTCTCTGTTCTTCTCTTTCTCTCTTTCTTTCCTTCTCTGATTAGATGAAATAGACGAATCAAGCTCTCTAAATTCTCTATCTCGCTTTGTTTTCGTAGATTGGTTGGCTGGCACTAAGAAAATTCGTTGGTATGTATTTGCTAAATCTCATTATAGGTTTTCGATTTTAGTTGCTAGGTTTGTGTTATTTTGAGGTTTTATAGAGTTTTTCTTTGTTGATTATGATCTGGGTATCAATTTTTGTTATTGGGTTTGTGTTATTATTGCTTTGGTTTGTTTTGATATGGGTTTTCAATTCTAGCTGCTAGGTTTGTGTTATTTTGAGGTTTGGTAGAGTTTTCCTTTTGCTATTTCTGATGAAGGTTTCAATTTTGGTTAATGGGTCTGTCTAAGTATTGCTTTGGTTAATTTTAATTTGGGGTTTCAATTCTAGTTTCTGGGTTTGTGTTATTTTGAGGTTTGAAAGAGTTTTCCAATGGCTGAGTTCACCTTGATGAAGCTGAGTTCTAATTTTTATTTTTTTATTTTTCAATGTATGATGTTTGTCTTTGGTGTCTGGTTGATAGTTCAAATCAGAAATTTGAAATTGGAAAGGCAAAAGATTCTTAGAACAGCAACCGTACACCAATCTTAGAGAATTAAATACAAATATCTTAATTTGCATATTTTGGAAGTTGATGGGTTGATATTAGCAAAACATTGCAAAACATAAACATTGCTGGATTGATATACTATTGATTCTTTCTTCATGCATATACATTGCAAAGCATTTTTTTTTTAACTTCTTTCAACAATTCCATCATATATTGTAGTAATTTTTTATATTTTTAGTGAACTTAGTTCATCAAAAGCAATAAATTATGTTTGTTAATTTACAGGTTATGGAGAAAGATGGGAAGAGCAACCTTGAAGAAGTTGTGTCTATTGATTCAAAGAAAGATACAACTCCAAAAATTGGAGAAAATACAGACACTAAAGAAGATATAACTCCAAAAATTGGAATGGAGTTTGATTCAGAGGATGAGGCATATCTATATTATAATATATATGCTAGATATGTTGGATTCAGTATTCGTAGAGATTGGCTGAACAGAAGTAAGACAGATAAAACAACTATCATATCCCACAAGTTTTGTTGTTTTAAAGCTGGTTACAAGAAGGAAGTTGCATATGATGGAAAGAAATCTAGAATGGAATTAAGATGTGGTTGCGAAGCCCAAATGGTTATTAGTCGTCAAAAAAATGGTAAATATCGTATTACCCTTTTTGAAGCGAAACACAATCATGAAGTTGTAACTCCACGGAGTAAACATAAATTGCCATCACAAAGGAAGATATCAGCTGCCCAAGCAGCTGAAGCTGAATTAGCAAATCGCTCTGGGATTAGGCAAAAATTAGTTTTTGAGTTCATGAGTAAACAAGCTGGAGGTAGGGAAAATCTTGGTTTTACTCTTAAAGATATTAGTAATCATTTACAACCTAAACAGATGAGGGAAATGAAAGAGGAAGAAGCATTTACCCTTATTCATTATTTTGAGATGAGAAAGTCTGAAAATGCTTCATTTTTCTATGAGATACAGTTGGATGTTGATGATCAAATAACTAATATATTTTGGGCAGATCCTAAAATGGTTGTGGATTATGATTTATTTGGTGATGTAGTTTGTTTTGATACTACGTATCGAACCAATAAAAACTGTCGTCCATTGGCACCTATAATTGGAGTGAATCATCATAGACAAACTGTGGTCTTTGGTGCTGCATTGTTGTATGATGAAACAGCTGAAACTTTTTCATGGTTATTTCAAACCCTCTTAAAAGCGATGTGTGGAAAGAAGCCGGTTACAATTTTTACTGATCAGGATCCAGCAATGGCTAAAGCAATTGCAAAAGTGTTACCAGAATCTCATCATCGTTTATGCCGATGGCATATATATCAAAATGCTCTCAAAAAACTCAACAGGTATTTTCAGAGTTCAAATTCATTTGTTGCAGAATTTAAAAGTTGTATGTGTGATCATGAGTATGAGGATGATTTTTTTCAAGCATGGGAATCAATGTTAGATAAACATGGTCTTCAAGAAAATAGCTGGCTGAAATTCATTTTTGAAGTAAGAGAAAAATGGGTGATGGTATATGGTAGAAATCATTTTTGCGCAAATATGACGACCACACAATTGAGTGAAAGCTTCAATAGTCGCTTGAGACATTATCTAAAGTCAACCAATAATGTGCTGGAATTTTTTAGTCATTTTGAAAGGTTACTTGAAGACTTACGCCACAATGAGTTGGATTCCAATTATGACATGAGCCAGCGTTTGCCAGTTTTGAGAGTGGAAGTGCTTTTATTGAAGAACTCAAGGGATGTTTACACACCCAAAATCTTTAATTTCTTTCAAGAAGAGTATAAGAAGTCTTTGGACATGGTTGTTAATACATGCTATGATATTTCACCATTGTTTGAGTACAAGGTTTGCATGTATGGGTGTACTCGAGAACATACGGTTATCTTCAATTCTACAGACCAAACAGTTGTTTGCAGTTGTAACAAATTTGAGTTTGTTGGGTTTTTATGTAGTCATGCATTAAAGGTGCTAGATATTCAAAATATAAAACTACTTCCTTCTCGATACATTTTGAAGCGGTGGACTAAGCAAGCGAGAGTTGAATGTGTACTAGATAGCTATGGTTGCATTGTGAAAGAAGATCCTAAGTTGGATATAACAAATCGGTACAAAGATTTGTGTCGTAATGCAGTTAACATTGCAAGTAAGGCTGCCGAAACTGAAGAAGCATCTGTGTTTTTATCTAAGAAGATGGTTGAATTAAATCTTGATGTGGAAAGGATTTTGAAAAAAAAAACAGATTTACCTTCCAATGAAATTGGGATGGATCCTTCTCATAATGAACATGTAGATGTTGCATCTGTCATATCAGCTTATAAAGCAACTGGGATTAAGAAAAAAATAGGCACATCTCGTGTAAAAGGTCGGCCTAAAAGTTTTATTGAAAAAGGATCAAGGAAAAGGAAGCATGCTTGTGGAGAAACTCATGTGACAAGTACTACTGTCAACATCCCAGCTTCTTTATCTGTTGACTATACACAAGTCACACAGGTAATTTTCTTGCATATATATTTTGTTTTAGACCTTTAAATGTTATTTTCATACTTGGAGGTGTCTTATATTTTGTTTTATTGAAGGAAAGAATCTAAGTGGTGCTTATTTCTTTTGGAAGTTACTCTTATTTTGTTTCCACTTAGTGCTTATTCTATTTCAATTTTACTTGAAAATGGTAGGCATCAAGCATTGCATCTGATTATTCTGCAAGAGATGGCAATACTGGTATTCATTAGATTCCATGGATGTGTACTTAGTGTGGTGGTAGTATCTACAGCTTACCATTAACGAGGTATTTTGTGCATATATATATTTTTCAGTATAAATGAAAATTTCAAGAATTAGGCTATAGACTATCTATTGATGTGACTAATAAATCATGAGTTTTGTTTTTTGGCAGACCATTATGTTTTGTAGCATGGGCAAGGAGTTTAGCGTGCAAGAAGTTTAGTGTGGCTTTGGATGAATCAATAATTTTTTGGCAAGAGCAAGGAGTTTAGTGTGGCAAATCACTATGTTCTTTAGCATGTGATCAATAATTTGTTTACTAATTGCTACAAGTGACATTACTTTGTTTTGTTGTCGCGTATCAGTTTATTTACCAATGCGTGTTTTGGGTACTTTTATTGTTATAACTTATCAAGTGTAACTTCTTTAATATTTGATACTTTTTATGGTCCAAATTCACTATTGGCCTTTTGATTATTTGAACTATTTTTGCCTTTATTTATTACAATCATCTCAAACTTGAACTGTTTTTGCCCACACTTCAATCATCTCAAACTTGAACTGTCGGGTCCTGTTGCTGCATGCAGTGGGATACTGCTATTTTTTCCCTCTGCATTGGTTTCTCTGCACTGGGTAGCTGCTGGATTTCTGCACTGGATAACTGCTGCCTGCAGTGTGTGGGCTGCTGTTTTGCTCAATGCAATTGCATCAATTTCACTCATTGATGCAATTGCCAAGCTTGCTTATGTATCTGGTGGTGAAAGTGGTAATAAATACACGTGGTCATAATATTATAGATTGCATCATTCATTTCTTTTGAGCTGAATATTGCCAATTGTTGTACGTGTACAATTTTTTTTTTGTGGATTATTTAATTAGTGTACTTG
This sequence comes from Quercus rubra, assembly GCA_035136125.1. Taxonomy (NCBI): domain Eukaryota; kingdom Viridiplantae; phylum Streptophyta; class Magnoliopsida; order Fagales; family Fagaceae; genus Quercus; species Quercus rubra. Next base: position 63,142,772 of record CM068734.1, on the reverse strand, counting down.
AAAATCTTAGGGTCTTCTTAGTTTTGGCTCTTTTGGATGAGGGCTATACTTATTGGATCACAAATGAATGTAGCCAATTGCTGTCCTAGTTATATGCTTTGCCTTCAAGATCATATCTCCACTTCATGCAAGACCCGCTTGGAAAAATAGTACCTACTTTGGTATTTTGGATGTCAGAAACCCAGCTTGGAAGTGTGTTTATGAACTAAATTAAAAACTGATATATTTCTCAGCTTAACATGTCCAGCCAATACTAAACTAACAATATCATTTCACACCACAAAAAATCATTCTCATATACACAAATATGCACTTCCACACAAATGTACTGCACATCCATACACATAGCTCTTAGTTCCCACTATTATCTTTAAGTGTGGGCAAATGAAGGCCGGTGGACACTTTTTATAAAGGATTGAGACAACCTGTAATGAACATAGAGCCAAGACTCACAATAAATTCAAATGAAATGGCATAAATGCCCCACTTATAACTCAAAAAATAAAATAAAAAAGAACTTAGCAGCAGTAACCAACAATTGATTAAGCCAATGAATGACTGAATAAGATAAAAGTTCAAAAAATTAGCAACCCATTTCATAGAGGAAGCAAAGAAAAGTCAGTTACATTCAACATTGATGTCTAAACAAACAAACAAAAAAGACTAAGCAAACCTAAACACTTCCTTCATTAAAACCATAGACTTCATATACACAGACCTAAACTTTTTTCAAAAAAACAAACACCACTTATTTTTATCTAATTTCTACAGACTCAAGCAACAGTCCTCTTGGCTCTCTTAGCAGCAGGAGACTTAATCAATTTGGGCTGTTTAGGCTAAGCAGGAGTCAATTTCTTCATCTTCTTAGGCCCAACTTTCTTCGTGACCTTCTTTGCAACCTTTTTAGCAGCATCAGGTTTCTTCACAGCCTTGGTTATTGTAGCTATAACCTTCTCCTCTTTAGCCATTTCAAATAGCTTATACGAAGCCTTGATTTTGATAAGCTTTCCTCTCACAGCAGAGTTCTTCAATTGGAGGCCCAAAATCTTCTTGCAATTCAGAGGAAGCACATCCTTGTGCTTCTCTTCCATGTACTTTGCTATAGCATATGGACTCGACCCACTTCTTTCATTCAAAGCCAACGGAGCTTCCTTGATCATCTGCAACTATAAAACCTCAAAATAACACAAACCCATCAACTAGAATTGAAAACCTATAATGAGATTCAGTAAATACATACCAACGAATTTTCTTAGTGCCAGCCAACCAATCTACGAAAACAGAGCAAGATAGAGAATTCAGAGAGCTAGATTCGTCCATTTCATCCAATTTAAGCAAGAGAGAAGGGATTAGAGAGAGAAAGAGAAGAAAACAGTTTTGGGGTTTTGGGGTTTTGGGGTTTTCTCGTGGGAAGGCTTAGTCTGGAACAGGGGAAAAATAAAAGAAGGAAAAGAAATAAACGGAAAGAAAACGGCAGTGTTACTGTTAAGTAAATGGACAGGTGTTTTAATTTTAAAAGGGGTACCTAAGGTACTGTATCTAAGTTTTGCCCATATTAAAACTAATTTAATCATGTCATTAAGAGCATGTTCATGGTATTCTACTCAATCATGAGCCTTTAGTTCTTGACAAATTTCCTCAACATGAATTTATGGCCTTAGATTAAAACTATGCCACACTGTGTGACGTAGGCCACAGTTTAATATTTCATTTTTGTAATTATTTAACTTTTGTATTTTTATGTAATTTTTGTTATTTTAGATTTAGGTGATTTATTTTCTTGTTTTAGGTGATTTAATGTTTTTTTATTCAAATTAAGATTTTATATGCTTTCGTAGCCGCCTTAAGGTTTCTAACCACCTTAGGTTTTCTTTTTACTATTTAAACTCATTGTAGTCTCTAAAGACAATTTATTTTTGACACTTTTTCAATAAACACAGACTTTTGTCAAATTTTTTCTCTGATGGATTCTAGTTTATCTCCTTGTGGATTCAGGGAAAACTCTCGTGGATTTGAGGTTTATTACCAGAAGCTAATAGTTTAGTTTCTATTCCATCAAGAGAGCATCGTGTATGCTTTCTTCAGGCTTCTGCAACATCATAGTGGATTATATTGCTTAATAGATTAATGGTCAATAAGTCACTCAACCAAAAAACAAAAGATATCAATAAGTCAAATAATTAATGATTCTAATATTGATGAAAAATCTCTACGAGGTTACGTGAAAGACCAACACTACATCTCATCAGTTGTGTGTAGTGAGCATTGACCGATGGGGTTTTGGCTTAAAGCCGATATTATCACTAATTTAATTGTGTAATTTAGAGCACATACACATAATATTCTACTTAATAATGAGAAGTTCCAAAAAAATTTCCTCAACATGAATTTATGGCCCTACATGAAAATTATGTCACATGGTGAAAAAATATTGCATAATGGATTAATGGTCAACAAGTCACCCAACCAAAAAAAAATCAATAATTCAAATTCTTGATGATTATGATATTGATGGAAAATCTCTATGTTGTTATGTGTGAGACAGATATCAAATGAACCTAACACCAAATCTCATTGGTTAGCATTGATCCTTGTGGGCACTGCCACAGTCTGAAGTGCCCAAATTTGGTTGATGAGTATATCTAAAATAAAAATTACCACAGCACTCTCTCCAATTAATATCCAACGGCTAAATTTAAATACATCTTAGTATTTATATTTACTAGTAGTAAACTGAGCAGAGGAATCTATCTTGAAACAGTAATGAGCCTGCAATGCAATCATGTCATTAACGCCCCTAAACATATATGCATATGCATAACAGAGGAATATAAGAACACATGCACGAGATTTAACTTGATCATGGGCATTACTTTTGTGCAAAATAGTATGTGAAAACGAAAGAAGAGACCAAAGTGCGGATAGTTAGAAGTTAGAACAAATCCATATCAGATCAAGGGAAAAAAGCATATCTTGGTAAAATTATCAAACAATTTACAGGCAAACATAGGTATAATTGGCAAACAAGTCTCCGAACGAACAAAAGTATTCAACAATTTGAAGTTTGGATACAACTATTACTCCATGGTTATGTGAGAGACGGGCATTGGACTCTGTCGTTTGGCTTTAAGTCAATAGGTCAAAGTCTTCACATATATATATAAATAAATAAATAAAAAAAGAAGAAGAAAGAAGTGACATTTTAAGTATCACTTACCACAAGCTCTATAAATCTCCAATTGCATCACCACCACTACTCACACTCAGCTTCTTTTCCTTCAAATTTCTCTTTCAACTCTTTTTCTTATCTAAATTCAGGGGGAAAAAAAAAAACCATTCTCTTCTCTTCCACTGTTCTTGCTCGATCATGGTTGCCTCTTCTGCAATTCATGGGCTTTTCTTACTATGGTTCTTTGTCATAACCTTCAGTTTATGTTTCTTCAAAGTAGAGTCAAATGTTTCTTGTTGTGAAAAAGAGAAAAACACACTTCTAGGCTTCCAACGAGGTTTAACTGATCCTTATAAACTGAGATTAGTCTCATCCTGGTCTGACCAAGAAGATTGCTGCAGGTGGGACGGAGTTCACTGTGACAACAAAACTGCTCAAAGTCACAAAGCTATCAGTAAAATATGTAGTCGGTAAGATTAGTCCTTCATTGGTTGAATTAGAATTTTTGAATTACTTGGACTTGAGCGAGAATTTCTTTAATTGTACTTCTATTCCAAGTTTCCTTGGATCAATGGTCAATTTGACACATCTTGACCTCCATGATGCCCAATTTTGTGGACACATTCCTCATCAGCTTGGGAACCTTTCAAGCCTTCTCTATCTAAATCTTAAAGAAAATAATGGCCTTTATGTTGATAACCTTCACTGGATGTTTCATCTCTCTTCCATGCAACACCTTGATCTAAGCCACTCTGACCTTCATAGAGAAGTTGATTGGCTTCAAATTGTAAGTTCACTCTCATCTCTTTTGGAGCTAATCTTAAACAATTGTCAACTTGATAGTTTGACTCCATCGGTTGGATTTGTTAATTCCACATCTCTTTGGGTCCTTGATCTTTCTGAAAATCTTTTCAATCAAGAGATACCTAATTGGTTCTCTCATTGTAGTACAAGTCTCTTAGAATATCTCAATATTAGGGATAATTCTTTGAGCAGAAAAATTCCAGATTCGATAGGGCGGCAGCTTAAGCATCTAACAGATCTCGATCTTAGTGATAATTCTTTAAGTGGTCCTATTCCTTCATCCCTTGGGAATTTATCTCAAATGCAAGCCTTACTCCTTGGTGTAAATAAATTAAATGGCACCGTTCCAAATAGTCTTGGACTTCTCTCAAATCTATTTGCAGTATCTATTTCACATAATTTCTTCACAGGCAATCTAGATGAAGCACATTTCTCCAAATTAGGGAAATTAAAAGAACTGGAAATCCCTTATACACCTTTGTTCTTTAACGTGAATTCCAATTGGGTTCCTCCTTTTCAACTTGAATATGTTTCCATGATCTCCTGCAAAATAGGTCCCAACAAATTATATATATTTACTTTAAGCATGCTACAAAATATAATTATATTTGAAATGTAATCAAACATTAAAGGAAAATTAAACAATGTATACAATTATTGCAAAATATGTAGATGAACAAAAAATATATAATAAATGAATGCTTCCTCAGTACAAATCCTGATAGACAAATATATCATTTTTTTTTTTAATTTAATAAATATATTCCTTATACTCTATAATCTAGAATATTAGATGATACTCATATTCTACGTGAGCACAAAGTAGTTAAAATATAAGAGTTAAAGGAGGAAAAATATCAAGAGAATACAATTTTTCTAAAAAATATAAAGGAAAAAACTCATAACAAACATTAGGGGTAATAATTTAATGATTAGCTATTTTTAGAGATAATTTTATTACTAATTCATCCTAATAAGTTATAAATACCCTTTCTCTCGCAAACTTAAAAAAATCGCCATTCAAAAGCAGCATTAAATAGAGACAACTACTAAAATGGTTTTCACATCAATATCTAGAAATTCCTAAGAAAATAATATTCTCATGATAATGTCATTGCATTCTTTGTTGACCCTTTGAAAAGATATTGTGCTATTTCACTTAACAATTGTCATAAATAATGGTGTGGTTTGTCTTTATAAACAATGGCAAAACGGAATCTTTTGTGCACAATTGCTAATCTCCACTTGAAAATATTATTTGCAAAATAAGAGAATTCATAACTAAAAAATAATTCATTTAGAAGGAAATAAAAGGAATCAATATCTATTTTCTCCTATTAATGGAGACTTGCAATTCGCATGCACTATCCACTTCCCTCCCTTCACCACCCATCCAAAACAATGGTTCCTAAAACGGGGATGTTTTTATTATTGTTTGTATTCAAATCATAATTGTCATAACCCAACCAATTGAGAAACTTGGGAAAAGCAGCTTTCTCAAGTCAATCAATACATTTATGTAACTAAAATTCATTGTGATATGCAATAGAAGTAGTCGCTACAAACACTAATCTAAATCCTTATCCTTATCCATCATAATTTATCCTCAAAAGTAACCACATACCACTTTGACTCCAGGAAAAATTATGAAAAGACCAGGGTAAAAGTTCTAAAATTTTAAACCTCCTACTTATATCAAACGGATGCTCAGATCAATGACCACTACAATTTTGAATCTTACCATTATAAATAACCTAAAATTTACACATGCTAAAATGTTGCTTTATTATTAGGGGGGAAAAATTAGAGTCAAAGATGATCTGCATAGATAGGATTGTGTCTCAAACCCAAAATCAAAATTCAACCTTAATTATTTCAACAGTATACCGAGTATGTTTTAAATGTAAGTTTGCATTTGACAAAGGCTAAAGACATTCATAAAACTAACATCTTGTTATATTATAAGTGTTTCCAGTCACATTTCTTTAATAATATGCAATCATAATTAAGTTTAAGACAATTCCATGTTGTGTTTCAACTATTAGGTCTAGCAAGATGAGTGGGAAACAAACTCCGTAGAACTGAAGCCAAAATTTGCATTAAAAAAGTCATCCCAATTTCCCACAAGCCTAAAGTAGAGGAAATGGATTTGAAATTCAAATATTGTTCTACTTGTAGAATCCTCACTCTACTTTAATGGTAATATGAAACTCACAAATTTTTCCCCAAGTACAAGCATAAAATCATACCTAGATATGCAAAAATTTTCCATCTCAATCAATAGATCATTTTTTTTTCTTTTTAGAAGATGCAGTGGATCATTTAAAACTTGATATGCTTCACCTAATACTGCAAACATAAAAAATAATGAATGAACTTGCATAAATATAAAGAATAAAAGGCATGGTTTACCATTGTCAACCAAGTTCTAAGGGAAAAAGTATTGAGAAGGGGGCAAAAAAAGTTTTTTTTTTTTTTTTTTTTTCTCTAATTCATTTACAATGAGGTATGTGCGTAGGAAAATCAAGGAAGAGAGATTATCTTTTGCTCACTATAATAATTTCACACAACAATGGATGACAGATGACAAAGTAAAACACCTTGCATCAAACAACTAAACTTATATGTCGACTTTAAATGTAGTCTAAATTTTTAAGCAAATTTAGTATAATTTACGTCAAGGGCCATTCATATCTTAAAGAATACATGAAATTAAAACCCATAAGAAGAATATAAAAATACAAAACTTTATATCCAATTAAACTAAAAATCCTCAAAGAATACAAAATTAAAACCCAGAAGAAAAATATAAAAATTCTAGGGAATGCCTCCATAGATTTTTCTTTGCCTTTTGGTTTCTTAAATTGCTTCAACATTAATGTTGGCAATGGAAAAGAATACTGAATACACCAGATTATGCAATTCCACAAAAACCAATTCTAAACAGAATAGAAGAAGATTAAGAAAGAAAATCTCAAGCACATAGGTAAAGAGAAGCTGCCTAAACTTTAATAAATAAATAAATAAATATATATATATATATATATTTAAAAGAGAGGAAAGAAACAATGGTAATTTATGAATAGCATACGTACTTGGTTATGAATTCTTATCGCAGAAAAGAATCAGTAAAACCAAAAGAACAAACAAAAAAAGTCAATTTTACAATATAGAAGAATACAGTAAGGAGATATAGCTGGGTTTGATTGAATTGTATTTGATTGAATTGTAGGGTCTTACTCGTAGTGGTTCCACTAACGGTGGCTGTAGGCTGGTGGAGACAGCCCTCTGTTCTGTCTCTCCATGCTTTACAAAACTCATACCCTAATAACAACTCAGGTGGTAGTATTTGAACTTCTAGGGTGCTTCCTTGACTTCAACCAAAAAAAGAATAGAAAGGAAAAAGCATTAGGAATCAAAATCCCAAAATTGACAGCAAACCTAATTATGGACAATAGGAAAAGAAATTAGTCATATATTAATTAAAAATTACGAATAGAGAATGGTCTGATACTGAGGTCGGGTCGGAGATGGCAGACATGGTCATGCCCTTGCAGGATATTACTGTGTTGGGTCTGCGTATGAGAGATTGACAGTGGGAAGAATGACGGATGAGAGAGGGGACAGGTTATGCACAATGTATGAATAAATGCAAATCGTGAAAGGTTGGTTTTAAAATTAAAATGAAAAAAAACACTATATAATAAAAATGGAAAATATTACTGCTTGATTGTGCATGTGAGATGAACTAATAACCATTGCTCTAATCAAAATACAACCAAAACTACAAATAAATAACTGAACATTCACACTGGAGTTTTGAAAATATTTGGCGACATATTTGTTTGAATCTTTGAGAGAGATATTAAGAACGTTATCTTTAAAGAAGTTTTTTTTTTTTTTTTGGTCTCTTAAGTTTGAAGCGAGCATAATTGGTCTCTTAGGTTTTAAAACTCGGTTGTATTAGTTTTTTTACCAACTACCGTTAGTGGTGGTACATCTTTAAAGAAGTTTTTTATAAGCCAAACATTAAAAAGGATCAACTAAGCCACAAATATCAAATAAAAGGGAACAATGAGAGACATAGATATCAAAAACTCAGTGATCAATGAACTGTGAATTTCTCAAAAACTCTTCTCATAAAATAAAGAGGAAAAAGTTACTTTCCCACCAACAATGAAAACCCAACATTTTGTATCAATGATAAAACAAAATAATAACAAAGCAAAACCACAACAGCATTAAAACATTTTTTATTGCTTGCCTAGTACATTAGGCATTCAGGATAGTCAGCTTCGTTTGCACCCTTCCTCGTATGCAGAAATTCCCATTCTCACAAGTGGGCAAGGGCAAATATGGCCTTAACTTCTTCAACAACTGGTGGTGTTGTTGATGAACTTTCTAAACCAATCTGCAGAGCATTAATAACCACACTTGAATCACCCTAAAAATATTCCTCCAAATTCCCGCTTCCAAGGAAAATTGGGTAAAATTTTAACTAAACCATTACCCCACCATAATTCACAAAAACAAAAACTCAATTAAAAGTAGAAGGGAAAGTTTCATGTACCTAGCATATATCTTCTTGGCTGCCTCTTGCTTTGCACATCCTTCTCAAAACGCACTCTAACTTAAAAAACCTAAGCAATCCCAATCAAAAGCAATATATTACCCATTGAAAACTTGTAAAAGACAAACTTCGCACACATACATACACATATACATAGAGAAGGGGAGAGACTTTGTAGTCAGAACTGAAAGGAGTGGTGCATAGGTCTGAAATAGGTGGAAAACTTAGGTGCAAAATACCACTAATTTTGTTGGGATTTTGTTTGCAGGAAGAGAAGTTACAGAGGAGGCAGACTGCAATAGGTTTGAGAAAAAGAAGAAAGAGAACAGAGACTTGTGAGAGGTAAAGAAGGGTTTATCGGGAGGAAGAAAATTACAAAACCTGAACCTAAAATTAATTACATTATTAATGTAGAGACCTAAATTAAGTGAGAATAACCTAGAGAGATGTCGAGGCCAGGTCAGAGATCAAGAACAATGGCAACCATGTTTGTCTCTTTTACTCTATATTTTTCTTAATTGATTCCCTAAAAATTCTGCAGACTACCAGCAAAACTGCTCCCTCAATATGAGCTGTTATCTGAGTAAGAGTCAACTGAAGAATTATCTTAAACATACTAAACAATTAGAGAGCATCAAACACACCAAATTTATTCAACCCATCATAATTTTTCTTTTCTTTCTCAACTAAGGCTCATATCAACAACTAAGTTTGCTTCATAGCTTCCAATGCATTCTTATTTAATTTTATTTGTAGGTATTGATCATAATATATTGGGTAGACTTCAAAAATAAGAATGACAGAGCAAACCTACTAAATGGTTGATTTGCAATAGTGTAAAAAAAATCAAGTTTTTAAGAATTAACCAACATAATAACAATTTTAATCAACCAAAAATCACAGCTTTAATTAACAAAACAAAAAAGACACATGAAGCCAAATAAAAAATCACAAAATTTAGACCAAAAAATAAGAAAACACCTAAAAACATAAACCATTGTCTCATAATGTTAACTCTAACTATTAGTAGAATTTTTTTTTTATGACTGTTACTATAATGTATGTAGTTCATAAAACCTAACAAAATCCACATGACTATTGTTTCTTCTTACAAAAATCATAATCTCATCGTATTTTGTGACGTTTTCCTTTTACTAAGGCATATTCAGAAACAATAAAAACTTATAAAGGGAGAAGGCAATGAAGATTCGGGTTCAAACAAATCTGACTATGGTTGCGAGGAATATCTAAGGCATAAGAAGATTGCTATTTCATGCAATTCATGCAAATCTGACCATTAGAAAAAATTTACCATTATAATAATGCATTCTTCTGCATCCTTCTGCTTTTCTAGTTACATCATTAGAGTCAATCTCTATTTCATGCAATTCAGCCTCAACATTGCAAGCAAAGGTGTTGCTCACCCTCAGAAGATATTTCTGCAAGAGCAAGGGAATCGATTAAGATAGACGGTTCAATTGCACACATCCACACACACTACTGTCTCTGCATATTTGTAATGTCATTTGCAGACATATAAATGTCCAACTTATAGTATATTTATAACTATTCTGCATTTTAATCTTTCTGAACAAAATATAAAAGCAAGTGATGGTTCAATATTAATGGTTTGAAAGTATATTTACGTTTTTGGTGGGCTCCCAATAAAAAAGTAGATAAAGAAAATCACATGTCACATACCGATATCTAGCATGCCAATATAGGCTCCAGTAGCAAAGCTTCTTGAATGGCAAATTGTCCACTTTGTAAATTGTAATGGATCAAATGCTGGCTTTGCAAACTAACCCACAATTCAACCAACCTGTAAAAACAACTATAATACAAAACTCACAACCCAAATCCAATACCCAAAAGTTTGATTTTTAGGGACTGTGAGAAGTGCTTTAGCAGTGAAGAGACAAATCTAAATTAGACAAAAGAAAGAGCGGGGAGGAAGTGTTTTATCAACTATGAATTATATTAACAAACAAATGCAATCTAATTTACAAATTTTTTGGGTGCATATCACACTCTTTAAATCCAAATTGACTTTAGAAATCAATAATACTCAAACTAAAAGTCAATTGACAACAGTTAATAAATTAAAATTGAAACTAAAACTGAAACTAAAACTAAACTGAATAAAAGTTAAAATGATTTACAAATATCTAATGTGTTGAACCTGTTGTGTTGTTCTGGCCTTGCAATTGCCATTATTTTTTTTCCAAATAGAAGGCAATGCGCCGAATAATTGAATTATCAAAAACCACTCGACCTCAATTATCTCTGCCAATTATTCAAAATAAAAGCACCCCCACACGTGACCCTAAATCAAAATCAAAATCAAGCCAATTGAAATGCCAAAAGCCTAAATCATATTTAACTGGCAAGTTATTCAAAAACAAAATTTAAAAAAAAAAAATGAAATATTACCGGTAAAGCTTTTGGAGAAAGATCGGTCTGATCACAGTAAACATGTTCTTGACGTCGAACTGTAAGGCAGCAACTTCGAAAAGATGGTAGCAGGGTGCTATACAATGGGAGGAAGCAGGCCTAATGGTGAACTACAGTCTGATAAGCAAAGAGGAAAGCTTTTTGTGAGAAGTCGGCCTGATTTTTAGGGACCTAAGAAGACATGGATGCACCAGTTCAAAAAAAAAAAGAGCTAGATAGTGCTATGATTAGCAGACTTGATCACTTTCATAAGCCATTACCAACAAAATATTGGGCGAGTCAACATGATTACAAAACTTGTGTAAAAAACCATACTGACCAATCAAAAATTTCATTAGACTTCTAATACTTGTTTGAGCAAGAAAATAAACACATAAGGAGGAAAACCAAGGTTTAAACCCTCCTATCATTGGCCTTCTCAACCAAAATTACCCAAAAAGAAACAGTACTCAAGGCAGTTTCATACCCTCAAACACTTCTACCTTCAGCATAACATTGATTTTTTTTTTTTTTTTTGCTACTAAGCATTGTGCTCAAAAACTTTCAAAAACTACAACATGGCCGTACAAATGAACTGCAAGCAATAGGAAGGGGCAATCACAAATTTAAAAAGAGTTGATTTCTAAGGACCATGCTATCAACAACTTATCAAGGAAAACTCATAACAAAATGAATTGCATGGTTAACATTGGGAATAAGGCCCAAATCTAACACTAACCCTGGTCCCATAGGCCATAAATTCAATCATGCAGGCCATACTCTGTAATTATTGAATCAGCACATATAGCTGATTACGTACATACTTTCATATCAATCCCCATGTGCCACAATTATACAAATATAAATAACCATATACCTTAGGCTACGAAGTTAAGTGGACCTTGAGGCAACTTGTACAAAACTTGAACTTAAGGCCATTCTTAGGACCTAGCAGTTGCATCCACTGCAAAAATGCCTATGTTGGATTATGTTGGATAAGTTTGATTGGATCAATTTCAAGCTTAGCTTTTGTTCCAATTAAACACTAACAATCTATTATTAACCCAATAAGTAAGCATTTCATGCACATACTAATTTGATTTCAAAAAAAGTTCTAGAGAATTACTACAATAAGTAAACCATTTAGCAAAATATTCCAGATAATATAATCTTTTCAAGGCATTTTATCAAACACACATCATGCATTATTGTTGCAACCACTGCTGCATATAATCTTATCAAAGAACCACCCACAAATGCATTCAAATCAAAACCCAGGACTAAATCCTTTGATAGACTAAGTTCTCTAAACTCTTTAACAATATCCAACTCCAAAATTTTCCTAGAAACAGCATTTTAGCTTAGCTCTTCCCATATTCTAATGAAAAGTGAATCAGCCAAGTAAAAACTATAAGGTAGCTTATCAAAATCATAACTCAGCCCACTTCATGATTATTAAAAATAAATAAATAAATAAAACTCCAATCTTGGAGCGCCTGACCTGACCTTGTTACCAGAGCATAGTCGGGAATGGAGGAGCATACTCGTTGCCGTAGAGGACAAAGTCGCAATATTTGGAGAGGAAGGAAGTGAGAATTGGCGAGAGACGTTTGTGGGTCTGCGTTTGATAGTAATATATCAAAAAGCACTCGAATGGTTTGGTTTGGCTTCTCAGGGACAGAGAGGCTATTGGGTTTTGTTTGTAAATTAGAGAAAAGAAAGAGAGGGGAGAAGCAGATTCGGTGAGGGTAGCAAATTGATGACTGAAGGCAGTAACAGGGGAGGGTTGGTGGAAACGATTGGGGGTCGAAGGTTGAGAAAAGGAGAAAAATTTGTTATTGAAAGAGAGTCAAATAATAAGAGTGGCTTTTTATCAAAAATATATATAAATGAATGTTGGGACGCCGATGGAAAGAGCGAAAGCAAGCCTGCCTCAAAGAACAGTAATAAAACCACCCTTTGGTAAACAAAAAGACCGGCAGAGGTAGAAGTTTTGGAGATAGCGACTGGATGGAGAGAGAAGAGAGCAATTGAGCAATAGGGTTTTTCAGTTTGGAGATTTTATGCGTATTGGTATTGCAGTCAGGTTTTTTCAAGAGTGTTGTGGATTTTAGTTTTTTTTTTTTTTTTTTTTTTAAGCTAAACTTTTTGGGTTAGAAACGATCAGGGGCGTTTGGGAGAGGAGAATGAGTAATCTTGTTGGTGTATTTTTTATATATGTGAACAGTATCATTCCATTTTGAAACGATATGAACAAGAATGCTAAAAAAAATAAATAGTTTTTATTCATTTCTCTTTCATCCTTTTTGACTTTCTTTCTTCTCTCTCTTTTATTTCTTTTTTCATTTCTCTGCTGCTGTTGTTGTTATTGTTGTGTTTGATAATAATGATGGTGGGAGGAGTTAATATATTATTTTAATATGTAGTAAATATTATTTTAATGTATAGAATTGAATGATAAAATATCTGATAAATGAGATGTTATAAAATGATGTGGTAAAATAATAAAATATGCCTTTGGTGTGTCAAAATAGCATTTTTTATAGAACATCTGCTGTGGATGCTCCTATCTCTATCTCACTTTTGAACATTATTTCACTAAATCCCAAAAAAAGAAAAGTCTAATAATCACACGCAAAGTGTGTGTAATGGGTCTAGTATATATATATATTAGTTTTATGCCTGTGCAATGCACGGCTTAGTAAAAGAATTATATATAAATTTTAAAATATATATTTTTTTGATAATATAATTAAATTTAATAACATATAAAATAGTAAAAATATTTTATAAATAATGGCAAGTTTTAAATTTCTAAAATCTCTTAGTAGTAATTTTATTTGAGGAACATTAATTAATGATTGGAGAGAAATGCTATATCTGGTGAGATTAAGACATGACTTTTACTTGTTCAAATAAAAATTAAGGAGAAGTAAGGTGAGGAACAACAAATAATAATTATAACATACTGACATAATAACATTTATATTTAATTATAATGACTCGCTTGCATCTCAAAGTGTCAAATTGATATCAACACTAGACATGATAGGATGTTTATATTAATTAATGTAAATAAGCAAAAAATTATTATCAGCATCTAACACCCTACCATTGAATGAAATATGATTAAAATTGACATAATATGTTTACTTTAACGCCAAGAAATCATCTTGAATTTACAAATTAAAAACCACCCAAATTTATAAATAAATAAAAATTGAAAGCAAAATTCACTACAACACACAAAGAAACTCTGAATTCATTAATTACAAACAACATAAATTTCTAAACATTAAAAAAATACGGAATTAGAGTTAAAGTAAAGACATTTATATAAAAAAAAATTAGAATTAGAGTTAAAGTAAAGACACTCACATGAAAATTGAATTAACTTTGACAGAAGGGGGAGACAAGCAAAGTCATGTAAATTTCACATCACCTTAAATATCCATTGTTTTTATATCACCCTTTTTATATTTAATCAATTTTTTATCTCCATTCTTTGTGGAGTGATGATCATTATCATGGTTTTCAATGCTCAAATCTTAGTCTCATGGCTACTTGTGGATGTACATATTGAAAAAATCAGTAATAGTACCTTACTTTGTAAGTATTTCATATATATATATATATATATATACACATATATTACAAATTAAAAGCTACCCAAATTTATTTTTAAAAAAATTGAAAGAAAAATTTACTACAACACACACATAAAAATATACACACAAAGAAACTCTGAATTCAATAATTACGAACAATATAAATTTCTAAACATTACAAAATAAAAATCTAGAATTATAGTTAATGTAAAGACACTCACATAAACACAGATTTTTCAAAAAGCAATAAGATTTTTGTTAAAATTAATCCGTTAGTTCTCATGGAAGATATACTATTGATTCTAAAGACAATATATAATAAGCATATAAATTAGATGAAATTTAACAAAAATAACATAAACAAAAGGCAACCCACACACAAAACATATTCAATTTGATGAAAAAAAAAATTAAGAACAAAATTTTATGAAAAAACAAAAAGAAGAAGGCAAATACATACATGCAGGTTTCATAGGTAAGGTATGAGAAGGAAATAATATCAACAAATTGTACAGTAGGAAAATGAAAAAATACACCAAAATCATATATATACCCCCACTTTTATATTAAATAATTTTAAGTTGTGAAGAAGTTGATATCTTGATATGAACAAAAAGAAAAATGAATTTAGCTAATCAAGAAGTTTTGGTTAATTAAATATTAGTTTTTTTATTTTTATTTTTATTTTTTATATACTTTATCCCAAAAGATTAGTTAACCTTATTAGCTAGATTGTTATTAGATTTTTTTTTTTTTTTAATTTTTTGTTTACGTTAAAGTTAATACATATTACCTTTTTTTTTTTGTTACTTTATACCAAAAAAAACTTTTTAGAAGAAAAAATAAAACTTCTAATAAAACTCTTAAAACTTTTAAATTTGTCAACACCAATCTCCAAATTGGAAACCACCTATCCATCGAAACACAAAATCAGATCCAAGTTGGAAACCCACCGATCTCCACCATCCCCCAAATCCCATCATTCTCTCGAACCCACCCTTTGGAATCAAAACCCACAAACCCACAAATCTGCTACAGATCAGTGCACCAATCCACCACAAATCCACAACCCAAAAACCCAGATCTACACCACTGAGCTGAGAGATAGAGAGATGAAAGAGAGAGACTTACCGATCTGTGAATATCAATGACATGATAATTATTTATTTTAATGTAAATTGGCATCTACTGGATATGTCTATAATTGCAATTTTTTCTTCAGATGAGATAAAGAAAAAGGTGGAAGCTGAGATTGAAGCCGAAGAAGCTTATGAGTTGTTTAAGAAATTTGAGGATGAAATGGTAATTGAAAGTTAAAAGTTAATGGAAGCTGAGAGGCTTCCCCGGTTTGATGTGACTGCTGTGCCAGACAAGAAAAAGAACTTAGACGACCCACCTGGCAAGGGACCAATCCATAGGTGGCAAACACGGGTAGTCTTTGCTCCTGGTGGTGATGCATGGCACCCAAAAAACAGAAAAGTCAAAAATGTCTGTTACTGTGAAAATTTTGGGTTTGGTTGTCAAGAAAATATAAGAAAAGAAAAGAAAGACAAAGAAAAGGCAAGAAAAAAAAGGATTAATTTGCTAAGAATATGAGTCCTGTTTTGGGGAATAACACAAAGACATGATGATGTTCTCCCAAAAAATTTAATGAAAGGAATATAAAAATTAATTTAATTATCTTTTTTTTTAATTAGAAATTGAGAATTTTGTTATTAATTTTTTGTTGTTGTGTTTATTTATTTAAATGCTGATATGGATTTTTTTAATGTTAACTAATTTTTTTTAATTATTTAAATGGTCATGTAGGCATTTTGAGTGTCAACAGTGCACTCTGTTAGTCACGTATAGGATATTTCCTTTAAAGAGATGACATTAGAAACTAAAAACAGTAAAAATAAAAAATAAGGATCAAAGTGAGAATAAGATGAAAATATAGAGACAAAAATAGTATTTCCACTAAAATAAAACTCAGATCTAAAACAAAGGAAGGCCAGATTCTGCAAATTCCACCCTCCTCCTTTGTTCTCACAGCCGTGTCGACACAAGAGCAAAGGTTACCCCTAAAAATCCAGCCCATTGCAAGCCTTACATGGACTGCCTAACGGCCCAAACCATCTGTTATACCCAACAAAACTCAGTGACAATCTTATAAATTCGATCATAAACCTTAATAGTTTATTTTCATCTCATACGTGTAAGTGTGCAACATTTTGTCTATACAAAATTACAAATTATTAGTTTTCTTTAGGACTTCACTCATTCAAGCCAATTTTGAAATTATCTAGAGCTTTCTGCCGGCTGTGATAAATAGAGGAGGTATGAGCAGTTTGCAATCTTTTCTACGTTTTAGATTAATTTGGGTTTTTTTTTTTTAAAGGAAAAGAAATAAAATGAATTAATTGATTTAATTCCATAGGAAGATATACTAATAGAATATCAAAGAGGTGGGCTTAACAACCCCCCCCCCCCAAAGCGGGGGCAAATATGCGTAGCATGATATCTCATCTCATGTTGTAAGCTTTAATTCCATAGGAAGATTTACTAATAGAATATCAAAGAGGTGGGCTTAACATGAATTCTTATAATTTTGACATGGCGTTATTTGAATTGAAGTTATGCTTGATGCCTAGCATGATATCTCATCTCATGTTGTAAGCTTTAATTCCATAGGAAGATTTACTAATAGAATATCAAAGAGGTGGGCTTAACATGAATTCTTATAATTTCGACATGGCATTATTTGAATTGAAGTTATGCTTGATGCCTAGATAGCCATTCTGCTAATACTCACATCACTATATTATTGAATATTGCAATTCTTTGTTTATTCTTTAGGAGGTGACACTGGTTCATGCTTTTTTTACAAAAGAAAACTTCTTGATCTTATTTCATTATGATTTTATCATATAACTATTTCGTGCAATGCACAGAATAGTTATATAAAATATGCAATATCAATAATTGTTCTAAATTCATAAAAACGAAAATTAAACTAAAATGCAGTATCATTAATTGTTTTCAATTAAGAATATAAAAAGAAATTAAAATATATACTTCCCCATATATATTTAACTATTAATAAGACCACAAATTACATATGCACACTTATTATGATTAGCAATTATGTGAATACAAATCCTTTATACCACTTTTTGTGTCCTACTTTATGTTCCACAAATCACAACTTGCTATATATTTGTTTAATTTTCCTTATAGAATAGCCAAAGCTTAAAGTGGAAAAAAAAATTAAATACATGGCAAGTTATGATTGGTAGAACATAAAGTGAAATACAAAAAGTGATTCCAAGTATTTGTATTCCAATTATGCTGCAAAGAAAGCATGCAAGATAGGAATAACAATTAGATCAATATAAATTCAAAATGTGAAGATGCACCAACAAGGTGTGGTTGAATGAAAATTTTGAAAAATGTCTCTCTTCACTTGAGACAATCATAATCCTAATGCATTTGGAATTCAAGAAAGTATTCAACATTGACCAAAATAACTAAAAGTGAAAAAAAATCAAATCAAATGCAAACCCATTTCACGATTACCTATGTTGGGTACCTTTTTCTTTTCTTTCTCAACTAAGAATAATATCAACACAAATTATAAATAAGAAGAACCATTAGGTGCAAGGGCTACGATTGCATGTGTGGGTTTGAAGGTGTTGAAAGTTTCTACCAATCGATGTAATCCACAAATCCATTGAAGTCTTGTAAATTCCAATTGCAAAAAAAATAAAAAAAAAGGTTTTATAAATAATCAAGAGAGACACAGTCACTAAATTAAAGCATAATTCCAATTAACAATTATTAACAAATTAATAGAAATTAAAAATTATTAAGAAAGTTGCTATGGATGTGTAGATGTACCAAAAATCATACAGTATGTTATAATTGTTGACATCACCTCCTAAGATTGATTCATAATCTATGTCCATTGCAGCTATGGTTGTCTCCATATGCCAAAAACAACTATTGAACTTCTATCTTCAAAAGCCCACAATATCAAACCTCCCTTAGGCTGCCAATAAGGCAATAACTAATCCTTCACTCAACAAACGGAAATCCATAGTAAAAGAGTCATCAGTGAAATCCATAGAAATTTGCAAAACTAAATCTATAACAAAGGACACAAGTCAATGATTAAAAAAAAATGAATCATTGATTTATAATCACATAAATTTTCATCATATAACAATATTAATATAGTTAGGTTACATATAACACATGGTAAACAAATATCTAAACTTGGTTGCAAGATTTAGAATTGTATGCTATCATGAAAGGTTGAAAAATCGGCAATCATTAAAGCATGTCCAACTGAATTTGATTTCCAATATAATATTATTCAACACTTGCACCAATTATAAATATGTATTGCTAGTTACACAGATTTGTAAATTGCTAAGGTTTATTGAACTAAACCCTAGAAATCAATAAAAAGAAATTAGCAAATAGAAAAGGCCTAATCTTGATTTGATTTCTCAGATGTAGCAACCAAAGAAGGAGTGCTAAAGGAGAAAGTATGAACGGCTGAAACCGTAGCTTGAGAAGGAGAAGCATGGCTAGTAGGGTTTTTGTTCTGAAAAATGAACATGTGCTATGTAGTTAAAAAAAAGTTAAATAATTTTGTTTAAAAAAAATGATGTAGAAAATTGTGAGACCTCCAAATCTTATGTAATAAGTTCTGGAGAGGTCAATAAAAAATCAAAAGTTTCGATTTTATAGTATATATGAATGAGGCGTAATATATTATTCTATTATTATTATTATTTTTTGTATTTGATTAATATTTTTTTAAGGTAAACTGTATTTTTCTTACTTATGTTTTATAGTGTATTATATTTGCCTAATATACAACTAAATTTGTTTGCTGCCAATGATACCCACACACGCTAAGGAAGACTCTAGTTGTGGACTGTTTGGGCTTTTTCCAACTAAAAGAATTGATGGGCTTAATTTTTAAAACATGCCCAACAGTACACCGTAAAAACATTGAGCTATCATGAACTTTATTTGTGAATTTGTGAATTTACTTTTACGGATCGGAGAGAAAATGGGATCACAAAAGTGACTAGCTTTTTTGGAATAAATGATCTTTGTGCAACAATGTTCTTTTTTCTTCTTTCACTATTCGTTTTTTCTTCTTTAACTTTTGTCATTTTATGTTACTCCTCCTTCGGTTTTTTTTTTCCTAATTGTTTTGGTTTTATTTCGTCAAATCATCCATTTTTTTTCTCTCTCATATCTTTAAAGAAATGAAATGTCCATCTATACACAATTTTTTAATAAAAATGTAATTTTTACTTTTCATTTATTTATTTATATCTAAGAGAGGTAGGAGAGTAAATTTATACAAATTATATTTTTAATCCTCTCATTTTTTTTCTCAACTAAATAAAAGAGTTTTTTATCCTCAACTTTTCCACTCTCCAATCAAACACCTGAGAAAAAAATAAAATATCTTCTATCATTCAACTTTTTTGCCCCTTCCATATTTTCTACCCCCTCACTTTTTCATCATTTCAACCAAACAAACCTTAAGTGCCTTTACCTTGTAGGGTTATTTCTGATAGTTATTGGTCAATGATCATTTTATAGAGTCTTGGTGTAATGATGAATGACTTGCAAAGGATTGTAACTGTTAGCATTAATCTCAGATTATTATTTGTTCTTGTTTTATTCTCCTTCAATCAGTTTATGTGGATTATTATTTGTTCATGCTTTTATTGTCAACTTTCTCTTATATAAGAGGAGTGAAAATGCATTTATAGTAATTCAAAAATATTCTATAATTACTCTATTAACTCTATCCTCTTCTCTCAATTTGAGCCCTCGTATTAGCCTAATATTTGGGTATTCTACAGCATACCGCTTTGGTCTATCTTTCCCAAAAATAAGAGCGAGTTCATTGGGGTGGTGATATCGCATATTATTTGAACCAAAAACAAACGGAATAAAGGATGTCCTTGCAAAATGAACATTTTAATCATATCAAATATCAATTAATGCAACTCATTCATACTGTATTATTTTATCTACAAAATTTAATTTAACAGCGCATCTTAACCTAGTCTTCTAAAATGTTTAGGATCACATATCAAACATTTGTATCTATCATGACAACCAAAACCAATTTCTTGAGCCCTAAGGTTACAACCAAATATCTGCTATAAGGAAACCAAACTCCAAAAGGTAACCAATCTTAAAATGACCGCTGTCCGACTTCCATTTAGGACCCATACTAGTCATCTCCACAATCTGTTAGCTTCTTATCCTTAGTAGGTGTCCATTGATGTTTATTGCCACTTTGCTTGGACCATCTTTTGAAAATTTTCCCTTGGGTAGCTTCCGTAGTGTTACCCTTACTTTGTCGCATTATATCACCAGCATCTAAAAAAAAAATTACAATTATATAGTCAGAATAAAGTTTGCTTTCACAATCCACAACAAAATGTTAAGTAAATTTACCTCCACTTCATTAGTTCAGGTCTAAATAAATAAATGGTCAAGGCAAAAGAAGATCAAAAAATTCTACAATTTTATTATGGAGAATTTTTTTTTCCAAAATTACCAGTGGGGTTCAACTTTATTTGATCAATCAATGATTATTGAGAAAAAAAAATTTAAAAAAAAAAAGACTTAAAAAAAGTTTTAGTCCACCTAGAAGTTGGACATTTGACAGTCTTACATAAAATTTGTGCTGCACGGTGGAAAATGCATATTGGTTAACTAGTCACTGGAAAAAAAAAATGGAAAGGCAAAAGAAGTCAACGAGTCAATAATATTGATATTGAAGAAGAATATCCATGCGATTATGTGAAAAATGATCGTCAAGTGGATTAAAAATGATTTGTTCCACTGTGAACATTTCATTTTATATTCCACTAATTATATATATATATATATATATTTATATTATGTGCTTGATTTCCTACTAATATAAATTTTGATTACTTCTTGGGAAAAAAATGAAATGTAGAAAATTATAATTGATGAAGCACAAAGTGGAACACAAAATTTTTATTCCATCAAATGGAAGTATCACATCTCATCACTTGTGTGGTATGGATATCTGGGTTGGTTTAGAGCCTATATTATTGCTGATGGAATAATGTGTAGTAAGAACATGTACACATGAGATTTTACTCAACCATGAGCCTAAAGTTCAAGGAAAGTGTCTTCAACATGAATTTTTAGCCACACATGAGAATTATGCCCCACAATGGAAAATATTGCATGTGAATTAATGGTCAATAAGTCACCCGACAAAAAGAAGAAGAAGAAAGAAAATATGTCAATAAGTCAAATTTTTGATGATTTTGACATTGATGAAAAATATCTACGCAATTATGTGAAGGATGGATATCAAATGAACTTGACACTACATCGCATCACTTGTGCATGGTGAGCATTGATCTCTAGAGGTTAGGGTTAAAGTCTATATTATCACTAATTTAATCATCTATAGTAATATATATCTAAAAGCTAAGCCACATTGGCAGTCATATTATCCATTTATTTCTAACACTTTTTCTCTTAAAAAAAAAAAAAAACTATGTTTCTCCTCATTAATATCTTACCATACAATTACATTCCCCCCCACCCCCCATGGGGCGACAATTCCTCTCATTTAACCCTTTTTTTTTTAATCTTCCCACTACTCTATACACATTACAATTCATCCATTCCTTCATCTTCATTTTTATTTTAACTCTTTTTCTCTACATTTTATTTACTATAAAAATTTGCTTTTCTCTTTTCTATTCAATCCATGTTTAGCCCACACAAAAAAGTGAATACTCTCTCTCTCTCTATTTTTTTCCTTTCTTTTGGTGGATTTATAATTTTATATTGCGTCTGCACTTTAGATTGATAAATTTTTGTGTCAAACTCTATTTTGGGTTGATGCAATTTGGTTTTGTTTTAATTTGTTATCTTTTTTTCATTTCTTTTCTTTAATTGTTAGATATTATCTTACAACATTGTATAGTATATAATAATATAATTTATATAATAATAATAATATAAAAACAAAATGTTTAACTTTTTTGTTCACCACTACTTATTGTGCCGGTGACTATGCAAATTTATGCCATATTTATTTTATAAAACACCAAACACTTGTGCCTTTTTGTTTTTCTAATTAAGTTTCAATATCTACTCACTGTTTGGCATAAGATATATATATATATATATATATATATTAAAAGAAAAAACTGTCATTGAGAGTAAAAATTAAAAACATAAGGCGTAGGGAGAGTAAGGAGTAACATAGTTCTATATGCTTCAGTTTTCTTCACATACAGTGTTTGGATTGCCAACTTTTTTGAGGTTTTGGTTGCGGTTACTTTTCTTTTGCAATTGACTTTTTTATGAAATAATCAAGATGGAAAGATATTACTAAACAAATGATGACATATTCAAACGTTTGCTGTGAGATGTGATACTTTAGTATCATTGAGATCATGTAAACAATAATGCACCATTCAGATATTTGAATCCAAAGGACTGGACAACTTTCCATAGTCAAATAAGCCCAACGCAGCTAATCTGATCCCCATTCCCCAGCATGTAATTACTGCCACTAATCCACACAGACCACACCCTTTTGCATCCAAATCAAGCACTCATCAAATCCAAAACCAATCCCAAGCTCTCCAGACCACCACCATTGACATTACATTGCACTCCAAAGTGAAGTCTTGGTTCAGGTTTAACAATAAATACCTTAGAATTAGCTTCATTTCTTCGGATCTATCATACCGAGCAACCAGAGAAATCAAATCAGTACTACTGATGATCAACCACCCATCATTTCCAAAACCAATCCCAAATCCTCCTAACAAGTCTCACAAGATCCTACATTAATCACATCCTAAAATGGCTAGCATTTCATGGCCACATAAATTGATCTCTTGATTGGGTTTTAGGTAACACAGTCAAATACACCTAACACGGCCAATGCGATTCTCCTCCATTTAGTAACTACTGCTATTGAACATAGATCACACATTGGGACCACCATTTAATTAGTACTACTAATGAGCATAGATCACACATTGGGACTTAAATCAACAGCCCACCATTTGCAAAACCAAACCTAAAATGTATTGAGAAGTCCAGAAAATCCTACATTAATCAAAGCCCAAAATGGCTAACATTTCATAGACCGTAAGCTTAACTCTTTAGTTGAGTTTACGTCACAAACATTGTCGAATATGCCTAACACAGCCAATGTGATTCCCATTATTTGAATACTGCAATTATTCGACATAGATCACACAATTTGAAGTTAAAGCAACGCCCATCATGTCCAAAACCAATTCCAAAGTCTCCTACCAACTGCCACAAAGTCCTACATTGATCAAAAGTATAAAACCCCAAACTGGATAACGTTTCATAGTTAAATAAGCCTAACATAGCCAATCTGATCCCCACCATGTAATTACTACCGCTAATCACACAGATCACAGATTTTAGAGCTCAACCAACCACCCAGCATTTCCAAAACCAATCCTAAACTCTCCTATTAGCTGCCACGACATCCTACATTGAAAAAAACCCCAAAACTGGCTAAAATTTCATAGTCAAATAAGCATAACACAGCCAATCTGACCCCCACCCCCCACCATCACCATGTAATTACCACCACTAAGCCACACAGATCACACCCTTTTGCATCCAAATAAAGCACCCATCAAACCCAAAATCAATCCCAAGCGCTCCAGACCAGCACCACGAGATCCTACATTAACATTACATTGGGCTCCAAAGTGAAGTCTCGGAACAGTATTAACAACAAACACCTAATAAACAAACATTCAACAACATCATCAAATACACACTCTTTTTCCATTATGTGACCCTCTGATTATTAAAAAGTAAATAAATTCACACATTGCTTTTCGAGTAGTTTTTGGTAACGAGCTAAATGAGACTGTTTTATTTTATTTTTTTCGCGGTGGTGATGGTGTTTTTATTTTATTTTTCTTGTAAAGTAATTAATCTGTATTAAATTTTTAAATATGAATTTTGAGGTGTATTAATTTTGTATTAAAATATTTGAAGTTTATCAAAATATTTAATTGTATTAAATTTTTAATTGAATTGTATTTTAAAATACATATGGAGAGATAGTATTAAAGAAACTAATAGTGAATTATACCCAAAAAGATTTAACTCTTGGATACACAATAAAGACTTTAAACATTTTTAAGTCACACTCATTTTTAATGTGGTATTAACCCACTTATTTATTTATTTATTTAAAAATACTAAGTATTTTAACATACACAGATGGAGAAGTGAGAAAGTCTTATACATTTTTTTTATTGTATTTTTCTTTTTTTTCAACGGCTTATGGAGATATTTGCTATCACAATTATTTTGGTACTTGATAAATTTTTTAATTTTATTCTAAATTTATCAATTTTTTTACCAACCATAGTTAAACTTTTGTAATGAGATTCTTGTACTAGAAAGTTAAATTTTTTTTCAAATTTTAAGGGAAGGAGGTGTTTTTTCTATTCAAATTTGGAGTTGAGTGTTATTCCCTCAAACCTCAAAGGAGGGGAGTGTAACCACCCCATAGTTTTCTTTTTAAAAAAACTTTTGTGTTAAATATATTACAAAATAAGCTAAAAATTAATTTATTTTAAAAAGTCTAAAATTTATATTATTAATAATAATAAAAAAGATAACACTGAGAAAAATAAAATTTTGTTTTTAACAATTCCTAAACACACACACATATAACCGCACACAAGTCTTAAACAATGTGTTCAGAAAGTTTTTTTAATTATAAATTGGACTTTCTATATTTTACCCAAAAATTAATTCAATTTTATAGCCTTAAATTAATTAAGTCCTATACGTTTCGTTTTATTTTTTTTTATGTACCAATTTCGTTTAGAGAAATGGTACATTTATAACATTTTCACAACAAATCTTAAATAGTAAGTTGTTATGGGTGGACAAAAAAGTAATTTTAGTTTTAAATTCAAATTAGAACAAATAACAACGCCCCATCTATGCTTTGTTGTGAAAGTATTATGAAAATATTGTAGATATAACACTTTATTTCATTTACTTCTATTAAAGAGGTTATCATTAAGTATCCCAAAATAACGAGATTTTTGTTACTATTGTTTAAACAACAGTTTTCAGCGTTTAAATAACATTACATGTATTTTTACCCACTTTTCACTTACACGTATTTCCAAAAAATACAAACATTGTTACTAGAAATCTCTTACCAAACTGGCCCGAATTTCTAAAACAACACCATTTTAGAATACTTAATGGCACGATGCCATGGAATTTGATGGAAAGAAAGTTATAAATCTAAAATAAATAAATAAAAAGTTACAAGATTAAATTGAACTATGAATAAATTTAAATGGTGAAATTTATAATTTAGTTTTTTTTTAAATAAAAAAATCAATAATTTCAACATAATCTTTCATATTCCTTTTTTTGATCTTCAAGTTTTCAATTTAAAAAATGCTGAAACTAATATAAATTATATTATAATATATTTACAAATTGATAAAAAAATCAATATGATTGGTGGATTTAAAAAACATAATTAATGAATGATTGATTTATTTTTTATAATTAGTGATACATTAGTGTAAGGTCACAATTTGAGTCCCTAGCCCAAATGATGGATGAACCTAGGCCCAAAAAGTCCAATACAATGAATTTGTAGAGAGTGGGTTAGAAAACTGGGCTTTAATGAGTTGGACAACAAGTATAGTGGATTCAGATCACAAGAAAATGAAAATATATTGATTTAATCTAAAGAAAATTGTACTCGGCACAATTTGAGGAGATAAGTTCTTATATATTTCTCTCAAGCTTGATTACAAATTCTGTTTCTTGGTTGCTACAATCTTTTTCCCTTTATTTTTCGATCCCTTTCTCTTAAAGGGTTTTTTTTTCTATTTTATACTACCTTCTTTCCTCTTTTTTCTCCATGTGTAGGGCAGATTGCTGATCTTGATGCTTGTCCCATCAAATCTCCTTCCTGAAGTCTCTGGTAGTAACTGTAAGGCTGAAAATTATTGTTTTAATATCACCTCCACATTAATGTGGCTAGAGAGTTAGCTGCAGAGCATTTAATGTGGTGGTAGCAGCTTTTCCTTAGATATTTCCCAGCTTCCATTTAGCTGCAGAGCATTCCGTGCTTGTCATACACGTTCACGAAGCATATCCTTATCAATAGAGTTTCCTGGAGCATCCCTTTGGATGAAAGAACACACTTTCTGACCTTCATCGTGTTAGCTGAGGAAATACTCCTCCTCGGCACACTTCCCCCATCCTTCACAGTCACAACTTGCTCGTGAAGTTCAAAGTTTTACATCTTCCTGACTGCTAATCTGTCCTCAGACCACTGAGCCTCCTCGGCCAAGCCCAAGGCCCAATATATATTTTT
Source organism: Quercus rubra (assembly GCA_035136125.1). Classification (NCBI taxonomy): domain Eukaryota; kingdom Viridiplantae; phylum Streptophyta; class Magnoliopsida; order Fagales; family Fagaceae; genus Quercus; species Quercus rubra. The sequence continues at coordinate 63,115,740 of CM068734.1, read as the reverse complement.
GGGCCCCTTGTCCTTATAATAGTGCCTCAAAATTCTAATTTTCTCCTCCTAGCCAAGGAGAAAAATGGGGTTTTGACTTTGAAGAATTAAATCCATTTGTTTCTCTAATTTCCACACGTGATAGCCTTGCTTCGCTTGTCCTGTAACTGCTCCTGACGATTTGGAGTTCATGATGTTTCATTACATGCTCCAGGCGGCGCTTTGTTCCTTGCATCCTACGATGAGATGTAGATCCTACGGCTAGCGTTTCTTCTTGAGTTTTGGGCGAGATAACTCTCACTCAATTTCGCCTTCTATATAAGGTGCCTGGGGGGCTTCAGGGCTAAGTACCACATTCCACAGGGAGTAGCTCTGTAGTATTATGCTCAAAATCGGATAGTCACAGATAGAAAAGAAGGGGAGGTTATCATTCCTATGATCGCTTTCATAGAGGGAGGAATGACGCTTCCTATGGGTAGGGTAACCTGAGACTACCTACTCAACCATAGGGTAATGAGTAGATGGGTTTGAGGCTGACTTGGCACGACGTCGTCCATATGTACGAGTGCTATTCACTTGCTGACTTGGGGTATTACCTAAAGTCCAGGTCCAACATTGTTAGGGTTGTATCGTGTCTTCCCAAGTCCAACAAGGGCATGAAGGACGACTACTTAATTGCCTCTGGGAATGGCACGATGGTCTTCATTGCCCAACTTGGGAGGGAGAGCTAGGTAGGGTATCCTAAGGTTAGGTCCCTTGGCATGGGTTTTAGTTCTTTTAACTTTGTTACTCTTATCTTTAATATTTCGTTTTCCTTTGATGATGGGTTTTGTTGGTCTGACCATGACTTGCTTCTTGGTTGTTTTTGCAGATAAGCAGCATGTAGCGCCCCGCCTCAGTTTAGTCAATGTTGCGGCCCTTAACAAAGTCCTAAGGTCTAAGGTGTTCATGAGTGAGGACAGACAACTGAGAACGGTCCACCTCATTTTAGACTTCGAATCAATATCGAACAACTCCCAAGAAGTAGGTCATGCAATCAGGGCAAGCGACCCTAGGCTCCGTCAGATAGACGTCTCCGTGCCTGGTTTCCTCACTTGAGAAGACCTTCCTCCAGTTGAGCTACCCCTCCAGCGTTCTCCTCGTGAGGTAGCTCTCCCGGGAGAAGAAATAGCCTCATCCGGCTTATCACTTGAGGCTGAGATAGATCAATTTTATCTCGAGGATGAGAGAGAGAAGTAGGGAGAACAAGTGGTTGAAGTGCCAGACTCTGAAGATGAGCTTGACAGAGTTTCTGGTATACGCCCATCCAGCCTTGTAATCGTGCACCTAGATGACAGCTCGGAGGACGAGGAAGAAGAGAAGGCCTTGAACCAAAGGAAAGGCTTGAGGGACTTCATGGCTGAGAGGAACAAAGGGTTGTCCTCCAAAGAGGTCCCTAAATCCCAGGCTCCTGACAATCTCCCTTCTCCCCCTCCTCCTCCCACAACTGCACTTGGCCTGCTCCCCATCCCCAACCTAAAGAAGAAGAGGAAGGAGCAGGAAGTGGAGGAGGGGGAGATAGTCCTTTAGAAGGGGGCTACATAGCAAAAGACTGCCAAAGACAAACGGGCTTCTTCCATGGATAGTAGGGAGGACCTAAGTGGAGCCGAGGTGCGCCAACAACAACACATTTAGGCTCCTCGGCTGGAGTTGGATGGCACTGCCATCCCATGGAACTCCTCTATCAGGAAGTTCCACAAAGGGCATTCCGCCAACGTTGCTATAGCCCTGGAGTAGCCCCTCCTCCTGCCCAAAGATATGGAGGCTCTGAGGCATATGAGGCAGCTCGACCTTTTCATGTCCCTGAAGAAGGATCTTTTCATGGTAAGTTCACCATAATATGTTTTAGATAAATGCTAAGTTGCCCTTTCCATTCTCTCTTCTTTTTCTTCTTCTTATTCTTTTTTTTACATGGGATTCCTTTTTTATTTTTGTGCAGGTTACCCAGGAGATCTTTGTAGCTGAGGAATAGGTCAAGGACGCTTGGAATGAGGCCAGGGTTGAAGCCAACCTTCGAGTTGAGGCCAACAAGTCCTTAGGAGCCATGAAGCAAGAAAACCAGGATCTAGCCACTAAGTTGATTGTTGAAGAGAGGGCGATGAGGAGTGCTGAGGCTAGGTTGAAGAATGTCTAGGACCAGGTTAAAGACCAACACAAAAAGCTCTATCTCACTGAGATAGAACTGGCCACACAGAAGCAGCTAGTCCTGGACTTTAAAGCTGAGTTGGAGAAGGCCAGGGCCACTTGGACGGTCGAGGAAGTTGCAGAGGCCTCGTGGCAAGCGTCTTAATACCTCGGGGTAGAAGAAATCGAGATCCAGCTGGCTGAGGAGCTGGTCGAGGTATGCAGGGATTACTGCAAGGAAACGTGGATGGAGGCCCTTAACCTTGCAGGGGTCCTACTGCCTCAGAGTAGAGGCAGGCTGGGAGTGTGTATTATCCTCTTGACATCCGTGAAGCCCCAACTGCCATCCCATCTCCTTCTGCCCTCATTCCATAATCCTTTAAGTAGCCCCTGACTGCTCAGGCCTTTCCTCCCCCCGGAGGCTTCCAAAGGATCCAGCCAAGCTAATGATCAAGTCCAATAGGCTGAGGTGGCCAAGGATAAGGGCAAAGGCAAGGAGGCCAAGCCCCCCTCAGAGGCTAAGGATGCTGCCAAGGCCAAGGATGTTGTAGTAAAGGCGAAGAAGGCCGAGGCCAGATCCAAAGAGGCTAATCCTAAGGCCAAAGATGCTCCTACCTCTTAGCCGAGCAAGAAAGAAGACCCTCCTCCTCTAGCCAAGGCCTAGCTCTTAGGATTTTATTTCCTTTCTGTTATTTTTCTTTTCTTTTTGTAGTTTTCCTTTGTATTGTCTCTTTTGTGGTGGCAGTTTGCCATTATATATAATGTTCTCTTCATTTATTTAATAAAAGGGTTGCACCTTTTACTTTATGAATGTTTCCTTTTTCTGTAATATTTATTTTGTTGTTGGTATAGTTATCATTTTTCCTTCTGATGGGACTTGAAACTGATGATGTTGTTGACAGTAGTGAATTATTGCCACCTTGACTTTACCAAAGCTAACGGTAGTGCATTGCTGCTAATTTAGACAAATTAAACACGTATAAATAATAAGAAAAATGACCATGTACTTAGGAAAATAACCAAGAACATTAACTTATTCAAGGCAAGTAATTCGAGGAGCTAGGCATAACCTGAGATCTGTTTTAACACTTAGAAAAAATAAATAGGGAGTGTTAATTTACCCAAGGCATGTGGTTTGAGGAGTCAGACATAACTAAGGTTCTGCTTAACACTTAGAAAAGTAAACTGAGGTATCAATTTATCCAAAGTATGTGGTCCGAAAGACCAGGCATAATTATGGTTCTGTTTAATACTTAGTAGAATGAACTAAAGTATTAATTTACTCAAAGCATGTGGTCCAAGAGATCAGGCACAACTAAGGTTCTGTTTAATACTTAGTAGAATGAACTGAAGTATTAATTTACCTAAAACATATGATTCGAGGGGCCAGACGTAGTTGAGGTTCTGTTTAATACTCATATAGGTAACTTATAATATCAATTTACCTAAGGTATGTGGTCCGAGGAACCAGGCATGACCAAGGTTCTGTTTGATATTTAAACCAATAGTAGAACGCATGATGCATAATATAATAAACCAAAATATGGTAAAGAAAACTTTCATTAATAATAATACCTTCTTAGGTTGTTTACATTCCAGAGGCATGGTACAACCTTTTCATCTAGATTTTCGAGATAATATGCACCTATTCCAGCCACTAAAGTGATACGATATGACCCTTTCCAGTTGGGTCCCAATTTTCCCCATGTTGGGTTCTTTGCAGTTCCCAAAACCTTTCTTAAGACCCAGTCCTTAGGTGCTAGCAGCCTTAACTTTACATTTGAATCATACTCTTGCTTGAGCTTGTGTTGATAGTATGCCAGTTGAACTATAGCATTTTCTCTTCGCTCTTCAATCAAATCTAAACTCTCCTCCAATAGCCCATCATTGCTGCTCGGAGTAAAAGTGTTTATTCTTAGCGTTGGAAATCCTGTTTCTAGTGGGATCACAGCATCGACCCCATAAGTCATCGAAAAGGGCGTCTCCCCAGTGGACCTACTAGGTGTAGTCCGATATGTCCAAAGAATGTGTGGTAACTCTTCCACTTATTTTCCCTTTACGTCTTCCAACCTCTTTTTGAGCCCACTCACTATGACCTTATTGATTGCTTCAGCTTGTCCATTTCCCTGTGGATATGTCGGGGTGGAATATCTATTTGTTATGCCCAGGTCACAGCAATACCTCTTGAAGGCTTTGCTATCAAACTGAAGACCATTGTTCAAGATGAGTGTATGAGGGATTCCAAACTGAGTGACAATATTTTTCCAGACAAACCTCTTGGCATCCATGTCCCTAATATTTGCTAGTGGTTCAGCCTCAACCCACTTGGTGTAGTAATCCATGCCGACTAGCAACCATCTCTTATTCCCAAATGCCTTAGGGAAAGGTCCAACAATATCCAAGCCCCACTGAGTAAAGGGCTAAAGGCTAGACAGGGGATTAAGGACTCCCCTTGGTTGATGAATGTTTAGGGCAAATCTTTGGCACTGGTCACACTTCTTCACATATTCCTATGCTTCTCTCTACATGTTCGGCCACCAATATCCCTGTGTAAGGGCTCTATGAGATAAGGATCTGCCTCTTGTGTGGCTTCCACAAATCTCTTCATGTAACTCTTCCAAAAGTAGCTCTGATGCCTTAGGGTGTATGCATAGCAACTACAGCTTGGAAAAAGAGCGCTTATACAACTTTTAGTCCTCGGATAGCCAAAACCAAGGAGCCTTTCTTCATACCTTGTTAGCCTCTGACTTCTCTTCAGGCAATATATCCTTCTTAAGGAACAGTACTATGGAGTCCATCTAACTAGACCCCACCCTAATTTGATGGATATGGACCACCTCACTCTTCATCTTAGTAGGCTTACACAAATCTTCAATAATGATAACCCTCGGTAAGCTTTGTGCCAAGGAGATTGCAAGCGTGGCCAGAGAATCAGCATGGATGTTTCCACCCCTAAGAATGTGCTGTAAGTAGAAAGACTCAAACCTTGACTGTAAATGCCTAACTTGACTTAAGTATTCTTGCATTCTCCCTGAACCTGGCCCACATCCAGCCTTAAATTCGAGAATATTTCCACTGCTTTTGTAGACATCCCATTTTACAACTTGCATTTAACCAACCAGTAGATCTTCAAATTTGTGATACAAAACAAATCTTGATGCTCTAATGATCATAATGGTATGTTATGGGTTTTGATGGGACCACCTGATAAAAAGTTATCATACAAGCAATTTTCAATGATCATGGCTCACCTACACGATGGGCCCGATCACGTCCTATCTTAAACACTTAATTTTGATTGGTTCTCACAAGAATTAATTTAAAATTAATTAAATGTGATTTTTGATTGGATTTCATTTTAATTTCATTTTAAAAAAATAATAATAAAAAAAGTTTTCCTTTAGGGCATCTTATCTGCTCTTTTGAAAAAATTTTGGAGATAGGAAAAATTCAAAAAATGCAAGAACGTCATTATCTTCAGCAGCAACTTAAATCGTATTTTTGGCCTGGAAAACGTTGAAATTTGATTTTCTCTATTTCTATAAAAGTTGTAGATAATTGAATTTCCTTTCAAAAAAAAATCTATCCTGAATCAATTGGAATTTTGAGCAGAAATTTATGGCCAAAATACGAAACAGGTGCAGAAAATAACACAAAGACAGCATTATCTTCAATTTTCTCTCAAAATTTTATAATGGGGATCAACATCAAATCTGTTCAATCCTATCTAATAGACTTATCCTTTCCATTTGCTTCAGAAGAAAGATTTTTAAAAAATAAATTGGATAGAGAAACAGATACATCTTGTGAAAAAATTCAAAAATGCTCTAAAAACGTTATTATTTTCAGCAGCAATTTGAAACGCATTTTTGGCTGGGAAAACATTGAAATTTGGTTTTCTCTATTTCTGGAAAAGTTGTAGATAATTGAATTTCATTTCAAAAAAAAAACCCACCTTGAATCAATTGGAATTTTGAGCGGAAATTTAGAGCCAAAATATGAAGCATGTGCAACATCATCTTCAACTTCCTTTCAAAATTCAAATGGGGATCAACACCAAATCCGTTCCAGCTCATTTAAACAGGTTATCTCCTCCCTTAGCTTTAGAAGAAAGCTAATAACTTAGCTTTAAAGCTAAGCCATCCCTTCCCCTATAAATAGAGAAAACCTCTTCCATTTTCTGGACCCTGAATTCCCTCTGGAGAGCTAGTGAGAAAGCAGAAAAGAAAAGTTGTTGTGCAACCATTGTTCCTACTTTGGTTGTAGTTTAGTACTTCCTTGCTTTCTCCCTAGCCCATTAAGTGATCACTTCCCCTTTTTAATTTATGCTCTATACTGGTAAGTAGTTAATTATGTTCTTAACTTTCTACACATGCTTGAATAAATGCTTAACAAGTTGTTATTTGTTTCTTTCATGATATGCTTGGATGAACATGCCTATATGTCTCATTGATATTCATTTTACATGCTAGATGAACACTTCTAGGCTAATACATAATTTTCTCTTGAATGCTTAGATGAACACTTTTAGGCTAATCCACAATTTTCTCTTGAATGCTTAGATGAACATGAACACTTCTAGGCTAATACACCATTTTCTCTTGAATGCTTAGATGAACACTTCTAGGCTAAAGCACAAATCTCTCTTGAATGCTTAGATGAACATGTCTAGGTAATTGTTCTACTTTTTTTAAAATGCTTGAACGAACATGTCTAAGTGTTTTAATTTTCTCTAGATGAACATGTTTAAGGGATTTTTCCTTTATTTCTTTTCATAATTGCTTGGATGATCAAATATGCTCAAATGTTTTATTTTTATTTGTTTCTCTTTGCAATTATGTTCATGACAAATAACATGACAACTTTGTTCACATGCTTAGATGAATATGTCTAGGCTAGGAATTCTTTGTTTACATTGATTTCTTGGATGAACATGCTATTACCTTAATGCTTTCTTTACATTAAAATTATTATCTAACAAGTTTCACTTTTTGTTTTTTATGTCTAATTCCTCTAACACATATTTGTTTACAATTCTTGCAAATTAACATATTTATATGACATATTGTTTGTATTTGTTTAACATGACATGATATTGGCCACCTTAACCTAGGAGACCGGTTTTACTGGGCGAGATGGGTTCTTAATCCCTTCCTATCTAGTAAATTAGCCTCTGAACCAAGATCAAGGGTTCTAGACTATGCTCTTGTATATGTAATTTTACATTTTTTAGAATGTAACTAGGAAATAAAGCAACGTAATTTACTTTTCTTAGATTGTATCTAGGACAAAAAAGCATTGTAAATTTTTGTTACAAAATTGATGTAAATTGTCATATACATTAATACAACATAAGTATTTTTTATTGAAGGTTTTCTTATTTTTCTTTTTAAATTAAATAAATGGCGACTCCATGTAAAACCCTCGATCTGGGGGGGGAGTACATTTTACAACTTTTCCACCCATTCTCTAAACTACGGTCATCCCCACTAACAGAGCTTTATATTCAACTTCATTGTTTGTGGCCGAGAAGATCAATCTCAAGGATTTCTCAATTGTGATTTTCTCGGGGATATCAGAACTAGCCCCACTCCAGATCTTCTGTGATTCGCTGTGCCATCAACGTATACCCTCTAGGACACAGGTTCTTGCAAGGAGACCACGCCAACCAATTTTCCATCCATATCCTTCTGCTCCATTCTCTCTTCTAATGGGGATTCAGCAAACTTGACCACCAGATCAGCAAGGACTTGACCATTGACAGAGGCGCGAGGCATGTATTTGATATCAATAGCCCCTAGGATCGTACCCCACTTGACAACACTCCCTGTGTAATCAGCACTACGGAGTAGAGATTTGAGTGAAAGTTGAGTTAGAATAACAACTATGTGTGATTGGAAGTAGTAGGGAAGCTTATGCGTAGCATGTACCATTGCCAAAATGGCATTCTCCAATGGTAAGTAATGGACCTCAGCCTCATATAGAGATTTGCTCATATAGTAAACTGGCCTTTACACACCATTATCAACTCGTATCAGCACCAAGCTCACCATGTGGGGGGCCATTGCAATATAAGCAAACCTCATCCACCTCGGGTCTAGACATAATGGGTGGCCGAGAAAGGTATTCCTTCAACTGCTGGAAGGCCAACCGAGAAATAAATCGGTTTAGGGCAGCAGTCATTCCTGTCAACTTCTGGATCTCTTTGGGGTTCCGAGGTGGCTGTAAATTGTTAATTGCCCTAATCTGGTCAGGATTGACTTCAATCCCATGGTGAGTAACCTTGTATCCCAAGAACTTCCCTGATCCTACTCCAAAAGAGCATTTAGAAGCTTTAAGTCGCAGCTTGTGTCTTCTCAAGATCCCAAAGATATTCCCGAGGTCATTAACATGCTAAAATTCTAACTTACTCTTGACCACCATGTCGTCTATATAAATCTCAATGTTTTTTCCTAGCTGTGGCACGAACATCCTAGTCATCATCCTCTGATAAGTAGATCCTGCATTTTTCAGACCAAAGGGCATCACCTTGTAGTGATAATTCCCAGTAGGGGTGACAAAAGCTATTTTCTCTTAATCACCCAAAACCAAAGGTATCTGATGGTACCCCCATCAAGAATGTTGGGAAATTTAGACCCCGGTTGATAGAATTAACAAGTTTTAAACCAAAGTTGTTAATTAGATTTATTATGAATAAAACTTGTTAAAACAAGCAAATATCAATATCATGTCAATATCATGCAGCAGAATAAAATAAATAAGACAAGATATGATGACCCAGGAAAACCAATGAAACAAATTAGTTTCAGAGTACAAAACCTGGGGGAAAACATTCCCGAAAAGCAATCCACTATAATAAAGAGAAGTTTCAGATCTTGTACAAAACCTTTGTCCCTAGACTCTACAATCCCCGTAGATGAACTTACAGCAGAAACCTTATATTGCTTAAGAACCTCTGAACTCTTCAATATATGAACGCCACCATTTTTGCATGGATCCCAGTACGTGACTAATCAAAGATGCACAGTTCCCAATACGTGACTAACACACCAATTTGAAGAAGATGTTGGCTGCAAAGTTTTTCACTTCATCAACAATGAAGATTAAAAAGCACTTGGTTACAAAACCCTAAGGCGCAAAAGACGCAGTAACTTCTTTCAGAGAGAATAAGGCACCAGTCACCCTTTGCATGTGTTCTCCTTATATTCTCTTATGTGACGACTTTTAAAATAAGCCTTATATATGTCTAGGGTTGTGAGAAAAGAAACCATACACAAATACATAAGCATGGGTCGAAAATCAGATCTGAAAATTTAGATTTCGTAATTCTCGATAGATAGCTATCTATCTACAGTTGTCGAGATCTCGATAGATAGCTATCTGTCGGTAGCTGTTAAGACTCATTAAATCTTGATAGATAGCTATCTGTTGGCAGTTGTTGAGCTATCTGTCCAGCTTTAATGGATAGCTTCTCTTTACTTATTTCTTGGTCAAATCTTCATGGCTTTAATACTAGACTTAAACAACATGTTTCTTGAAGTACTAAACCCATCATAAATCTACCAAATTACAAGTAAAGTGCGTTTTATCAAAAGATTAGCCAACTGCATAAAATATGTCCTTAACAGTCTCCTCCTTTGGCAATTTGTGACAAAACCACAAAAAACAAATAAACATATGAGAGAAGTCATAAATCACTCAACTCATATTCACTTGTTGGATACAATAAAATCTATCCTAACACAAACTCTTGAAAAACTTTGCAAGAAGAGAGTTCATGGTAAGGAAGACTTTGACAACCTGTATTTCTGAAACACTTTAAACAAAACTCATCATAGCAACTTAATGTGAAACATAAATAATAGATTGCATACAATAAATAAGAAATATGTGTATAAAAATAGAAAAGAAACAACACATGTAGAAGTAGGTGAAGAAGACATACATCATATATATATATATATATATATCAAAGATAAGCACAATGTATGTAAAAATGGTCAGAAGATCAGCGTACAAGAAGAAGGAGGTAAACACTCCCCCTAACAAGATGAAACACATCTCCCCCTTACAAAGGCATGTATTTCTCCCCCTAACATGTAGAATTTTAAAAAGAAACCACATATTCTCCACAATTTCTCCTCCTTTTTGTCATGATTGACAAAGGGTACAAGAAACTAGAAAGCTTCACTCGAGAAACATAAAGATGATCAAGGGGGTACAAAGAATCCATATAAATGCATGAATGTAATGAAATAAGATGTTATAGATGACAAGATGACAGAAAGATGCAAAACATGTGAAAAATAATGCATGTAAGAGGATTTCGATAGATCGAGAAGTTGTTGAGCAGCTATCGAGCAGAAGCCAACCTCGATGGATCAAACAGCTACCGAGCATCTATCGAGCATCCCGAAAGTTCCTCGATGGATCGAGAATCTATCGAGAAGCTATCAAGATTGCGATAAAAAGAAACTAAAGAGTTCGATAGATAAACCAAGTGTCGAGAGGTGTCGAGGAGCTGTCAAGATTGCTTAAAAACAATTTTTTTTTTTTTTAAGAAGAGAAAAACATAGACATGAATGCAATCAAACATGCAACTCAACCAAGGATCTAAACAATATTTTAAACTCTTAAAATCATCTCGCAACAATAAAAATGTCAAGCACAAGATCCAAAAACACACACACACACACACACACACACACACACACAACAAGTCTAACCAATTTTATATTTCAAAAACAAGTTAAGACAGTTTAGTGAGCATACATTAACACATGTATTCCTTGTGATGGCCAAATCACATTGTACCTGCACATGTATCAAAAGTAGCAAAGAATATTGCGTGTTGTGCGTGAAAAACATCGCAAGATTGCATAAGTGTCTGCATGTTATGACGATTTGAGATATGAGAAAATTACTTCAACTCACACACAATCATAACTGTTTGATGGGGACTATCACCTTCGAGGTACATCCTATAACTTCTACATCTTGCAATCATATATAAAACATTTTGTTCTTTTTGCTTTTTATTTTTCTTTGCACATATTTTTCTTTTAAGCAAACTAGGCATGGACATATAAGAGAAAGAAAAGAAATACCCAATGATGTTAAGCATTTGACATTGCACTTTTGCTATGCCAAAGCATAAAGATGTCATTTCATGATTGGTTGGCAATAGTGGTGAGATGGTTATTTATGGCTTTCTCTTAGGATTTTCTAGTTCTTCCTGTAAAAAAGAATGATACGAGTGTTAAGTACAAGAGATCACTTAATCTTACTCATCACAAACATGAGCAACAAAGCTCACTTGCTTAGTTGTGCATAGAGATGCTCATCTATGCTACAAGAGATACAAAGTTTAGAAAACTTTATTTAAATGGCCATCCAAGGTACACAAGTACTAATGTACACAAACATACACTGTTTTTGTATTTTTCCTTTATTTTTATTTTGAAAACAAAACAAAATAAAAACTAAACAACGAAACAAAAACAGACAAACAACATGAAAGCATGAAAGAAAGATGCATATGCATGAAAGCATGATTCCAAAGCAGATAAGAAATCAAGCAAAGACAGTTTTATTATAGATAAAAAGAATTAAAGTAGAGGATAAACAGAAAAGACAATTAAGTCTTAGGCTCATTTCTCACCCACATAGCACGAGTCTTTGGCCGCGAAGATGAAAAGACATGTGTCCTAGTATGTCTACTAAATGACATGGAAGAATTAAAATTCTCCTGAAATTGAGTTAAAAAGCTCAAAGCTTTAAATAACTCTTCAAACAAAGGTATAGGTCCTTAAGAAGAAGCCTATGACCGTTTGGACACTCTCTTATGAGGAAACAACTTAAAGTAATTAGGACGAATGTGTCCAGAAACACCACAATGGTGACAACCATGAGGTCTAACAAACGATTTAGAATTAGCCAAATTAGTTTTGGATTTCATACCTTTATCACCTTTCTCAAATTGGGGCATAAAGACAGTCCTCGATCTAGATGCAATGGAAGAGGAGAGGCTAGAGGAAACAGCATATCTTATGCCAGTCTTATCAGAACTAGGCTTTTGAGCACTCAATACCTCATCAAGCTTTGCACTAGACATCCTCTCTATTTGAGTTCTAGCTTGACTAAGTTCAACCTCAAGATTCTTGACCTTCTCTTCTAATGAGGTGTTCTCCACAACAAGAGTCTTAACTAACCTTATAGTCTTATCCAGTTTGACTAACAGATAAGTTTTTTCAGTTTTTACCTCATTAAGCTCTTTTCTATAAAGATAAGAAGTCTTTTTAGATTTTATGAATTCAGTGTATAGCTTATCATAGGCTTTCTGAAGGGTCATCTTCTTGGGTACTTCATCATCAGAAGAGTCCTCATTGTCACTAGCACTCTCCACAATCATCTTATTGGTTGAGTCAGTAAAGGCCATAACATGACTACATTCATCCATATACTCATCGGAAGAGTCATTCTCAGTATCACTCCAAGTAGCAACCAACCCTTTATCTTTTGACTCCTTGGTCTTTTCCTTCATAAGGTAGTTTGTGCACTCTATCCTCATATGACCAAAACCTTTGTACTCATGGCATTGGATGAGGGGTTTCTCATTCTTGCCTTTCCTTAAGGATTTAGATTTCCTATGAGGTTTGCTTTTATCCTTTTTCCTAAATTGAAGAAACTTGATAATCTCATCAGTTATGAAGGTTAGATCTTCATCCTCATCATCATCTTCATCTTCATCTTCATCTTCAATTTCACCTTCACCTTCAGAGTCCTCAATCTTTTCCTCTATACCCTTAAGAGCCAAGTTTGTACTCTTTCCACCTTTTCCCATTAAACCTAATCCCATTTCATAAGTTTAAAGGTTTCCTACAAGCTCAGCTAAAGGAATTTGATCAATGTCCTTCATTTCTTCAATGACAGTGATCTTAAAATGGAATCTTTCAGGTAAGGACCTAAGGATTTTCCTAACAATTTTGGATTCCGCTATAAATTCTCCAAGGTTGAAGGTAGAATTCCCAATATCCTTGAGTTTAGCATAGAACTCATTAAATGTCTCATCCTCCTCTATCCTTATTTCTTCAAAACTACTAGTGAGTTTTTGAAGCTTCATGGTCTTTACAGCCTTGGTACCTTCATAGGTGGTCTCAAGAATGGTCCATGCTTCCTTGGCAACTTCCATGGATGATATTTTCTTGAATTCCTCATTGGTCACCCCACAAAACAAAGCATTCAAGGCCTTACTGTTGAGATTTGCCACATTGATTGTTACTTCATCCCAATCCACCGGTGCTTCCTTTGGCTTAATCCAGCCAACTTCAACAGCTTGTCATACCTATTCACTTAGAGCCTGCAAAAAAACTCTCATACGAACTTTCTAGTACGTATAATTTGTGCTGTCAAATAAAGGAAGAATCATAAGAGATTGTCCTCTATCCATGACAAACAGGGGTCAATAGATCACATAGCAAAGATTAACCTTAATCAGAGTATGCTCGCTCTGATACCACTTGTTGGGAAATTTAGACCCTGGTTGATAGAATTAACAAGTTTTAAACCAAAGTTGTTAATTAGATTTATTATGAATAAAACTTGTTAAAACAAACAAATATCAATATCATGCAGCAGAATAAAATAAATAAGACAAGATATGATAACCCAGGAAAACCAATGAAACAAATTAGTTTCACAATAAAAAACCTGGGGGGAAACCTTCACGAAAAGCAATCCACTATAATAAAGAGAAGTTTCAAATCTAGTACAAAACCTTTGTCCCTAAACTCTACAATCCCCGAAGATGAACGTACAGCAGAAACCTTCTACCTTTTAGAACCTCTAAACTCTTTAATATATGAACGCTACCCTTTTTGCATGGATCCTAGTAAGTGACTAATCAAAGATGCATGACTCTTAGTACGTGACTAACACATCAACTTGAAGAAGATGTTGGCTGCAAAGTTCTTCACTTCATCAACAATGAAGATCAAGAAGCATTTTGTTACAAAACCCTAAGGCGCAAAAGACGCAGTAGCTTTTTTTAGAGAGAATAAGGTATTAGTCACATTTTGCATGTGCTCTCCTTGTATTCTCTTATGTGATGACCTTTAAAATAAGCCTTATATATGTCTAGGGTTGTGAGAAAAGAAATCCAACACAAATACATAAGAATGGGCTGAAAATCAGATCTGAAAATTCTGATTTCATAATTTTCGATAGATAGCTATCTGTCCACAGCTGTCGAAACCTTGATACATAGTTATTTGTCGGCAGCTGTCGAGCTATCTGTGCAGCTTTAATGAATAGCTTCTCTTCACTTGTTTCTTGGTCCAATTTTCATGGCTTTAATACTAGACTTGAACAATATGTTTCTTGAAGTACTAAACCCATCCTAGATCTACCAAATTACAAGTAAAGTGCGTTTTGTCAAAGGATTAGCCAATTACATAAAATATGTCCTTAACACAGGAAGCTTATCCGAGGATGGCCCACAGTGGCATCCACCAACTGGTGTATTCGTGGCATGGGAAAAGGGTCTTTGGGGCAAGCTTTATTCAGATCTGTGAAGTCCACACATACTCGCTACTTCCCATTCTTCTTCTTCACTACCACTATATTGGCCAACCACTGAGGATAGAAAACTTCCTTAATAGCTCCAACTTGCTTAAGCTTGTTCACCTCTTCCTTGACAGCATCAGAATGCTTTTCAGGTGAGCGCTGAGGTGGTTGTTTCCTAGGGAGGATAGTTGGGTTGACATTCAGATGATGGTAAATGAAGTCTGGATCCACTCCAGGATCTTCATAAGCATTCCAAATGAACACATCAATATTCTTCCTTAAAAACGCTAACAGTTCTTCCTTCTCTCGAGGAGGCAACTGAGCTCTGACCTGAAAAAACTTCTTCGGATCACCATCTATAGCAATTTCCTCCAACCTCTCACACTTTGCCTTTTTCGACACTGCATCTGTAGATAGGACTGGAATCCTTGATTGCTATGAGCCCCCTTCAGCAGAGGCCAAGGACTCAGCTTCAGGTTGATGCATAATTGCAACCATGAGGCACTACCTAGCCATGGATTGACTCCCCACAAGCTTTTCAATCTAATACCCTGAGGGATATTTCACCTTTAAGTGTAGAGTAAAAGAAATGGCCCCTAGGGCATGGAGCCAAGGCCTTGCCACAATGGTAGTGTAGGGGGAATGAGCATTCACCACAATGAAGTCCACCTTTACTACCTCCGAACCTACCTGCACAGGCAATCTAATCTGACCCCTCAGGATGAAAACTTTCGCATCAAAGCTCACCAAAGGTGAATTATAGGCTGTCAAATCCTCAGGCTTCAAGTTCAACCATCTGTACAAGTTCGGGTACATAATCTCTACAACACTACC
Source organism: Quercus rubra (assembly GCA_035136125.1). NCBI lineage: Eukaryota > Viridiplantae > Streptophyta > Magnoliopsida > Fagales > Fagaceae > Quercus > Quercus rubra. The sequence goes on along the minus strand of CM068734.1, from coordinate 63,100,200 downwards.
CTCATCTATAAACACCCTCTTCACATCATATCCCCCTATCTTGAGGGTGACCACCAAAGCATCATCATGTGGCTGTATGGTTCCTACATTGTCCTTGTCCGAAAAACTCAACGCAGGTTGGATCTCCACTCTAGCTCTCTTCGACTCAGAAATAGAGTCCTCGGCAGGTAGCCAAGCTATAGACATCACCCTGGAAGGGTGAAAACCAATTCTCCTAGGAGCAGTAAAGATGACATTAATTGTGCCCAAAGGGGGCCTCGAAAAAGCGTTCCCCTGAGTCGCTGACCTAGCTTGGTCTCTTTGCTTACTGGGCCGATGCAAAAACTACTGTAATCTCCCATCTTTGACCAGTTGCTTTAGATGATTCCACATAGTTCTATAGTCCTCGATGGTATGCCCCCGTTCCTGGTGGTATTGGCAATGAAGACTTTGACTGCGCCTTATGGGGTTTCCTCTCATCTTGTTTGACCATTTGAAGTACAGCTCATTCTTGATTTTCTCCAAGACTTGATGTACTGGCTCTCGGAACACCATGTTAACCATTTGAGGCGCCGAAGACCCAGATTGCCTAGTGAAATCCTTTTGGGGCCTGTTATTATTGTACCTATCCGACCTGAAATCCCTCCTATCCTGAGGGATAACCTTAGCCTTTCCCTTCCCTTGCTGCTTATCTTCCTCAACCTGTTTGTATTCATCAATGTGATTTGTAAGCTGACGCATACTCCTTACCGGCTTCTTGGTCAAGGATTTTCTCAAATCATGCTAGGCATGTAGGCCAACCTTAAAAGTCCTTATAGCCACGTCGTCAAAGTCCCCATTGATCTCATTGAACATCTTTCAGTATCTGTCTGAATACGTTTTTAGGGTCTCCCCTTCTCTCATGGACATAGATAATAGGGAGTCCAAGGGCCGAGGAACCTTATTGCATGAAATAAAACGAGATCCAAACGCTCTGGTGAGCTCCTTAAAGGAATCAATGGAACCTACACCTAGGCCATCAAACCACCTTATTGCCACAGGCCTTAAGTTGGATGGAAATACCTTACACATCATGGCCTCATTCTTAGAGTGCACAACCATTCTCGGATTAAAGTGGCTTACATGCTCCACTGGGTTTGTTCGACCATTGAACATGGTGAACATGGGCTGAGTGAACTGCCAAAGAAGTCTCATTCCCACAATTTTGCGCGTGAAAGGTGATCTGGAAATTTAGTTGAGCGTTTTGCTTATCACATCATTTCCCAAGCCTTTGGAAGATGAAGTCTTATTTCTGCGCTCATAGTGGTAGTTTCATCATACGAGAAAGACTCACTAGGAGAAGTCCTTGATTTATGCCTATAATTACCATCCTCTTCGTCGTCAAAAGAGAAGTCAGAATTGGAGGGAGTTCGCCTTCGCCGTTCATGGCGCAACTTCCTCTTCAAGTGATCAATCTCTAGTTGCATGGCTTTGGTATTTTTCTCATGAGAAAGGTGACTCCCGCCTCAAGACTGGCTCTTGCTAGTATAGGTGGTATGCATACTAACCTCCCGGTCCCTTTTGCGTTTAAGATAACGAAATGATCTTAACGTTGGGACCCAATAGATTCCTCCAGATTTGGACCTAAACCTACCATAGTTAGACGTAAAAATCACAACCACACCAGAATTTCCCAAAGGATGGATGAACCTAGGCCCAAAAAGCCCAATACAATGAATTTGTAGAGAGTGGGTTGAAAAACTGGGCTTTAATGAGTTGGACAACAAGTATAGTGGATTCAGATCACAAGAAAATGAAAATAGATTGGTTTAATCTAAAAAAAAATCATACTCAGCACAATCTGAGGAGATTAGTTCTTATATATTTCTCTCAAGCTTGATTACAAATTTCATTCTTGATTGCTACCATCTTTTTCCCTTTATTTTTCGATCCTCTTCTCTTAAGGGTCTCTTTTCTGTTTTATACTACCTTCTTTCCTCTTTTTTCTCCACGTGTAGGGCAGATTGCTGATCTTGATGCTTGTCCCATCAAATCTCCTTCTTGAAGTCTCTGGTAGTAGCTATAAGGCTGAAAATTACTGTTCTGATATCACCTCCACATTAATGACGCCTGAGAGTTAGCTGCAGAGCATTTAATGCGGTGGTAGCAGCTTTCCCTTAGATATTTCTCTCCCATTTGTCCTACACTTTCATGAAGCATATCCTTATCAATAGAGTTTCCTGGAACATCCTCTTGGACGACAGAACACACTTTCTGACCTCCACCGTGTTAGCTGAGGAAATACTCGTCCTCGGCATTCTTTCCCCATCCTTCATAGCCACAGCTTGCTCGTGAAGTTCAAAGTCTTACATCTTCCTTACTGTTGATCTGTCCTCGGATCACTGAGCCTCCTTGGCCAAGCCCAAGGCCCAATATATATTTTTGGCCCCTTTGTCCTTACAATTAGTTTGTAAAACTTATGTAGTAAAATTTGTAGTATTTTTAACGTTACTTTTTCAACTTTTGAAAAAACTCATTTTCTTGAATGTAAATTTCTTTTAATATGGAATCTCAATAATAAAAAAATAAAAAGGTTTGTTGCTAAAGAATGATTATTATAAAGAATCTCTCTTGTATAAAAAAGGATAAAAGAAAATTATTGATGTCTTGAATAATTGCTAGAGAATAGTACTCTTATAGAAAGGATGCCATAAGTTCCAATTCTATGGATATATAAATAACTTTGTGTCACATTTGAAATAAGTTGGTTTAATTACAAATCTAACTCATCTTCTAACTACATTTATGTATGTTTCACTAGACACTACCTTGATTGTTTCCTTTATTTCCTTTCTTCCCTCTGTGGTTTGAGTAATTCTATGGTACCCTTTTTTGGGTATGGTTCTCACTAGTTGGCAACCTATTATACCAAGTTACTAAAACATCACACTTGACGGTTCCATCCTCATATTGTGCAGTTCCAACATCACGTGTGACAATTCTTTTGTCACATTTGATGGTTCCCTTATTTTTTTCTCACATTTGACGGTTCCATCCTCATATTATGTAGTTCCAACATTACATGAGACAATAATTTTGTCACATTTGGTGGTTCATTTATTTTTTTTCTCACATTTGACGGTTCCATCCTCATATTGTGCACTACCAACATCACAAGTGACTGTACTTTTGTCACATTCGGTGTTTCATTTTTTTTCCTCATATTTGATAGTTTCATCCTCATATTGTGCAGTTCTAACGTCACATGTAACCGTTCTTTTGTCACATTTGACAGTACCAACATCACATCTGACTGTACTTTCGTTACATTTGATTGTACCCTATTTTTTTTCTCATATTTGTCAGTTCCATCCTCACATTATGCAGTTCTAACATCACATGTGACTATTGTTTTGTCACATTTGGTGGTTCCCTTATTTTTTTTCTCACATTTGATGGTTCAATTGTCATATTAGACAATACCAACATCACATCTGACTACACTTTTATCACATTTGGTAGTACTTTATTTTTTTTCACATTTGACAGTTCTATTGTCACATTGGGCAGTACTAACATCACTTATGACAGTACTTTTGTCACATTTAGTGGTACCATTATTTTTTTCTTACATTTGATAGTTCCATCGTCACATTGGGCAGTATCAATACCACATTTGACCATACTTTTGTCACATTCGGTAGTATTCTCATTTTTTTTTTCTCACATTTGAAAATTTCATCATCACATTGGGCAGTACCATTATTTTATTTTATTTTTTTCACATTTGTTAGTTTCATTGTCACATTGGGCAATACCAACATCACATGTGACCTTAGTTTTAACACATTCAATGGTTCTTGAATGTTCAAATAGTGTGTAAAACACCTATGAACATTTAGACCCCCAATTCACAAATTACCAACTCAAGTTTATAATCAAACAATTTATGTGCGGAATATGAAAATAAGCTAAAAAAGAATTGGTAAAACAATCTAAACCGAAATTAATCACAACCAAAGTAGTAATTAAAAGGAAAAGATTAAGGGAAGAGAGATGCAAACACAAATACAACACAGCGATGTGTTATCGAAGAGGAAATTGAAGTCCTCGGCAAAAACCCTCTTCGCCGCCCTCCAAGCGATCGATAATCCCTAGAGAATAAAGTTGGGATACATGAATAGCAAAAGACCCTCCAAGCCTAATCTACTTAGTGCACCTAAGCCCTCCAAGCTTCTTGCTCCAACAGGGTTACGCTAAACCTTGTCTTCTCTAGCTTACCGGATCCCACAATCGCCCATTGCGTCAACCAAAATGAATTGGTTCCTTCTGAACTACTTCCCAAGCACCAAAAAACCTTCTCACAGATATGGGAATGGTGAGATAAGGATTTGGCTAACTTACCTCTCAAGGATATGTCAATGGAGAGGGTGAAAGTAGAGGAATTTGAAGAATCAAAGGATGAAGATTATAGATGAGTCAATCTTGTTTTTCTCTAAGGTTTCTCTCTCAAAATTCTCTCGGAAGCTCTCTACATTTCGTGGGTATAAGGGTATTATAGTAGGGTGTATGAGGAATACGAAGAGTCAGTTACAACCAAACAGGGCATTCTGGTGACTCGAGCTCACGACTGGAACGAGTCGCGAGTTTGAGTCATGAGTTAACTGCCTGGCCAGACTAGAAGTTTTGTCTTGTAGTGCAATAGTTGGTGTGACCCTTCAGCTCCCCTGCATGCTTCACACATGTACCACCTTTGGCGACTCGCCAGTCACGAGCCAGTCGCGAGATCCAGTCACGAGGCTCTTCTTGGGTGCACACTCTTGAACTTTTCTTCACACTTTCTCATACACTACCCTTACATGATTCACACCTAAATATAGGATTTCTAAATGCTGAATTAATAAAGCCAACAAAATGATTGAATAAATTCAACCTTACAGTTCCAATATTTTTTTTATTGTCACATTGGGCAGCACCAACATCACATATGGCCGTACTTTTATCACATTCAATAGTTCCCTTATTTTTTTTCTCACATTTGATGGTTCCATTTTTACATCAGGCAAGACCAGCATCATATATGACTATACTTTTATCACATTTGATGGTTCCTTTTTTTTCTCTCTCTCTCTCTCTCTCTCTCTCTCTCTCTCTCTCTCTCTTATATTTGATAGTTACATCGTTACATTGGATAGTATTAACATCACATGTAACCTTACTTTTATCATATTCAATGGTTCCTTTTTTTTTTTTCCTCACATTTGACGGTTCTATTGTCACATTGGACAATACCAACATCACATGTGACCAAAATATTCCAAAAACTCTCAAAAAATACCGGGATACCCTTAAAACTTAAAAATGACTGAAATACACTTAAAACCTAAACAATGATCGAAATGACCCTAAAACCAAAAAAATGACTAAAATACTCTCTAAACCTAAAAAATGAACAAAATACCCTTAGAACCTAAAAAATGACCCTGAAACTTAAAAAAATGGCTAAAATGACTTTGTAACCTAAAAAGTGACTGAAATATTCTTAAAACCTAAAAAATGACTGCAATACACTTGAAATCTAAAAAATGAATGAAATACCCTTAGAACCTAAAAATGATTGAAATGACATTGAAACCTAAAAAATGACAAAAATGAACTTGTAACTTAAAAAGTGACTAAAATACTCTTAGGACCTAAAAAAAGGATTGTAATGCACTTAAAACCTAAAAAATGGCCAAAATACCCTTAAAATCCTATAAAATTACCGAAATAACCTTAGAACCTAAAAATGATCAAAATACCATTAGAACCTAAAAATGACTGAAATGACCCTAAAATCTAGAAAATGACCGAAATACGCCTGAAACCTAAAAAATGATTGAAATACCCTTATAACCTAAAAAATGACCGTAATGCCATTGAACCAAAAAATAACCAAAATGACCCTAAAACCTTTATTTGCAAGACCAAAATGACAATAAAAATTTTATACAACCACTCTACTTGCTTTCCCCCCTGCCCCTAAAAGTCTTAGTGGAACTTATAAATTTTTCTTTTGTTATTAAGTTGTTGTATTTTGTTGTATACTTATTGTAATTTAAAAGATGATAAGTTATCTAAAAAAAAAAAAAAACTATCTAGTACACACACACACACACACACACACTTATTTTTTTTAGTTTTATTTTGAAATTCTCACAAAAAAACTTAAGGTTGTGTTTGGATGGCAACATTTGGATTTGGATTTTAAATCAATGGATTTAAAATGCCTTGATTTGAAATCCATTGATTTGAAATTTCCTTGTTTGGGTCTTTTTATAAAACTCAAGATTTGAAATTCATTATTTGAAATTTCATTGTTTGGATACCTAAATTTGGATTTGGATTTAGAATTGGATTTAAGATCATAAAATATTTTTTTCCAATTATTAATTTTCTTAAACCTCCTACATTTTAATTTTAGTAACATTTTTAATAAATACACATGGTAATGAAAAAGCCATTGATAACCCAATTGACAAGATGATGACTAAAAATCTATCATCATAGACAACTAATAATTTGCTATTAGTTACAATTTGGACTTGCAAAATATGAATTTATCATATAACTAAAAACAATTTTTATTGTTCCATCATAATCATTATCAATGGAGAGGACAATGATAATCTATCTAGATATTATGGACATTTGACCCCAAAATTTATAACCCACTTTCATGTACTACAAATAGGTCTCTTGTTGTAAAGTATCTAAAGGAAGAAGCTATACTACAAAGAAATCCATTATAAGTATCTTGACTACTACTTACTTTGCTACTTGCTCATCAGAAGAAGGAAAAAAAATTCATTTACAACAGAAATCCACTACAATGTATTTCCTTCAAATCTATATTTGAATACCATCATGGCAATAATTGAAAATGAGACAATCAAAAGTAGCTTGCAATGGGTCTTCACATTTGGATCATTCATCCCTAAGTTTTCCACAGCAACTTCTAACTTGTAGGAATTTCTTATTGTCCCTTCTGCAACTCAAGTGGTAATGAAATATTTGCATTTACATGGTATAACTATCAACACTTAGAAAAAGTAGATGTTCATAAGAGCACATCTCTTTGCATAGAGCCTTAAATATTTATCTATATAACTAAAATGATTCAACAACTTTGGCTCATCTAGCTCAACCTGAAAATATTAGCAAGTTCCAAATCATATAAATAAGTTTAAAATAAATTCAAATAAATAATGGCATGCTAAAAAATAAGGATATGATGAACCTCTACGAGATTTCTTATCATTTGAAAGCTGAGTAATAATGTACATTACTATTGTTGCAATTGATATTGGGCATCTTCTAAAATTTGGGGAAAAAAAGTTTCATTGATATAAACAATTGTCAACCAAAGAAAAATATCAACAAACCTGTTTTCAAAGCACATGAAAATCTCAGTCTCACTCACAAGTCACAACACCATATTATCTCACATTTGTAAGTTACTATAAATTGTAGTCTCCAAATTATACAATCATTTTCAAGTATTTTTGTAGCTTGCTTCATCTGAGTTGGAGTCAGTTACTATAAAATCCAACATTGACATAATACTCCAAAAACATGGCTTAATTTCATCTTATATAATAAAATATTAGATCAATATGCCTTGCATTAGATTTCTGGAGGGAAAATAACAAAAAAGGACCCCTTAAGCAAAATGCAGATGAGTGGGGTAAATGGAGAACCAATAGCAAGGTCATAATTAAGGAAATACTTAAACCACAACTGAAGAATGAAGAATTAAAAGGAAGTGAAATTACTTGGAACTTACATAAGACCCATAAGGCATGTGCGATTTTGCCCCATTAACAAACACTTCACTGTACATTTTGGTTGAATGGTGTAATCTTTGGATCTTCCTAGATTAAAGAGATAACAACATTTAAGCTTCAAACATCCACAGGACCAAGAAAAATACATAATTCAAATGCTTCAATTGAAATGACAATAGATTCCATGCTTAAATACCTGCAATAGCCCTTAGTAAAGTGGACTTTTCCCTGATCTAGCAGGGCCCATGATTACTGTCATAGTTTCAAGCAGTGCATAACCATTTGAACTCTTCACAACATTGTCAGAGTACTTCCTTTTACCCTTTATTGTGACAGTCAAGTCTTTTCAAATGACTGAAACCCTTGTAATTTTCTTTGCTACGACTACACCATCTGGTAGTGGTGGAGATGGCAAGGACCCACCATTAAGCTTCAAGAGAGATGAGGAGGCTGGGGTGATCGTAATGTTAATAGTGTCACGGTCACCTCTTTCCTCCACCCTCACATCAACATCTGTATCCTCCCATTCTGGTGAATCCTCAAATGAGATGGGTTGTCTCAGTGAACCAGGTTTACACAAATAGAAATAGTTACTTGAGGGCACCCTACTTGCTGGAGTACTAATGGAATCATGTCACTAAGAGCACATACACATGAGATTTTACTCAATCATGAGTCTTTTGTAGAATATGGCTTGAATTAGGAGTTTGACTCCTTGTTGGATTTGGATAAGGAATGAATTTTATTCCTTTTAGGTTACTGTTGTTTGAAGTTATCAAGCTCTATTAGAAGTCTTATTTACTACTTGATTTGGAATTCCTTTTGGAACAGGAGTGATTCTCCTTTTGTGTGTGGAAAAGAAGTCTAGTTCTTCTTGGTTTTGGATATACTAATCAACTCAAGTCTCCTATATAAGCATAGTGCTCCTATAGAAAATTAGAGAGAGAAAAGAGAAGAGAGTAGATGTGAGGAAAATAGGCTCTCTCTTGTTTGGTTCTTTGATATTTGTGGGTTACAATTTGGAATTGTGGGAGAGGTTTTGTTGCCGCTTGGTTTTGGTTTTGCAATTTGGTGATTTGCTCTCTCTTGGTGCGTTGCAACTTTTGGATTTGATTTGTGGCTCTCTCTTTGGTTTGTGCGTAATTCGTATTTGGTATTTGTGAACCTTTGGTTTTTTGGTTTGTATTTGGTTCTTTGTTTTGTATTTGTGAGAGAGAGCTATTTGGGTGTATTTGGGATTTGGGTTTGTGAGAGTGCCTCTACACCAATTTGTATTATTCCAAATTTGTTATAGTGAAATTTGTTCGTTATCACCCGTGGATGTAGGCTATTGCTGAACCACTTAAATCTTGGTGTTTTGTGTCTATTTTCTTTTTGATTAATTTTCTTCATTCCTTTTGTTAGTTTGGAGATCTTTCTCAAGCCTAACATATTTTCACAATCAATCTTGGTAATTTGAGCTTCTGCTATTTTACAACATCTTTAAGTGCTAAATAAATGTCCTCAACATGAATTTCTAGCCTTACATGAAAATTTTGCCTTACTGTAGACAGTGGTGGATCCAGGAAATTTTTTTTTTCTAGAATTGTCATTAAAAAACTTAAATTTAACAAAATTTAATAAAAATAAAACTTGCATATATCTATATCATTTAAAAAAAAAACACGCAAATATATAAAGTTTTAAAATTTTCTTCTACGAGTTTTCATATTTTGAAATCATTGTATAATAGCTCCATTATCAATGCTATTAGCTACATCATCTTTGTCAATATAGACAACCAAGCAATCATTAAACTATTGATCTCCCATTCAATTACTAACACCTGACCAAGATAAGTAATCATCCTTTTTTATGATATGTTGAACTAATTTTTGTATTCATTAAATTAATTAGGATTAAACAGACACGTGCTCCACCAATTTCTTTTTTAAGGGAAATTATGGCCAAGAGGTTGACAAGAACCTCTTTGAAAATATACTCTTCTTATTTCTTCTCAATCATTAAGATGAAAAAATGAAACATGTTCCCATAGCTTAGGTTAAGAAAGAAGATTATTTAAGTCAATACGAATTTTCTTAGAAAATGAATCTTGCAATACAAGTGATTTCATTATAAGAAATTTGTTCGTGGTGCTAGCAAAAGAATAAAGAGTAAACTATGAATGTCCACTTGGTGTGTAAAACACTAGTGAATGTTTAGACCCCCAATTTCAAAATAACCAACACAAGCTTATACACAAACAATGTATGTGTGGAATGATGAATATAAGCTATACCCAAATTGGTAAAACACTCTAAACCATAATTAATCACAAACACAGCAGCAATTAAAAGGAAAAGAGTAGGGAAGAGAGATGCAAACACAAAGATAACACCGAAACGTGTTATCGAAGAGGAAATCGAAGAATTCGGCAAAAAACCTCTCTTCTGCCTTCCAAGCAGTAAAATGATCCACTAGAAAATCTGTTGGGATACATGAATAGTAATAGACCCTCCAAGCCTAATCTTCTCGATGCAGCTAAGCCCTTCAAGCTTCTTGCTCCAATGAGGTTAAGCCTAACCATGTCTTCTCTTGCTTTCCGAATCCCGCAATAAGCCCATTGCATCAACCAAATGAATTGGTCTTCTCTGAATTGCTCCCCATGCACCAAATAACCTTCTCACTGATATGGGTATGGTGAGATAAGGATTTGGCTAAAGGTCCTCTCAATGGTATATCAATGGAGATGGTGAGAGTAGAGGAATTTGAGAATCAAAGGTATAAGGTTGTGGATGAATCAATCTTGTTGTTCTCTAGGGTTTATCTTTCAAAATTCTCTCTAGAAGCTCTATACATTTCGTGGGTATAAGGGTATTTATAGTAGGGTATGTGAGGGAATATGAAAAGTCATTTTTCTACAAAACAGGGGGCTTTGGTGACTCACTTGCAACTGGGAGAAGTCGCAAGTTCCAGTCACCAAATAATAAAATGGCCAGATTGTACTTTTTGTCTTGTAGTGCTCTAGTTGTCGTGACCCTTCAACTTCCTACATGCTTCACACGTGTGGCACTTCTGGCGAGTCATCAGTCGCGAGTCACTCTTGATTGCACACACACTTGAATTCTTCACACTCTCTCACACACAACTTTTACATGATTCCCACCTAAATACAAGGTATCTAATTGCTGAATTACAAGAAAATTTGGCACGGAATAAAGTCAAGACATGATTGAATAAATTCAACCTTACAAACTATAAGTTCATTCAATATATTCAACTTAGGTATTCAACAGTTACATTAATTATGTTTCACAAAGCATTTAGGTATTACTCTGGTGCATATGCGTGTGTAGAAAATGTATCAAATAAATTCAACAAATTCAACTAAAGACTAAAGCAAACACTAATAGACTAACTATTTGAAAATGTGTGTTTTTTAGAAAAAAAAAAATATAATGATTTTAAAATTTGCCTTTTGAAAATACAATTCAAAAAATCACAATTATACATTTGATTTGGGCTTTTGGACTAATTTGCATTTGTTTGGGCAATTTTTGAGAAGTGCTATATCCACAACATTTTCATAACACTTTTATAACAAGTCCTAAATGGTAAATTGTTATTGATTATAATTAGAGAGATCAAATTTTATTTTTAATGAGCTTAAATTTTCATTTAGGATGTTCAAGTTTTTTTTAGAGTGGTCAAGAATTTTTTCTAGGATGGTCAACAACAACACATATTAATTTAAAATTTATTTTTTTAAAGTATATATTAAAAAAAAAATTTCAAGTTAGGGTTGCCATGTGATCACCCTGATTAACCAGTATAGTCAACCTTGACAATGGAAAATATTGCATAATGGATGAATGGTCAACAAGTCACCAACAAAAGAAGAGTCAAATTCTAGATGATTCTAACATTGATGAATAATCTCTATGTAGTTACTTGAAAGATGGTTATCAAATGAACCTAACAACATCTCATCACTTGTGTGTGGTGAGCATTGATCCCTAGAGGTTTTGCTTAAAGCCTATATTATCACTAATTTAATCATGTCATTAAGAGCACATACACATGATATTTTACTCCATTATATTCCTTAGATTCCAAACAAACTCAACATGAATTTGTGGTCTTAGATAAAAATTAATGGTCAACAAGTCATCCATTAAAATTTTTTTCTACAAGTTTCCATATTTTGAAATCATTGTATGATAACTTCATTATCAATGCTATTAGCTACATTATCTTTGTCAATGTACACAACCAAGTAATTATTAAACCGTTGATCTCCCATTCAATTACTAATACCTTACCAAAATAAGTAAAAATATAAACAACATGCATTATCCTTTTTTATGATATGTTCCAACTAATTTTTGTATTCTTTAAACTAATTAGGATTAAATCGACACAATACTCCACTAATTTCTTTTTTAAAGGAAATTATGGCCAAGAGGTTGACAATAACCTCTTTATAAATATGCTCTTCTTATTTCATCTTGATCATTAAGATGAAACATTTTCCCATATCATAGGATCTAAAAGAAAATTATTCAAATCAATATGAATTTTCTTAGAAAATGAATCTTACAATACAAGTGATTTCCTTATAAGAAATCTGTTCATAGTGCTAGCAAAAGAGTAAAGAGTAAACTATAAATTCATTCAATATATTCAATTTAGGCATTCAACTGTTACATTAATCATGTTCTACAAAGTATTCAGGTATTACTTTAGTGCATATGCGTGTGTATAAAATGTATCAAATTAATTCAACAAATTCAACTAAAACCTAAAGCAAGCACTAACAGACTAAGTGACTAACTATTTGAAAATGTGTGTTTCTTAGGAAAAAATATAATGATTTTAAAATATGCCTTTTGAAATCAAAATTTAAAAAATCACAATTAAACATTTGATTTGGGCTTTTGGGCTAATTTGTATATGTGTTTGGGCAATTTTTGAGAAGTGTTATGTCCACAACATTTTCATAATACTTTCATAACAAACCCTAACTAGTAAGTTGTTATTGGTTCTAATTTGAACTTATCAATGAAATTATCTTTTTGTTCACTAGTATTAGCCAGTAACAATATGCCACTTAGGATGTATTTTGTGAAAATGTTGTGAACATAGCACTTCTCACAATTTTTTGGTTCAATCTTCATTGGACCAAAATTTTATTTTTAATGGCTCAAATTTTTATTTAGGGTGTTCAAGATTTTTTTAGAGTGGTCAAGAATTTTTTTTAGGGTGGTCAACAACACATATTAATTTAAAATTTAATTTTTTTAAGGTATATATAAAAAAATAAAATTCAAGTCAAGGTGGTCACCACCCCGATTAACAAGCAGAGCCACCCTTAACAGTGGAAATATTGCATAATGGATCCATGGTCACCAATTCAAAAAAGAAAAGAAAAAAGAGAGCCATATTCTAGATGATTCTGACATTGTTGAATAATCTCTATGCGGTTACTTGAAAGATGGATGTCAAATGAACCTAACGCAACATCTTATCACTTGTGTGTGGTGAGCATTGATCTCTGGGGGTTTTGCTTAAAGCCTATATTATCACTAATTTAATCATGTCATTAAGAGCATATACACAAGATATTTTACTCTATCATGAGCCTTAGATTCCAAACAAATGTACTCAACATGAATTTATGGTCTTAGATGAAAATTAATGGTCAATAAGTCACACAACCAAAAAACCAAAGATGTCAATAATTCAAATTCTTGTTGATTTTGATACTGATGAAAAATCTCTACGCGGTTATGTGAGAGACGGTCGTCAAATGAACCTAACACCACATCTCATTTCTTGTGTGTGGTGAGCATTGATCTTTGGGGTTTGTCTTAGAGCCAATATTATCACTAATTTAATCATGTCATTAAGGGCACATTCACATGATATCCTACTCAATCATGAGGCTTAAGTTCATGAATTTTTGGCCTTACATGAAATTATGTCACATAGTGGAAAATATTGCAAAATGGATTAATGGTCAACAAGTCACCCAATTAAAATACAAAAGATGTCAATAAGACAAATTCTTAATGATTTTGATATTGATGAAAAATCTCTACACGGTTACATGAAAGATGATCAAATGAACCTAACACTACTTCTCTTCACTTGTGTGTGCTGAGCATTGATCTTTAGGGGTTTGGCTAAAAGCATATATTATCACCAATTTAATCATGTCATTAAAAGCACATACACATGACTTGAGATTGTACTCAATAATGAGCCTTAAGTTCCAAAAGCAATTTCCTCAACATGAATTTTTGGCCCTACATGAAAATTATGTCACATTTCAACAAGTCACCTAATAAAAACAAAAATTCAAGAATTCAAACTCTTGACGATTATGATATTGATGGAAAATTTCTACATTGTTACGTGAAAGACGGTTCTGAAATAAACCTAACACTACGGCTCCATTTGGTAATAGCTTATTTAGTTGAAACTGAAATTTTTTTGCTTAAAGTGTAGAAAAAAAAGGTTATAAGCTAGTTGAATAGTACAATGAGACTCATAAATAGTACTAATAGTATAATGAGACCCATAAGACTCATCATCTCATCACTTGAGTGGTTAGCATTGATCCTTGTGGGTTTGGCTTAAAATAATATAAAAGCACTAGTCAACAAGTCAAGGTCTTGATTAAAATAATATAATAATAAGGAAAATGAGAAAGGGTTTCAAGAATCTTTTTTTTTTTTTTTTTTTTGAGAGAGATTAGTTAGTTAAGTTTGAACATGGAAAATCTAGCGTACTAACAGGTCTAATATCACTAACAGTATACTAACAAAATGGCCTAAGTCTTGTTAGTCTAGCGGAAGCTTCAAACCTTTGTGTTAGTTCCTAGCAAACCGATGTGGGACTCAAGGTCACTTTTCTTTTGAGAGATTAGTTAGTTAAGTTAGAACATGGAAAATCTAGTGTACTAACAGGTCTAATATCGCTAACAGTATACTAACAAAACGGCCTAAGTCTTGTTAGTCTAGCGGAAGCTTCAAACCTTTGTGTTAGTTCCTAGCAAATTGATGTGGGACTCAAGGTCACTTTTCTTTTGAGAGATTAGTTAGTTAAGTTAGAACATGGAAAATCTAGTGTACTAACAGGTCTAACTCACTATATATATATATTACGATGAGCTAATAACTATATACTCACACTTGAGCTTTTTACTATCCAAAAAAAAAAAAAAAAACACTTAAGCTTTTCTTCTTTCAAACTTCTCTTCCTTCGTTACAATGGCTGCCTCTTTTGCAACTCTTCATGTGCTTTTCTTAGTATGGTTCCTTCCCGCTACCTTCAGTTTAAGCTTCTTCTTCTTCTTCAAAGCAGAGTCGATCTCAAATGTCTCTTGCTATGAAAAAGACAAGCAAGCCCTTCTAACCCTCAAACGTGGTCTCGCTGATCATGAACACGTCCTCTCATCTTGGTCTGACCATAAAGATTGCTGTATATGGGACGGAGTTTTCTGCGACAAGAAAATTGGCCGAGTCTCTGAGCTCCACCTCAGTTATTCGAGGTTAGGCGGTGAGATTAGTGGTTCGCTGCTCCAATTAGAACATTTGAAACACTTGGATTTGAGTTACAATGACTTCAATTGTACTCTGATCCCATCTTTCCTTGGTTCAATGTATAGTCTCACACATCTTGACCTCACAAGCGCAAACTTCAGTGGACTCATTCCTCATCAACTTGGGAACCTTTCAAGCCTTCGCTATTTGTCTCTTTGGAATAATTCTGATCTCTATGTAGATAACCTTCGTTGGATGTCTGGTCTCTCTGCCATTCAATACCTTGACCTCGGCTCAGCTAACATTCACAGAGAAGTTGATTGGCTTCAAATAATGAGTAAGTTCCCATCTCTTTCGGAGTTATACTTGGATAATTGTCAGCTTGATAGCCTGAATCCATCTCTTGGATTTGTCAATTTCACGTCTCTTCGAGTCCTTAATCTTTCTGGAAATCATTTCAATCATGAGATACGTAATTGGTTCTCTAATCTTAGTACAAGCCTCTTAACGCTTGACCTAACGAGCAGTTCTTTGAAAGGTGATATACCGCCTAGCATTTTCAATTTAGAGAAATTAGAATATCTATCCTTGTTGTCGAATAAGCTAACTGCACAAATTCCAGATTCGTTAGGGCAGCTTAAGCATCTAGCGTATCTTGATCTCGGACTTAATTCTTTAAATGGTCCTATACCTTCTTCTGTTAGGAATTTATCTCGTATAAGAGAATTATACCTTGACCAAAATCAGTTGAATGGCACCATTCCAAAGAGTCTTTGGCTTCTCTCAAAGTTAGAGACGTTGTTTGTCGGAAAAAATTCTTTAACAGGTATCGTAGATGAAAGGCATTTCCAAAAACTCTCAAAATTAAAGAATCTCTATATGTCTGAAGCACGTTTGTTCCTTAATGTCAGTTCCAATTGGGTTCCCCCTTTCCAACTTGACTATGCCTCCATGAGCTCAATCAAGATAGGTCCTAATTTTCCTTCATGGCTACAATCACAAAGATCCCTCAGTTTTTTGGATATGTCCATGTCAGGAATTTCAGGCAAAGCTCCGAGTTGGTTCTGGAATTGGACTTCAAACATTACGTTTATCAATCTCTCTAACAACCACATTGAATGTGATGTATCAGACATTTTTTTGAGTTCTAATGTCAAATTGCTCAATATAGCTAACAACTCATTTTATGGACCCATTTCTACTTTCTTATGCCAAAAGAAAATTAGAAAGAATAAATTAGAGGTTTTAGATGCATCAAACAATCTCTTATCAGGAGAACTTTCTCACTGCTGGAAGTATTGGCAGTCTTTGATCCATTTAAACTTAGGGAGCAATAATCTAGCAGGTAGAATTCCATACTCCATGGGGGCTTTAGGTAACCTCCAATCACTACGTTTACAAAACAATAGAATCTATGGAGACATTCCTTCATCGGTGAAAAAGTGCTCAAATCTAAGGCTCATTGATATGGGTGATAATCATTTGTCCATCATACCACTATGGATTGGAGAAATGACAAATCTTTTAGTTCTCCGTCTAAGATCAAGTGAATTCAAGGGTTATATACCTCCGCAAATATGCCAACTATCTTCTCTTAGAGTATTGGATCTTGCCAATAATAGCCTATCAGGATCCATACCAAACTGCTTGAAAGATATTAGTGCCATGGCATTACCAGATTCCTATGATATTTCATTTTCTTTTACATATTGGGATATATATACATCCTATGTTGAGAATGTTCAGTTGGGTCCCAAAGGGAAAGAAATGGAATATGAAGAGAACCTTAAATTAGTTAAGCTCGTAGACCTTTCAAGTAACAACTTGTCTGGATCAATCCCTACTGAAATTTGGGATCTTTCCGAATTACATTTTTTGAATTTGTCTCGAAATCATTTGATGGGAAAGATACTAGAAAAAATTGGGAGTATGAAAGAGTTAGAGTCAGTTGATCTCTCACGAAATCATTTATCGGGTGAAATTCCTCCAAGCATGTCTAATTTGACATTTCTTAGTCTCTTGGACTTGTCATACAACAACCTCTCAGGTAGAATTCCTTCAAGCACCCAGCTTCAATCATTTGATGCCCTTAGGTACATTGGAAATCCTCAGTTATGTGGTGATCCTCTTCCAAAAAGCTGCACAATTGAGGAACAATCTTTGAACAAATCACCAACTGGCAGTGTTGAAGATGATTCTAAAAACTCCAACTTCTACATTGGTATGGGAGTTGGATTCGCAACTGGCTTTTGGGCAATTTGTGGAGCTCTCTTCTTTAATAGGACTTGGAGGCATGCTTATTTTAGATTTGCCGATGAAATAAGAGATTGGATTTATGTGACTACAATGATAAAGATGAATTTACTGGAAAAGCTAAGAGTCTGCCTTAGTAACTGAGGCATCGTTATCTAGCCAAAAGGTATTGCTTCAAGTTAATGTCCTTATTATTGTTTCTTTCATGTTAATGTTGTAGTCAGCTACTTCGAATATACAATTTATTTCATAGCTAAATGTGATAGTCTTTTGGATTTTATTTCACAAATATGACATAACTTTAGCCTTGATTTATGACATAACAGTTTTACTAATAATACTATTCCCTATTTCAAAAATGTGTTTCTCATTTTGGAACTAACAAACTCCACTCAATTGAGCCAAATCTATGACTTTTATTGAATTGAGTTGGGCTTTTGATATCAATATTAGTTATAAAGATTAAAATTTTCTTATTTATGCTATGCTTTTTTTTTTTTTTTTTTTGTATGACCATTTTGCTCTTTTGCAAAAAATATTCACAGGCTGTGAAAACTCTTGCAATCTAAGACAATTACAATTTAAAGCATACATAAATAATTTGTTTCTTTATACCAAGTTAGTGTAACTATGACTCTGTCATCTGAATTATTTCGTTTGTTACCTCTGCATATGAACTGTATGAGGCTATTGCCTATTGGTACTAGCCAGTTTCACTAAGGATGTTGTTTGTATTAATGTGCAAAGATAGGGACCATATCAGTAGTGTAGACCATTTGATTGGTTTTTATTATCCTCTTGATTGAAATTTTTACCAAATTATGTTGATATGCAAGCTTATGTTTGAAGTAGTAACTGTATGGAGTTTGATGTTATGGTCAGATTAATTAAAGTAAATTTACCATAACAGTGAGATCTACCTCAAATGACTTCCTCGTCCATAATAATGAGATAGAGGCTAAGGTTTTGATTCAAAACTTATTGAATGTGTAATATACCAACAATAATAATAAATGATAAAAAAGGCTAGATGCTAAGGTCCAACCCTATCAATTACCATATATTGTGTTAGATCAATTTGTAATAAGTGAATGCATTAGCTAAAGATTTTAATTTTTATTTAATTTTTAATTTACTTAAAAAGAAGTGTTAAATTATCATTGAGATTGTGTATGGATGACCCTATTTTGACCATCTTACTTTGTTTAAAAATAAAACTATAGTTAAAAAAAAAAAGTGAGTCTTTAAAAAGCTTCACATAAGTTGGTGGTGAAATTAAATTGACATTTTAATCTAAAACAAACAGAACCTTAGCATATAAGTTCATGGTTAGGCATCTACTATTTTCTAGTTCCTATCCCTATGGTATTTAAAGATAGTATTAAATATATATTTTGTGCCTATTTTGGTTTCAGAACTTCTTAAATCTTAAATTCTGAAAAGTTGCATTACTTGCATGGTTATAAAAGTCAAATAATAGTAGATGTGACATAACTTGATCTTAATGTTTGCCTCACTTCTATCCAAGTTTCCGCTTGTTTGATGTTGCACATCTATTTAAAGTACTGTAACAAAGTAAAATTTCTTTTAACTTGTTGATTTAGCCTAAATTGAACTTTTAAATCATGGTATTGCATTTTGAGTAGATGTTATTTTTTTTTGTTCTCTCTACTTTACCACTTGGCTTTATGTGAATTTATGCTACCTTTGTCATTTAGTGTACTACTTCATTGGTTGTCCTTTAATCTCAAAATTTTTTTTTTCTCATTAACCTTTTGGGAAGGGATGCTGATGAGGCAAAAGTAGAGGAGTTCAAAGGAATGGCTTGTAAAGCCTCTCTTGCTAATCAATAGAAGCAGGTCCAAGACAACATTCATGCTCAGAACATTCATATGTATAAATGAAATTTTTCTGCCTTATACTAAAAGCAGGACCAAGAACTGCTTCCACAACCAATAGCTGCTCCGTGTCAGGGTGTGTTGGTTTTGATATTGGTAGGAATGGCCAACCTACAGACTGTCCTGGTAAGATTCTATTTGGCAAAAAAAAACCTTTTCCAATGTTACATTATGAGCTTGAAGTTGTGTGAGTGCAGCTTGAGATGTTTGAAATCTTTAATTGTTTTCTTAAACAAATTTAGTTATTTAAAAATATTTAAAGTTATTCAAGTAGAGTTGATGTCAACATCCAATAACTTTTGAACTGAAGTGTCAATAAAAGAAATCTACATTAGGGCAGCAAAGTGGAGGGGAAGATGCCTTGGGGATACTTAACTTGATTTTATGGAAGGCATCTTCAATGAGTATTTAATTACTGTTTCTAGAATACCTATTGGGAGTTTGCTGGTGTATCTAATGCTTTATTTGTTATCTCTAGCTTCTATAAGGTCTTTCTTGAAATCATGTCTTTGTGTTTGTGATGTGATTTATAGGTAGTTCTATACTTTTTAACCTTTGTACTTCTAAATTAATATTCTTAGATAAACTGTTGATTTTATATTTTTTGGAATGATAATATGCTTTGGTTGTTAGATGTCTTGCAAACTTCGATGTTGCGAATGAGTATTTCCCCCTCTTTTAAGAACAAGGTGGTAGGTGAGATTGAGGGTTCATGACCCACTCATATGTGTAACTTACCAATAAAACAAAAAGATTACTTGCAAGCTTTGATTTTGTTAATACCTTCTAGAATATCTCTTGGCTTCTTTTCATTGAAGTTAAAGCTCTAAAATAATATTTGTTCTTTTTTGAATGCCATTCTTATTGCAGCTAAACAAGGAATTGAACCAATTTGTAACCTAAAACATGACATTACTTGGGTTGAAACCTTGGAAACAAAATTGATTATAAAGATTATGTGAAGTTCTCAGTTTTGATTGATATTCTTCAGGGCCTTGATTGGATGTTGTTGTATTGGCATGTTGCTAGCTTACAAATACATGGATATGTGGGAAAAAAAAGCGGAGCAATATCTCTAGAAGTACAAGGATGTCCTCCAAGCTGGACTCATGCCCTCCAGTTTAATCTCCTTATGTGGTAAAAACTAATTGGTGTTCTTTTAATTATATGGTTAATGATTCATACTTTTTCCTGAATATATTTCCCAATAACATCAAATCAACCTTTACTGCATTAGGGGTTGGATGAGAGGGCTTTAACTGGGTGCCTGTTTTGTAATACATTGCTTTCAAATATGTTTGATTGTAACAAAATTCATTACAATTGTGCATATAAGTAGTACCCCATATCATAGTCTCTGTCTTGGAATGAAATTAGAATGTTCCTGAACCAATATTTGATTGCAAGACTATCAGTTTTTGCTTAATGTACTGGAGTATATGTATTTCTTGAGCTTGGATAAATTTTGTATTATAGGAAAACATCAAAATCCAGAAATTTGTATTGTTGTCTTCTGCTGAGTTGCTTGTCTAATGATTGTGAAATTCCTTAGGTTTCCTTTGGTGGCAAGATTGCATTGTGTTGTCTGCCACACTTAGTTCGATATACACAATCATGTATCGTCCCTCTCTTCTGCATCTTGTGGTGCAGAGGCTCTCAAGATTTCCATCATCTGACACTTTCATTTGATTTTTCTTGTTGACCTTGCTGCCTTCAGTTTTTATTGAACTGCTCCTCCTTGTATTTAATAAGTTGTTTTTACTTATGCCACTATTAACATAGCTAAGCAATGCCCTTTTTGGCCTACGTGTAGAAAACACATGAAGTTAGAATAGAATTTATGGCATTTTAATTTTTATATTAAAACTTAGAATTTTTGAAGAGAATAAAAGAGGAAGGTTTATATGTACAACACATTTTTTTATTACCATAACTGCATTATTTGGGTTTTTAGTACCTATCTTCTGTTTAGGTACAGAAGAAGTCTCAATTAATTATTACAAAATTTCCACATTTGGTTATGATTACTTAAGAGCTTGTGCGTGTGTCATGTGTGTTCTAGTTCTCCCATTAAAGTACCAATTACTAATGATTTTTCTGCACATAATTGCATTGTGATAAACTCTTTGAAAGACTAAAGGACCTCATTGTTTACAAGCTTGATGGTGAAATACTTCACAAGGAAGCCAGCCAAGGTATATGTTTAAACGGTGAAGTTGATGTTGGTACTGTCATAGCCTTCTAGCCTAGTGTAATTTTGAGGATAACCCATTTTTAATAATTAAAATCCTAAGCTCCTTTTGTAATAAGTGAATAAATTAGTTGTTAAGGCCTTTGATTTATAATAGCTTATGTTTACAAAGTAAAAATTTAATAAATTTTCCCGAGTTTGTTTGAATGAGCTTATTTTGATTGTCTTACTTTGTTAAAAAATAAGCTGTATAACAGTACAACTATTCTTAGAAAAAGTGAGGCATTTAAAAGATTTACATAAGATGATGGTGAAAAGAAGTTGATGTTTTTAAGCCAAAACAAACAGAACCTTAAGTAGATGTTTTAAGCCAAAACAATAGAACCTTAGCGTATAACATTCATAGAGGTACCTACTATTTTTTAGTTCCTATCTTAATTAGGTATTTTAGGTTGAAATCACCACTAATTGATTCATATATTGAGCCTATTTTTGGTTTTCAAGCTTCTTAAAATCAACCCAAAAGTTGTATTATTTGCGTGGTGATACAACTCAAATAATAGTAGAAGTTCCAAACTTGACATAACTTGATTTTAATTATTGCCTGACTTCCATCCAAAGTTTTAGCTTCTTTGATCTTGTGTATCTACGTCAAGTACTTTAACAAAGATAAATGTCTTTTAACTAGTTAATAGATAATGCCAAGAGTAAACTTTTAAATCATGTCTTACATTTTGTGTAGATGCACAAGATCAAAGAAGCTAAAACTTGGATGGTAGTTAGGCAAACATTAAAATCAAGTTATGTTAAGTTTTGAGATTCCACCATCATTTGATTTTATCACTACGCAAAAAATACAACTTTTCTTTGTTCCCTACTTTGCCACTTGGCTTCATGTGAATTTATGCTACCTTTGTCGCTCAGGGTACGACTTCATTGGGTGTCCTCTAATCCCAAATTTTTTCTCATGACAGACTTGAACATCCAGCTACAACTGTTTGGGATGGAATGCTGATGACGCAGAAGCAGAGGTGATCATAGAATGGCTGGTAAAGCCTCTATTGCTAATCAACAGAGCCAACTCCAAGAAAATGTCCATGCTTAGATTAAAATTTTCTCCATGACTATGGATGAAATTCTTATTCCTGATACTAAAAGGATAGGTGATGCACATGAATTGCCTCAACAACCAGTAGCTGCTCCTCGTTGGAGCGGCCTTGGTTTCACTGTTCGTAGGAATGGCCAACCTACTGACCGTCTTGGTAAGGTTTTATTTGCAATACATAAACTTTTTCCAAAGTTGCATTATGAGCTTGAAGTTGTGTGAGTGCGTCTTGAGATGTTCAAGATCTTAGAATTTTCTTGTGACCCATACTTTCTATGTTTGAAGTAGTGGGATTATCTTGATTTGAAGGAAAGATCTTTTGATTTGTTCCGTTGATTACCTTAGCTTCTTTACTAGTTTCCTTGAACAAATTTAGTTATTTAAAAAGTTTAAAGTTATTCAAGTAGAGTTAATGTTAACATCCAATCACTTTTGAACTGAAGTGTTGGCAAAAGAAATCTACAATTGGGTAGCAAAGTGTGGGAAATGGGATGGTGGCCTTTAGGGGTGGGGAGGGGAGGGGAGGGGAGGGGAAGATTTCTTAGGGATACCTAAATTGATTTTATGGAATGCATATTCAAGGAGTATTTAATTACTGTCCAGAATGCCTACTGGGAGTTTGTTTGGGTATCTAATGCTATTTCAATTATCTCTAGCTTTTATAAGGTCTTTCTTGAAATCCTATTTGTGTTTGTGACGTGATTCATAGGTAGTTCTACACTTTTTAACTTTTTTTCTTCTAAAATAATATTCTTAGATGAACTATTGATTTTGTATTTTTGTAATGATAATAGCTCTAGTTGGAATCAAATTAGAAGTGTTTCTGCACCCAGATTTTCTGCAAGACTATCAGTTTTTTTTATTTTTTATTTTATTTTATTATTATACTGGCTTATAGGTACATGTTGAGTTTGGATAAATTTCATATTACAGGAAAACATCAAAATCAAGAAATTTGTGTTGTTGTCTTCTGCTGAGCTACTTGCTTTTCCTACAATTGTGAAATGCCATAGATATCCTTTGGTAGCAGCTTTTCTGTGTCTTGTCTACTGCACTTAGTTTGATATACATGACCATGTATCGTGCTCTCTTCTGCGTCTTGTGGTGTAGAGGCTCTCTTGACATTTCTGTCATTTGACGCTTTCATTTGATTTTTCTTGTTAACCTTGTTGTCTTCAATAATACTTGAACTACTCTTCCTTGTATTTGATATGTTCTTATTTTTATTTTTATAATTATTTTTTTCATGGTTACTTTTTCATCAAATTATCAACAATGGATTGTTTTTACTTATGTCACTATTAACATAGCTAAGCAATGCCATTTTTTGGCCTAATTAAACATAGAAAACACATGAAGTTAGAATGCAATTTATGGCATTTTAATTTTTATGATAACAACTTGTGAATAGAAAAAAGAGAAAGGACTATATGTAAAACACATTGTTTTGGGTTTTCTGTACCCATCTTATGTTTTGGTACAGAAGATGTTTCAATTAGTGATTCAAAATGTCCACTATTTGGTTTTGATTATATAAGAGATTATGTGTGATGTGTGTTCTATTTCTGTGATTTTAAGTACTAACTATTAATGATTGTTCGATCAACATAGTTGTACTTGAAAGAAAGCCATAGAATTGTGCTGAACTTTCCGAAAGACTATAGGACCTCATTGTTACAAGCTTGATATCAAAGCCATCTCAAATGCCACACAAGGAAGCCAGGCGCTAGCCAAGGATTATATTTAGATGGTGAAAGTGAAACTGATGTCGCTACTGTCATGGCCTTTAGCTTGGTGTAGTATACTCTACCGACGTACTATACATTACATTCCTGGATACCCAAGAGTTGATGTGTAGAACACATACAAGATAACAAGGTATGATGGAACTGTGATCAATGCCCAACATTGGGGTTTTGGTGGCTACTAGGGTACTTCATAATGAAGAAGCACTATTAGACTATAGAATGAGCAACTTAAAGCAATGACACATGATATACTCCAATGTACGAAGAGGACCAAAGGAGATGGAGCTTCGTGTATGTTGATTAGCCATAATTTTATTCCACACCTTCTCACCCTGGTGTACTTTTTCAATGTTTATTAGTTAGCAATCATATTTTTCATTTAACTGTTTTGTAGTTGCAATCGCCAACCTTTGTAAATTACATAGTTAAGGCATCTAGATGAAGATTGTACTACTTTATGCTCAAGTTTTCTTTCAAGTTTACTTTATGCTAAAGGCTTGGCTTAGTAGTTCTTAAGGCTTCATGATATCTTTTTGTTGGCATCTTAGGGCCACTTCAAAGTGATTCCTCCTTGTAATTATCCAACGTGTGTGGGATGGGAGGAATGTACATGCTTAAGGGAATAATTAGATACTCAAAGAGGTCGGAACACCCTTGTTATAAAATAAGAAAAAAGAAAAAGAAAAAGAAAAAGAAAAAGCCATAGTTTTGTATGCTTGAGCTTTCTTCACATACAAAGTTTGGATTAGCAACTATTTTAAGGGATTGGTTGTGGTTGCTTTCCTTTTGCTTTTCTGACTGTCTAACAAGGCTCATTGCCTAATTATTGTATGAACAACATTGTAACAGAAAATAGTTCCCCAAAAACCTAACCTTTATGTTAACTCCACCATCAGATCATAGGTTTTTGGAAAAACTGATTTTTTAATAAGCTAACAAGAAGTACATGGTCTATATGGATAAGGATCGACCTTTCTTTCAGGGGCATAGCCAAGATTTTTTACTTGAGGGACTGAGTTATAGTATTTTTATAAAATTATCAACACTAATACATCCATAAATTGTGTAGTTCACCATAGACATACAAAATATCCAAAAAAGAATATTTTGCATCAAAATTATGTCTAATGTGAGTTTTCATAGAATAAAATTAATCTATTATCATCAAATTATAAATTCTGAATTTTGTTACAAGCATCTTAAATTCATCCATTATCATCAAATCTGTAAGGTTGAATTTAATCAACCATCTTGTTGGCTTTATTCCGTGCCAAATTTGCTTGTAATTTAGCAATTAGTAACCCTGTATTTAGGTGGGAATCATGTAAGGGTAGTGTGTGAGAGAGTGTGAAGAAATGCTTAAAACTGTGCAGTGAAGCAGGGACTCACAGTTGGATCTCGCTGGTGGCTCACTGCTTCCAAGCTGCCAGAAGATGCACACAAGTGAAGCATGTAGAGAAGCTGAACCATCATGCCAGCTGTAGCATTACAGGACAAAAAGTCCAGTCTGGCCATTCAGTTATCTCGTGGCTTGGACTCGCGACTCAGTCAAGTCACGAGGCCAAGTCACTAGTTCACTCTGTTATTGAAAAAACTAAAATCTTCGCATTCCTTTCCCACTTCAGTATAAATACCCCATATACCCACGAAATGTAGAGAGCTTCTAGAGAGAATTTTGAGAGAGAAACCCTAGAGAAAAACAAGATTGACTCATCCACAATCTTTATATGGTGACTCTTCAAATTCCTCAACTCTCACCCTCTCTATTGTTACATCCTTGAAAGGTTCATTAGCCAAAACTTTTCTCACCATACCCATATCTGTGAGAAGGCTTTTTGGTGCTTTGGGAAGCAGTTAGGAAGGGACCAATTCACATTGGTTGATGCTATGGGTTATAGCGGAATTAGTTAAGCTAAAGAAGAAATAGGTTCGGCATAACCTTGTTGGAGTAGGAGCTTAGAGGGCTTAGGTACACTGGTAGATTAGACTTGGAGGGTCTTCTGCTGTTCATGTATCCCAACTTGATTCTTTAGTGGGTTATTGACCGCTTGGAAGGCGGCAGAGAGGTTTTACGCCGAGGGCTTCGGTTTCCTCTTTGATAACACATCGCTGTGTTGTCCTTGTGTTTGCATCTCTCTTCCCTTTATCTTTGCCATTTAATTACTACTGTGGTTGTGATTATTTATGGTTTAGATTGTTTATCAATTCTGTTTTAGCTTATGTTCATGTTCTGCACAAATATTATTTGATAATAAGCTTGAATTGGTAATTTGTAAATTGGAGGTTTAAACGTTCAAGGTGTTTTATATACTATTTGAACATTCAATTGGTATCAGAGTAGGTGCACTTGCTGTGGTTTAATTACCTTAGTGCGATCTTTGACCCCGTTTGAGATTGACCGGTCTCAATCTTTAAATGCTCCACCATATTTTGATGGTAGCAATTATGCCTTTTGAAATGTACGAATGAGAGCATTTTTATGTTCGATAGATGAATCTGTTTAGGATGCCGTTGATATCAGCTGGACTAGGCCAAAGGCAGCTAAATCCACATGGGATAAGGTAGCCCTCGCGGCATCAAATGCTAATAACAAAGCACTTAACGCCATTTTTTGTGGTGTGTCTCCAGATGAGTTCCATTAGATTTCTCATATTACCATTGCCGAGGAGGCTTGGCAGATATTGGAGGCCACTTATAAGAGAACGAAGAAAGTAAAAGACACGAAGCTATAGATGCTGACCACCTGATTTGAGGAGCTTAAAATGAGTGAGGATGAGTCCTTTGACTCTTTCTATAGTAAGCTGAAAGAAGTGGTCTTCTGCAAGTTTAATTTGGGAGAGAAAACGGAGGATTCCAAGGTAGTAAGGAAGATCCTTCGGTCATTGCCGGAAAGCTTCCATGCCAAGGTGACGGCAATTGAAGAGAGCAAAGATCTTGATGATATCAAAGTCCGAGAATTGGTTGGCTCGCTTCAAACATATGAATTGTCATTGCCCACTCAAAGGAAGAGCAAATCTCTTGCTCTTAAGACCATAAATGAAAGGATAGAAGCACACGACTCGTCATATGAGGATGTTGCCGAGAAAGATGTTGCTTACCTTGCAAAAAATTTCCGCAAATTCCTAAAGTTCAAGAACAGTGGGAAATTTGGTGACAAATGGAAATTTACAAGTTCCGGAAAGGAGAAGAAGGACTTCAAAAAGAGAGACGGGAAGGAGTCGTAATCTAATCAAGGAGTCACTTGTTTTGAATGTAATGGATATGGCCAATTCAAAAAGGAATGTCCTAATTAATTAAGATCGAAAGGTAAGGTGTATGTAACCACTCTCAGTGACTCAGATTCCTCCATCTCTGATTTGGAGGATAGCTGTGATGAAGAAGGGAATTTCTCAGCATTTATGACTATTGCTTATGTTGAGTCTTTAGAGGACTTGACTTTGATTATGCAAGAACTTGGGGAGCATAGTGATGAGGAATCCATGGGGAGCCGATTTTCAAGAGAATTACAACTCACTACTTAAGAAGTTAGGATAGTATGCAAGGGTGGCCAAGGCGGATGTGAAGAAGATGAAGAAAGCAGAGGAGGACTATAGAAGTCTCCTAGTAAGATTGAGATGCTAAATGGTGAGCTAACCGAAGCTTACACCAAGGTTAAATTCCTTGAGCTTAAGGTGGTTCAAACAAATGCCAAGGTAGAGTGCGTATCCACAAAGAAGCTTGATGATGTCCTCTCTCATCAAAAACCTTTCTTCAACAAAACTGGATTATGATACACAGGAGAAAGTAGTTCAGCTATGAATATCTCCAAAGAAGTGAAGTTTGTGAAGGCCAAAGAGCCAATTGTAGTTGCCCCTACTGTGGAGAAGGCAAAGATTGAGAAAAAGAAGAATGCGACTGACCAACGGGTGTTGAACAAACCCCGTAACCAATCTGTGGTTAGGGCTGAAGCCAAAGGGAAATCTCTTCCAAGATCACAAAGAGGTCCGAGAACGAACCATGTCTGTCATCATTGTGGACTTTAAGGGCACACCAGACCAAATTGTTATAAGCTAAGAGCATTGAAGAATGCAAGTGATCAAAGATCAAGAGGACCAAGAAATGACAAGAGGACGTGGGCTGTTAAGTCATCAAGAGGTCGAAATGGTGATCTCGTTGTGGTGGACGCGATGAAGATGATCGGTGCATTTACCACTTGCTTGGAAAGCTTCACTAGAAGGTTTGAAAGTCCAAAATCTTGTACCAAATCCTATAGGGATATCACCACAAACGCACGTGATGTGTGGGTGAAGAGGGGTACTCATACATAAGCATTACAACATGTCCATGCATTAATACTTCCAATGTTTTGTGACTATGCTTGGTTGTATGTTGCTGCTTGTTTGAGTTGAAAATTGTTTGTTTGTTTGCTTTTGCTTTAAATGTTTTTACATTATTGTTTTTTTATCAATCTTTTCTTGTTTTTATGTCAAAAATCCAAAAACACATAAAAAGTTGAAAATCCAAAAAGGTTGACCGACATCGTTGTGTTTTGTCTCAAAACATATTTTGCCTTGTACCTTTGTACAAATGGCCTTGTGCATTTAAGAGCGTAGCTTGTTTCCTAAGCATTCCATATCTTTGTGGGAGAAATCTTGACATCTATGTGACTATTGTAAATAGATCTTCAAACTTGTCATGAATGAGTAGTCAATGGTATTGTTGATCTTGAGACATGCATGGACTTGTGCCTATATATCTTCCCACTATTTTATTTTATTTTTTTTGGTTAAAGAGCTCAACAAATGTAAATCTTCAAATGAAAAGAGATAATGAGTTGCAAAAGCCTGTCGCACACACTAGTATTTGACTAGGAAAAAGGGAAAGCGACTTAAAATAAATTGTATGATGCCCAAAAAGCCAAAGGCTAACTCATCAAATTGAAATATAAAAAATTTCAGGCATCGATCTCACTATGAGATGTATTGATTCAAAAAAATCAAATGATATGATGTATATGGAGCCAAATGAAAAGCTTCACTTGTGATGTAATCAAGTTTTTGTGGGAGGTCACATATGCATATTTCTATAATTGAGATGGGTCACTTTATCTAGTGCTAATTGTGTATAGCTTGGTTGAATTGATCATTGAAACTTCATATTAGATTAAGGACTATCTCATTGTTGATATCCACACACATCACACATGTCTATGTTCAATGAATGCCATATTCATTTGTGTGATTGTACTTGATTAAATGTGTTTTTACATGCTCAATCTCTGTTGATCAACCACAAAAATATTTTTAAGTGTTTAGTTGTTTTTGGAAAGTATTTTGTTTTTACAAAAATTGTCAAAATTTCAAAAACAATGTTGCCCTGTTCTGGCGACTCAATCACGGGTTGATCCAGTTGCATGCTCCAGTCGCGAGCTCACACAAAAATTTTTTCGCGACTCACTGGCAAGTCAATGTCCCAGTCGAGAAAAATACTTAGAATATTTTTCAAAATTTGGGTTTTTAATGTTTCTCGCGGCTTAGTTTGGTGACTTGTTCACGGGTGGAGGTTCCAGTCACGAAGGTACTCGAAAATTTTTGCAGCTTACCTTGCGACTCTCTCGCGGGTAGAACTTCTAGTCACGAAAAACACTTAGAAATTTTTTTAAAAAAATTTTTGTCTTAAGTGTTCTGGTGACTAGCCCTGACGACTTGCTCGCGACTTAACCCAGTCACGAAAATTTCGTGTTTTGCGCAAATAGGTCAGTTTTTAAAACCTTTTGAGTTTCCCTCGAACATTTTGTAAGTATTCATTATCTTCCTCACTTAAACCTCTCTCAAACTCACCGTGTCACTCTTAAAAACCTCCATTTTTGATTCATTTCAACTTTAAATCTTCAAGAAAAAGGTATGGGTTTTCTCTCTTTCACTACATATTTCAT
This sequence comes from Quercus rubra, assembly GCA_035136125.1. Taxonomy (NCBI): domain Eukaryota; kingdom Viridiplantae; phylum Streptophyta; class Magnoliopsida; order Fagales; family Fagaceae; genus Quercus; species Quercus rubra. Next base: position 63,069,781 of record CM068734.1, on the reverse strand, counting down.
GTTTTGAGCTTTATTTTCTTGATTCTGTGAATTGGCGTTATGATTTGTGATATTTGTAGTTTTGGATATGGGTTGGGATTATGTTTGTTGTGTTTGGATGTTTGGTTTTGATTGATCTTGTTTCTTGAATGCTAAATATGGCTGTTATCATGTTTTAGTTTCACTGTTTAAGTTTGTTAACTGATATGTGTTGGTTGGTTATTCTCATACCCATGATAATATGTCTCATTGTCATATGCTATTTGTTTGGGTTTATTGTGATATACTCTGTTTGTGAGTATGGTTGGTTCAAAATGGTTGAGCTTAAGTGGTTGGGTTATATTTTTTTTACTTTGATGTTGCTATTGATTGTTGATATCATGTATGTTGATTCTGCCTTAAGGATATTTTCTGCTCTGTGTTGGTTTGAACATTTCATACTCATTAAGATATGCTTCATTGACATATGCTTCAATACAGTTGATTAGTGCATGTTGAAGTCTGTGCTTGGGAATATGCCCTAGAAGTGTTCATGATTGAGTTGTTGTACTCACTGTCTCAATGTGTTATGCATAAGTTTTGTTGATAGGTTGTTCTATCCTTTTCTAATTTGAGTTATGTCTTTCAATGTCTGAATCTCAACTGAATATGGATTGAATAGTGATATATTTCTATGTTCTTTTCAGTTATACTAACCTGTTACTAATGTTTGCATTTCCATCTATTGTACTATGTTTTTTCTGTGGCCTTTTTTGTTATGTTTACAGATGGCTCCTTTTCCTACAAAAAAGAAGACGACTGCCAAGAAGGGTGACAAGGGGTTGAAGATGGACAATACCAAGTTCAGGTCTCTTTAGCATTTTGAGAGATACACTCAGTTCTACATAAAGGCAACCATCATTTAGAAAAGATTTGTAGACTTGGTAGATTTAAAGGACACCTTCATTCCAAGCTGTTTTGAAGGTAGGGGTTGGGATAAGCTTTTGAGTGACCTGCTTGGAGTTTGTGATCGTTTGATCAGGGAGTTTTATGCCAATGCAGTGTTAAGAGAGCATGAGATAAATTGTTGAATACGAGGAAAGGAATTTACCATAGATGTGGATGATCATGATTTCACTCATTATAAGGATAGGATGTTGTCCTTAGAAACTGTTCAAACACATATTAGTGGAGTGAGAGAGGGGAGATGCCTTAACACCGTAGCGTTTCTAGCAGATATGAGGTGTCTAACAGTGATTATAATGTTTAACCTATACCCAGTGAAAAAGCTGACCATAATCAACAATGTCAAAGCCATCTTTCTTATGGAGCTCAAGCAGAAAACCTACATAGACATCAATGCTCACATCTTCTACAGTATTGTGGATGAGACCAGAATAACCACCAGGGCCAAGTTGATTTTCCCTAGCCTTTTTATGAGGCTTTTTAGGTTGAAAGGTGTGGAGATCCCTCAAGATATCAGCCAATTGTCTACTCCCTCAGCAATTAACAAGCTAACCATCACAAGGATACGAGTCCGTCTTTCAGGTGATGAAGAGGAAGGTGACCAAGAAGAAGGTGAACCTATGGACACTGAGACAGAGGCTGCAGGAGAACCCTCAAGCTCAAGAGGTTAAGGCAACAGGAGCAGAGCTTCATCCTTATTAGCTGTACCTCCAGATGCATTCCAGATCATTCTAGAAAGGATTGATGGGCTCAAAGATGTCTAGAATGAACAATCTGACAGGCTGGCTGCACTTCAAGACAAGATGAACATACTTTCAGCAAAGTTTGATAGTTTCAGCACCCAGCAATAACCCTTTGGCCATTTCGGTCAAAAAGGGAGAGAATTGTTGAAGGGTAGCTCTTGAGGGGGAGTGTTTGTTTGAGGGGGAGCATGCCAAAAACTTAATTTCAGCAGTTTTACTTTATGATATCTATAGTTTCTGGTGTTGTGTTTTGGATAATCTTATATTTATGAGTTTGCTACATACCATGTTAAACTTTTGGTTATTTTCTTGGTTTAAACTCATGGACGTTTTTAATACTTTGGTTTATTTATATAAGTTTCTATTCAGTTTAAGTTTACTGTATATTTGTACCTTTGCTTTGTAGCATAGTATTTGTTGTTTTGTCATGCATTACTTTAAGTACTATCACTCTTGTGCCCTAGTAGGATCTTATTCCTAGATGCATACATGTTTTGTGCATTGGTTGAGTGTTGGACATGCAAATGATACTTTGCATTTAAGTTTATTAGCTTGCATGTCCGGATATTCATTCCATATGTGAATGGGCATTATGGTCACTATTCTATAGTGATTGCTTGTATGGTCAAGCCATGGTTTATTGTTTTATCCCATTTTGCTTGATCGCATTGTGCTTGCTTCATATGCATTACAAGTTTTTCTACATACAATGATCAAATTGTGTTGTTGTGTTTCAGGAGATACTTGTTCTTATGATTCAAGAGCTTCACAGATTCTAAAGTTAGGTGTGAGTGAGTTTTGTTCAGCTGTTCCCAACTCACATGTTATGTCTAGAGTTTGTTTTAGGGTTTTGTCACGGAATAGCCAAAGAGGGAGATTTTAAGGTTGAATTTAATCAACCATCTTGTTGGCTTTATTCCATGCCAAATTTGCTTGTAATTTAGCAATTAGTAATCCTGTATTTAGGTAGGAATCATATAAGGGTACTGTGTGAGAGAGTATGAAGAAATACTCAAAATTGTGTAGTGAAGCAGAGACTTGCAGCTGGATCTCGCGGGTGGCTCGTGGCTTGCAAGTCGCCAGAAGATGCACACGAGTGAAGCATGCAGAGAAGCTAAACCATCATACCAGCTATAGCACTACAGGACAAAAAGTCCAGTCTGGCCATTCAGTTATCTCGCGGCTTGGACTCGCGACTCAGTCAAGTCGCGAGGCCAAGTCGCCAGTTCACTCTGTTATTGAAAAACTGACTCTTCGCATTCCTTTCTCACTCCAGTATAAATACCCCTTATACCCACGAAATGAAGAGAGCTTTCAGAGAGAATTTTGAGAGAGAAACCCTCGAGAAAAACAAGATTGACTCATCCACAATCTTTACATAGTGACTTTTCAAATTTCTCAACTCTCACCCTTTCCATTGTTACATCCTTGAGAGGTTCATTAGCCAAAACTTTTCTCACTATACCCATATCTGTGAGAAGGCTTTTTGGTGCTTTGGGAAACAGTTAGGAAGGGACCAATTCACATTGATTGATGCTATGGGTTATAGCGGAATCCGTTAAGGTAAAGAAGAAATAGATTCGGCGTAACCTTGTTGGAGTAGGAGCTTGGAGGGTTTAGGTACACTGGGTAGATTAGGCTTGTGGGTCTTTTGCTGTTCATGTATTCCAACTTGATTCTCTAGTGGATTATTGACTGCTTGGAGAGCGGCGAAGAGGTTTTACGCTGAGGGCTTCGATTTCCTCTTCGATAACACATCGCTGTGTTGTCCTTGTGTTTGCATCTCTCTTCCCTTTATCTTTGCCATTTAATTACTGCCGTGGTTGTGATTATTTATGGTTTAGATTGTTTATCAATTCTGTTTTAGCTTATGTTCATGTTTCACACAAATATTGTTTGATAATAAGCTTGAATTGGTAATTTGTAAATTGGGGGTCTAAATGTTCAAGGTGTTTTATACACTATTTGAACATTCAGAATCATTAAAGTAGAACATTTTGCATTAAAAGAAATTGGTTGTTACAAGTGTCCTAAATTCTGAATTACTAATATCAATTTTCTTAAAGAATATATCAATTGTTTTTGGTTTGCTCATATTTATTTTAGCTTTAATATGACTCAAGAATTAACCTAAAAATACTTTTGTTTAAAAAAAAAAAAACTCAATTATGTAGATGTTACTCACATTCAAGAAAAACAAATTCCAACTTATGTGGGTGTTACTCAATTATGTAGATGTTACTCAATTATGAGGGTTTACAGCTTTGTTTGGTTCTGTTGAGATGAGCTTTTGTTTTGTTAATTAACAACTAAACAATGGGCTGGCAGCAATATTGAGGAGAAAAAGCAAGAGAAACGTAACTTGAGAAAGAGAATGAAAAGGAAAATGTAAAGTTTTGTCTTGAAATGGGCTGACATTTGTGCTATTTAAAGAGAGTCAGTCATTGTTCATTGGATTAATTACAAGTCTTTGAATAATTGGAGGGCTTAACTATTATTTTATTTGTGAAGAAGCCTTACCTATTAAACTAAGTTTATGTCTTTTGACCACCGCGCACTCTTGGTGTGGTGGTCACTTCACTAGTATAAATGCTTGTGAGGTGTGGGGGGGTAAGGGCCGGGGTTCAAATCTCCAAGAGAGAGCTTCACACACATATACACTTAGATTAGGTTAGAGTAGAAATTCTATCTTGTATCAAAAAAAAAAAAAGTTAATGTCTTCTGAATAAATAAGGGGGCGATTATATGTTTTTGAGGAGGCATGTATATTTTTTATATGTACATTATGGATGAAATCATCCAAAGACCATTGCTTATGTTCTTCTCTTCTTCTTTATTTATTTCTTTTTTTGAAATATCCAGGAAGATACGTCAGAAAACACTCTCATTTACTAGTACAAAGCTACAAACCTCCTACTTTCATTTAGTGAAAAAGAAAAGGAACCACACATGACCTTTTATTTTGATTTAAAGTTCTAAACTATTGTAACAGCAGCTTGCTTCTTTTCATGCAGGCTGAAAAATATAGTTCCTTCATATTCTTGCATTCATCGTATCAGGTCTAAGAATGTTCAAATGTTCACAACCTGATAGATTGAGGTAACCATTCCTCTTCAATTGTGCCATGTCCAAGCCATGGGCAGCGCCATGTATAGTTCAGGGGGTTTTGAACCTCCTGAGTGGGCAATTTATATATGTATATATATATATATATATAAAATTTTTTTTTTTGTTATTTTACCCTCCTAAAATAAAAATTTGAACAACCTAACCCTAATTTTTTTTTTTTTAAATTCACTTGAAATAAGTTTAATTATGATCTTCTTAACAATTTTTTGATCTTTTTAAACACAAAAAAATGCCTAACAACAAACCAATTTTATCTAAAATCTGGGAGAAATAGTAAGCCCAACAACAAAAGTAAAAAAAAAAAAAAATCATCTTAAATCTTAAAAAAAAAAAAAAAACAATTTAGATCTTAAAAAATTTCAAATAAACTAATAGAAAATACATAGTTTACCTTGTACTATTAATGTAATATTTACATTGTTTCTAAACAAATGTGTACATTTTGTATATTTTTTGCAAATGTGTATAGTATCATTATCTATAATGTAAATCTTACATTGATTCTAAACAAACGTGTATAGTATAATTGTCTGCAATGGAAATCTTGCATTAATAGTACAAAGTGAACATATAGTCATCCTAAACTAATAAATAAAAGTATTTTAAGCAATAATTGAAATTCACTTAACATAATTAACATGTTCATTATATTAAGAAAAAATACGTCAAATGAACCTGTAATTTATTTTTTATTCTATTACTAGTATGTACTATAAACAAATTTGTAAAAAGGAAATTGTGTAAACTGTAAGATTCATATTTTATCGAAGATGTATCTTCTTATTGATCCCTCTAGAAAAAAATCTTGGAGCCACCACTGGTCCAAGCAGTCTTAAGCTGCTGGAGCCGAATGTATACACATGTTTAAAATTAAAGAACTCCATTCTCAAAATGTACATAATCTGCACTTGCCTCTAGTTTTGCAAGATCTTGAGGATCCAAATTACACGTTGTAAAGACAAAGGAAAATGGAGGGATTGGAAGACAAGGGGGATTCCTTCTAGGGGATGGAATCCCTGAAGCAATGGTGTTGGTGTTGTTGAAATGCTGATATAGGTGTGGCAACAATAGTAGTAATTGGCTGGTCTGGAATATTATGGCTATCGAACACTTGGGGTTCCACTCTTTGTAGCATCCACAAGCATTGCCCAGTTTGAAGTGCCCAAATTTGGCTAATTAGTAGATCTAAATTGTTGGGAATTAGGAAATCATGATCACAAAAATTACCAGATCACTCTTCCAATGACATCTTACTATTTATATTCACTAGTAGATATTGGACATAGGTATCTATCTACCCTGAAGTGGTAATTATATTGCAATCATGTTTTTAAGGCCACTAAACAGTATTTCATATGCATAACAAAGGAGTTCAAGATTTCAATCAATCATAAGTGTTGGTTTTTAGACCCCTTAAAACACAATTGGATTAACCTAGGAATTTAGCCAAGTTGTTACTTAGTCAAATTAATTAGATCTAGGTTAACACAATCAAATAATCATATCAAGTATAGCAGCGGAAATATAAAAAACACAAAAATATGATCACCCAGGAAACCAAATCGGTAAAAACCTGGGGAGGATTTAACCTAGCTATCCTCAAGGTAAACTTGAATCCACTATCTTGAAAGAATCGAAGTTCATACAATAAGACTTACAAGCCCCCACGCTCAACTTCTTATTGCTACCCACCAGTAGAACTTACTGACACGACCACATGCAAGCTCCGAATCCACGGACTCCTTCTTTCTTGGATTCTCCACCAAATACAAGCACATCCGCTTATGTTTTCTTTAACCTTCAATGGTAGCAACTGGAATGATCATCAAGGTATAGAAAAATCTTCTCCTTGAAAACCCTAAGTTTATGTAAAGGAAACCTCCTCAAAGATCTCACAAGAGATTCACATAAACCGCAATATGAGCAACCAAGTCCTTAGAGAGATTTTGGGTACAGAACCCTAAAATACAAAAGGAGGCACACTCTTTTCTCTCTAAAAAACTTATAAAAACGTTTTAGGGTTTTCCTTATATATAGGAGTGTTTTACTTGAACCCTAATACGTTTAAGTAGAGTTTGGGCTGAACTGGAACTCTGCAGAAAAATAAATCTGTACGTGGTTTGATCAATCGAGTCTAATTTTCGATCGATCGAGCTTTGCAGATTTAGTCCAATAAATTCTACAATCACTCGATTCCAATTTTACAAATAAACATACTTTGAGCAAGCCTAAACCTAGACTCTATGTTTTGATCATGGTTTGCCAACATAATACAAATTGAAGTTCTAATACATTAGTTCCTAAGGTCTTAAAACCTAACAATAGGCATTACTTTTTTTGCAATATAGTAAAAACGAAAAAAAATGACCAAAGTGTAGAAGGTTAGAATTTAGAACAAAGCCATATACAGTATAATCATGAAAAAACAAAAAGCTGAAATCCTTCACAAATTATCAAAATACCTTACCGGCAAACAGTGAGACGTCCATTGGCAAATAAGTCACGGAACAAAAGAAACAAAAAAGCAGTCAACAAATAAAAATCTTGAAGTGCAATTACGATGCTGTTTCGTGAAACAAGACAAGAGTGTTGGTCTTTGACATTTGTCCTCTGTCAACGAGTCAAAGTCTTCGTTAAAATAAATAAATAATATAATAATAAGAAATTAATTGAAGAATCACTATATATTATTACGAGCTAGTAGCCTCCAATTGCATCACCTCCATTGCTTCTCTTCCTTCAATCTTCCTTCGTTTTTTGCTTTGTAATGGGTGCCTCTTTTGCAACTCATGTGCTTTTCTTGCTATACGTCTTTGTAGCTACCCTCAGTTTAAGCTTCTTCTTCAAAGTGGAGTCAAACACAAATGTTTCTTGCAATGACAAAGAGAAACAAGCACTTCTAAGGACAGAGTTCACGGGGATATTTGCAGACTAACGTTGTGAAGTGATAGAATATAGTAAGTTAATATAGGTTTGAAAAAAAAATTGCAAACTAGCATCTCGAGTTTTAGAAACTCGAGTTCCATATCAATCTCGAGCCTCAAAGACTCGCTTCCCACTTGCTGAGTTTGCTGAGTTGGACATGATTATGCCACATAGATCTCGAGTTTTAAATAGTCGAGTTAAAAAAAACATAAATCTTGAGTTTTTTACACTCAATTTCAAACAGAGAAAAAAAAAATGTACAAACCCAGAAAAAGAAGAAAGAACCAGAAGAAAGAAAGAACCTAGAAAAAAAAAGAAAGAAAAAAAAAAAAAACGAAGATTTGAGAAGAAGAGAAGAACCCACAAAAGATCTGAAGATGAAGAGAAGAACCCACAGAAGATTTGAAGAAAGAACGAAGAGATGTTGGGTAGGTGATCTGGCTGGAGAAGAACACTGGGTGGAGCGATGAAGAAGAAAACCAGCGACGCTGGGCGATCTGGCTGGAGAAGAATGTTAGGTGGAGCGACGAAGAAGAACACCAGCGACAAAGAAGAACACAGAACACGAACAGACGCAAGGAAAGAGAAATAAAATGGTGGAACTCGAGTTCCACGTGGATTTTTCTCCCAGATTAGTAGCCCACCACTTACAAATCGAGACTTAGAAACTCGATTTTTGTCTTGGACCTCAAGTTTTAAACACTCGAGATGCTAGTTTTCCACATTATTTTGAAACGTGACAACTAACTAAATGGTTTGATATTTAAGGTTATTTGGAAAAAAAAATTCCAGAGTTCGCTGCGACAACATTACTGGTCACATCACAGAGCTCCACCTCAATTTTTCATGGGACGGTGATGAAGATTTCAACTACGGAAAAAGGTTAGGCGGTGCTATTAGTCATTCTTTGCTAGAATTAGAACATTTGAATTACTTGGACTTGAGTGAGAATGAATTTAATTGTACTGGCATTCCAAGTTTTCTTGGTTCAATGGGCAGTATGAGACATCTTGGCCTCCTTGGTGCTGGGTTTTATGGGGTCATACCTTATCAGCTTGGGAACCTTTCAAGCCTTAACTATCTAAATCTTGGATGTAATTTGGGCCTTTATGCAAATAACCTTCATTGGATGTCTAGTCTCTCTTCCATACAATACCTTGACCTGAGCTCAGCCGACCTTCACAGAGAAGTTGATTGGCTTCAAATAATGAGTAATTTCCCAACTCTTTCGGAGCTATACTTGCAATATTGTCATCTTGATAGTCTAAATACAACTCTTGCATTAGTAAATTTCACATCTCTTCAAGTCCTTTATCTTTCTGAATATAATTTCAATCATGAGATACCTAATTGGTTCTCTAATCTCAGTACAAGCCTTTTAAGGCTTTACCTGGCCGAAAGTTCTCTGATCGGCGGGATGCCGCCTAGCATTTTGCATTTTTAGAAATTAGAATATCTCAATCTCAGAGATAATTCTTTGAGCGGAAAAATTCCAAATTCGCTAGGATAGCTTAAGCATTTGAAATGTCTCAGTCTTAGTGGTAATTCTTTAAGTGGTCCTATTCCTTCATCCATTGGGAATTTATCTGAATTGCAAATCTTACTCCTTGGTGGAACTAAGTTAAATGGCACTATTCCAAAGAGTCTTGGACTTCTCTCAAATCTATTGGCAGTATCTATTTCACTTAATTTCTTCACATGCAGTCTAGATGAAGCACATTTCTCCAAATTAGGGAAATTAGAAGTACTGTATATCTCTTATACACCTTTGTTCTTTAACGTGAATTCCAATTGGGTTCCACCTTTCCAACTTGAATATGCTGGCATGAGCTCCTGTAAGATAGGTCCCAACTTTCCTACATGGCTATATACACAAAGATCCCTTCAAGTTTTATTATTGCCCTTGTCAGGAGTTTCGGGTAAGGCTCCGAGCTGGTTTTGGGATTGGATTTCAAACATTTAGATGGTTGATCTCTCTAAAAACCACATAGAAGGGGATGTACCAAACATTTTGTAGAATTCTACAATTTTGAATCTAAGATCTATTCACTTTAAGGGGCAGTTGCCAAGATTGTCTGCAAATGTTTAAGTGCTCAATCTAGCTAACAATTCATTTTTCTAGAGACCATACCACTTTGAATTACAAAAGTGATAGAACTTATAGTTCTCTGTCTAAGATCCAGCGGATTCAATATACCTCTAAATATATGCCAAATTTCTTCTCTTAGAATATTGGATCTTGCAAATAATAGCCTATAAGGATCCATTCCAAGCTTCTTGAAAAATATCAATGCCAAGGTTATGCCCTACTCTAAAAATGAAGATATTTATTTTGACGCTTTAGAGTATGAATATGACTATGAGTCTTACATTGAGAATCTTATGCTGGCTCCAAAAGGACATGAATTAGAATATGAAGATAACCTTAAATTTTGTGAGGATGATAGACCTTTTAGGTAACAAATTGTTTGGATCAATTCCTGTTGAAATTTTTGTTCTTTTTGAATTAACTTTTTTGAACTTGTCTCAAAATCATTTGATGGCCAACATACCAGAAAACATTGGGATAATGAAGGAGTTAGAGTCAATTGATCTCTCACGAAATCATCTATTTGGTGAAATTCCTCCCAGTATGTCTATTTTGACATCTCTTGATTACTTGGACCTGTCATACAACAATTTTTTAGGTAGAATTCCTTTAAGCACCCAACTTGAGTATTTTGATGTTGTTAGATATATCGGCAATCCTCAATTGTGTGGTGATTCTCTCCCAAAATACTTCACATTAATTGAAGAATGTCATGACTGAACATCAATTGGAAAAACTAAAAAGGACTCTAAAAGTTCTAGCTTCTATATGGGTATGGGAGTTAGATTCGTAGCTGGCTTTTGGGGAGTTTGTGGAGGTGTCTTCTTTAATAGTACGTGGAGGCATGCTTATTTCAAATTTGCCAATGACACAAAGGATTGGTTTTATGTTACTAGAATGCTAAAGTTGAAATGGTTACTGGAAAAGCTAAGAAGCAGATGCCTTAGTGAGTGGACATCATTATCTAGCTAAAAGGTATTGCTTCAAAGAATATGTCCTTAAATATTGGTTCGTTCATGTTAATGTAGTGTAGTAATCACTTATTTTGAATATGTGATTTTATTTATAACTAAATGTGATAATCATTTGGGTTTTATTTTACAAATACGGCATACCTTTAGCCTCAATCTTTATTTGCAACTAGTCCATTGTGTTAGAAATAAAGTTCATGTTAATATTTTAAAGGATATCATTACCTTTGAACCACCACTGAACTTCGTTTAGAGATATTTGAAAGGACAAAGAGAGAGATCATGTGGAATTCTCAATAGAAACAAAGGGCTACTATGGAGGAGGAATTGTTTCTCATACAAAAATACATCAAATATGTGGTGGAGTTTTTGTTTTGTTTTATAAAAAAATTTTAAAATTTTAATTTTATTATAATTATATTTTAATACAATGCATAGCATATTTTCTCACCCCATATATTATAAGTTTCAATTCCATAGGAAGATTTACTAATAAAATATTAAAGAGATGGGCTTAACATGAATTCTTAGAATTTCAACATGGTATAATTTGAATTGCAGTTAATCTTGATCCCTAGGTAGTAATGCTCCACATACCTGTTGAAGTGGGTTGTGTGTGGCTTGAATTACCAAGCCCAATTCATTCTTCTAAACCAAATACAAGCAATATTAGGAAACCGAATTCAACTAGGATTATAATTCCTAGTACAAGCCGACCTATATATATATATTAGGTTTGTGATATAAAAAAAAAAGCCGTGAGAGATAATTAGAGATAATTCCTAATAACCTAGCAGCTGCATAAGAAGAAAGAATAGTGTTTTCTTGTCTTGTGGGTGAAAGAGAGTTAGGGTGTATTGGGAATTGGGTTTCTCGAGAGTGTTCTTGTGCACTATTGTATCTCCTTATTTTATAGTGAAATCCCTACAACTCCGTGGACGTAGGCAAATTGCCGAACCACGTAAATATTGTCTTGTGCGTGTGATTGTTTTCTTTTACGTGTGTTTTCTCTATTTGGATTTTGTTTCTCACAGGTTGGAATTTTGGTTAAATTCCCTACAACTGGTATCAGAGCCTAGGGTTAGGTTTGAGTGGGAGCAATGGCAGAGGAAGCAGGAAAGGCGTTTGGAATAGAAAAGTTCGATGGCACAGACTTTGGATTTTGGAGGATGCAAATCGAGGATTACCTTTATGGGAGGAAGTTGCATCTACCGCTTCTAGGGGAAAAACCTGAGGCTATGAAGGCTGAGGAATGGGCTCTTCTTGATAGACAGGTATTGGGAGTTATTAGGTTAACTCTGTCTAGGTCTGTTGCACACAATGTTGTAAAGGAGAAGACCACAATAGATTTTAATGAAGGCTTTGTCCGGTATGTATGAAAAGCCCTCCGCAAACAACAAGGTGCATCTGATGAAGAAATTGTTCAATTTGAAGATGGCAGAGAATGCATCAGTAGCACAACATCTGAATGAATTTAATACTATCACAAATCAATTGTCGTCTGTAGAAATTGATTTTGAAGATGAGATTCGTGCTCTGATCGTCTTGGCTTCTTTGCCAAACAGTTGGGAGGCAATGAGGATGGCAGTAAGCAATTCTACAGGAAAGGAAAAGCTCAAGTACAATGATATACGAGATTTAATTATGGCTAAGGAGATTCGCCGAAGAGATGCAGGTGAAACCTCAGGATCTGGTTCTGCCCTAAACCTTGAGACAAGAGGCAGAGGTAATGACAGAAATTCTAATCGGAACAGAAGCAAATCTAGATCAGGCTAACAAGTACAATGCTGGAATTGTGGGAAAACATGTCCCTTTAGGAATCAATGCAAAAGTCCTAAGAAGAAGAATGGAGATGATTCTACTAATGCTGTAACAGAAGAGATTCAGGATGCATTACTTCTTGTAGTAGACAGTTCACTTGATGATTAGGTTTTGGATTTAGGAGTTTCGTTTCATACCACTCCACACTGAGAAATCATACAGAATTATGTTGCAGGTAATTTTGGTAAGGTGTATTTAGCTAATGGTTCAGCCTTGGATGTTGTAGGTATGGGAGACGTCCGGATATTGTTGCCCAATGGATCTATTTGGTTACTGGAGAAGGTTCAACATATTCCTGAACTGAGGAGGAATTTGATTTCTGTTGGACAACTTGATGATGAAGGGCATGCAATACTATTTGTTGGTGGTACTTGAAAGGTTACAAAGAGAGCTAGGGTATTGGCTCGTGGGAAGAAAACTGGTACTCTGTATATGACCTCAAGTCCAAGAGACACAATTGCAGTTGCTGATGCAAGTACTGATACAAGCCTATGGCACCGTAGACTTGGTCACATGAGTGAGAAAGGGATGAAGATGTTGCTGTCAAAAGGAAAACTACCAGAATTGAAGTCCATTGATTTTGACATGTGTGAAAGTTGCATCTTAGGAAAACAGAAAAAAGTGAGCTTCTTGAAAACTGGCAGGACACTGAAGGCTGAAATATTGGAGTTAGTACACACTGATTTGTGGGGGCCTTCTCCGGTTGCATCCCTTGGAGGTTCAAGGTACTACATCACTTTCATTGATGATTCAAGCAAGAAGGTATGGGTTTATTTTCTGAAAAATAAATCTGATGTATTTGAAACTTTTAAGAAGTGGAAGGCTATGGTTGAGACAGAAATAGGTTTGAAAGTAAAATGTTTGAGATCAGATAATGGAGGAGAGTACATAGATGGAGGGTTCAGTGAGTATTGTGCTGCACAGGGAATTAGGATGGAGAAGACCATTCCTGGGACGCCACAGCAGAATGGTGTGGCTGAATGAATGAACAAAACTCTCAATGAACGTGCTAGGAGTATGAGATTGCATGCTGGACTACCAAAAGCTTTTGGGCTGATGCTGTTAGCACTGCAGCTTACTTGATAAACTGAGGACCATCAGTTCCTATGGAGTTCAAACTTCCTGAGGAGGTTTAGAGTGGTAAAGAGGTAAAGTTTTCACATTTAAAAGTTTTTGGTTGTGTTTCTTATGTTCATATTGATTTTGATGCTCATAGTAAACTTGATGCAAAGTCAAAAATATGTTTTTTCATTGGATATGGTGATGAGAAATTTGGCTATAGGTTTTGGGGTGAACAAAATAGGAAAATCATCAGAAGTAGAAATGTAATATTTAATGAACAGGTTATGTACAAGGACAGGTCAACTGTAGTATCAGATGTTGTAGAGATAGATCAAAAGAAATCTGAGTTTGTCAACTTAGATGAATTGACTGAAAGTACTGTCCAGAAAAGGGGTGAAGAAGATAAGGAGAATGTAAATTCACAGGTAGATCAGAGTACACCTATAGCTGAAGTCTGGAAATCTTCCAGAAACATTAGACCTCCACATCGTTATTCACCCAGTCTAAATTATCTCCTGTTGACTGATGGTGGTGAGCTAGAGTGTTATGATGAAGCCTTGAGAGATGAGAATTCAAGCAAGTGGGAGTTAGCCATGAAGGATGAGATGAATTCCTTGTTGGGGAATCAGACATGGGAACTGACTAAATTGCCAGTAGGAAAGAAGGCTTTGCACAACAAGTGGGTATACAGAATAAAAAATGAGCATGATGGTAGCAAACGTTATAAGGTCAGATTAGTTGTTAAAGGGTTCCAGCAGAAGGAGGGCATTGACTTCACAGAGATATTTTCTCCAGTTGTGAAGATGTCAACAATTAGACTGGTACTAGGAATGGTGGCTGCAGTAAACTTACATCTTGAGCAGTTAGATGTGAAGACAGCATTCCTTCATGGTGACTTGGAGGAAGACCTTTACATGATTCAGCCAGAAGGGTTCATTGTTCAGGGATAAGAGAATTTAGTCTGCAAACTGAGAAAGAGCTTGTATGGCCTAAAACAAGCTCCAAGACAGTGGTACAAGAAATTTGACAGTTTTATGCATAGAATTGGGTTCAAGAGATGTGAAGCTGATCATTATTGCAATGTTAAGTCTTTTGACAATTCTTACATTATATTACTGTTGTATGTGGATGATATGCTTATTGCAGGGTCTAGCATTGAGGAGATTAATAATCTGAAGAAGCAATTGTCCAAACAGTTTGCAATGAAAGATTTGGGAGCTGCAAAGCAAATCCTTGGCATGAGAATCATTAGAGACAAGGTTAATGGTACATTGAAACTTTCACAGTCAGAGTATGTGAAGAAAGTCCTTAGCAGATTCAACATGAATGAAGCTAAACCAGTGAGCACACCCTTGGGTAGTCATTTCAAACTAAGCAAAGAACAGTCACCGAAGACAGAGGAAGAAAGGGACCATATGAGCAAGGTGCCCTATGCCTCAGCTATTGGCAGCTTGATGTATGCTATGGTGTGTACAAGGCCAGACATTGCACATGCAGTGGGAGTTGTGAGCAGATTCATGAGTAGGCCTGGAAAGCAGCATTGGGAGGCAATCAAGTGGATTCTGAGATATTTGAAGGGTTCATCAGATACATGTCTTTGCTCCACAAGTGTAAGTTTGAAACTGCAAGGTTATGTAGATGTTGATTTTGTTGGTGATATTGATAGCAGAAAGAGTACTACTGAGTTTGTTTTTACTCTAGGTGGTACAGCTATATCATGGGCTTCAAATCTACAGAAGATTGTTACTTTGTCTACTATAGAAGCTGAGTATGTTGCTGCCACTGAAGTTGGAAAGGAGATGATTTGGCTACATGGTTTGTTAGATGAATTGGGTAAGAAGCAGGAGATGGGCATTCTACACAGTGACAGTCGGAGTGCAATCTTTCTTGCCAAAAATTCGGCTTTTCATTCAAAGTTGAAGCATATACAAACAAAATACCACTTTATCTGTTACCTTGTTGAAGATAAACTGGTAATACTTGAGAAGATTTGTGGATCTAAGAACCCGGCAGACATGTTGACTAAGGGTGTCACTATTGAGAAGTTGAAGCTGTGCGCAGCTTCAATTGGTCTTCTAGCTTGAGGACAAGAGGATGAGTTGCAGGGATGAAGGATTGTATTATGGAGGTTTGTGGTTGATGTTTGCAGCTTGTGAGCCCTTAAGGCCTAAGGTGGAGGCGTTGGAGGAGTTTGCTTATGTAGCTTGATCAATTCAAGCCAAGGTGGAGATTTGTTGAAGTGGGCCGTGTGTGGCTTGAATTACCAAGCCCAATTCATTCTTCTAAACCAAATACAAGCAGTATTAGGAAATTGAATTCAACTAGGATTATAATTTCTAGTACAAGCCGACCTATATATATATATATTAGGTTTGTGATATAAAAAAAAAGCCGTGAGAGATAATTAGAGATAATTCCTAATAACCTAGCAGCCGCATAAGAAGAAAGAATAGTGTTTTCTTGTCTTGTGGGTGAGAGAGAGTTAGGGTGTATTGAGAATTGGATTTCTTGAGAGTGTTCTTGTGCACTATTGTATCTCCTTATTTTATAGTGAAATCCCTACAACTCCGTGGACGTAGGCAAATTACCGAACCACGTAAATATTGTCTTGTGCGTGTGATTGCTTTCTTTGACGTGTGTTTTCTCTATTTGGATTTTGTTTCTCACAGGTTGGAATTTTGGTTAAATTCCCTACAATACCCGCATTACTATTATTGAATATTGCAATTTATTGTTTATACTTTGGGAGGTGGCACTAGTTCATCCTCTTCAAGAGGCCAAAAAGAATCATTTGCAAAAGAAATCTTCTTGATCTTATTTCATTATTTTTTTAATCATAAATTAAACATATAAAAAATGAAATGAATTACGATTCCCGTGTATGATGCGTAAAACTGTTTATCTATATAGTGACAGTCATTGAAAGAAGAAAATATTGGCTTAATATTTTACCTTTTTCCTTATTTAACTAAGTTTCAAAACAAGTGTTTCTTATGTTCTTGTTGATCATAATTATTTTGCTTGTAATATAAGATTGTTTTGGTATTTTCCTATATAAAAAAAGGGGCTTGTTTTGGTATTTGAAATAAAAACAATAAATAAAACAATACACTATAATCGCAAACATAAGAATGTTAAATTACTCCACCTTTTTATTTTCCAATCCCTTAAAAGTCAAAATAATTTGGTCAATTGATCATTCAAATTGTGACATGGGTAGTTTTGCATATTTGAGTTCAAATAACCTATTAGGCCACAAATATATACTAACTACACCTTTTTATTTGCCAATCTCTTAAAATTTAAATGATCATTCATTTACTATCCAAAGAAACAACTTTTTTTTTTTGTTCATCTTATGGTATATTCATAAAACATGGAGCTCTCTTGTGCTTTATTTGGGAATTTACCTTTCATGATCGCTCTGTGTCTCCACTAACTCTAATGAAATTTTAGGATTTGGAAGGTGCAAACATCACCTATTGGGATGTTTTATGGATTATTTGTGAAGATGTTATGTAGATTCCCATTATATAGGGGATGTTAATTGTAGAAGGTTCATGACAAGCTATGTGTTTATGTTTACTGGTGGCCCAATCTGCTGGAAATCTACTCTACGTGATACAATTGCTCTATCCATTGCAAAGGCAGAATATATGGCAGTAACAAAGGCAACAAAGGAACCAGTTTTGCAAACCACAAACATTTGTACCTCCTTACTTTTATAGTGAAACTTTCTCTATCATTGCCTGTGGATGTAGGCAGTTTGTCAAACTACATAATTGCTGGGGTTCTTTGTGTGTGTGTATATGCCTCTTATTTATTGTTATTAATTTGAATCTTGGGGTGCTATTTCCACAACAATCTGTGTAGATGTTATTTTGTTTGTTCGCTACTTTACCACTTGGCTTCATATGAATGCATGCTACCTTTGTCACTCGGTGTACAATTTCATCGATTGTCCTTTAATCTCAAAATTCTTCTCACAAAAGATTTAAACATCCAGCTACCAACATTTGGAAAGGAATGCTGATGAGGCAGATATAGAGGAGATCATTGATATGGCTAGTAAAGGCTTTATTGCTGATCAATAAAAGCAAGCCCAAGAAAATATTTGTGTCCATGGATGTGATTTTTCTTCCTGATACTGAAAGGATAGGTGAGGAACATGGAATGCCACCACACCTAATAGCTGCTCCTTATTGTAGTGGCATTGGTTTGTTGGCAGGAATGACCAATCTACCAACCGTCCTAGTAAGATTATGTTTGGCCATCCAGAAACCTTTTCCATGTTGCATTATGAGCTTGAAGTTGCATAAGTGTGGCTTGAGATGTTCAGTATCTTTGAATATTCTTGTGACTTATCCTTTCTATGTTTGAAGTAGTGGGATTATCTTGCAACGAATGAATGATCTTTTTATTTGTTCCGTTGATTACCTGATATTTTTTACTAATTTCTTCAAAACAAATTTAGTTATTTGAAAAGTTTTAAGTTATTCAAGTAGAGTTCAAGTCAACATCCATACGCTTTTGAACTGAAGTGTCAGCAAAAGAAATCTACAATCGGGCATGTTTTTGTGTTTGTTCATATATAGGTAGTTCTATACTGGTATACTGGTTGTTAGATTTCTTGAAAAATTCAATGTTGCAAAGGAGCATTTCCTCCCTCTTTTAAGAACATGGTGACCCACCCACATTTGTAACTTAACAATAAATAAAAAAAAATTCTTGCAATATTTGATTTTGTTAAAATTGTCTAGAATATCTTGTTGGGTTATGTGAAGTCTAGTTGTATTTGATTCAGATTATGACCCTACTTGACATAAAAGTGCTATGATTTTAATGAGAGATTTTCTGAGACTTAGTCGATGAAAATTTTTTGGCCCCTTTTTATCCCATTGTGAATCTACTATGTAGGATGAAAGTACTATTGTTTTTTAGATTAGGGTTTGGTTTGTTGATTTGAGTGAAAAAAAAAATTGTATTGTCATATTTTGTATTTTTTTTTCTTGAAAATAGTAAAATCACTGTAACTCTGTGGATGCAGGTAAATTTTCGAACCACGTAAATATTATCTTGTGTAATTGTTTTTTTTTTGGTGATTGACATATATTTTATTTCTATTTTTTGCATCTTACAGATCTGAAAATTTCGTGTATATTCCCTTCATATCTATAATGTTGATGTCTGCTAATTGCGTGCTCTACAATTGTGAAATGCCATAGGTTTCCTTGGCAACATTTCTATGTCTAGTCTCATTTGACACTTTTATTTGATTTTTTTTTTTATTCTTTTTGACCTCGCCATCTTCAATTGCTCTCTCTCTCTCTCTCTCTCTCTCTCTCTCTCTCTCTCTCTCACAGCCAGTTGCTTATCTAAAAAAAATGGAAATAACTAGAAATACATAAAATAATAGTAACATCTAGTATGACTTAAATATTTGCTTTCATTACTGTTACTTCTAAAAATTGACACAAGACCGGCTTAAATATAGAGTCTTAGTTTATTTGTAAAGGTCTGCTTGGTTGGGTGGTTTTATAGGACAAACACGTTTATAATAATGATAATAATAATAATTTGTAAGTGCCTGTTTGGTTGAGTAGTTTTGCAGGACAAACATGGTTTTTTTTTTTTTTTTTAATGAAAACGCTAGTAATAGTTTGATAATCAAAGCCACTTGAATATATATAGGCTAATAGGCTGCAATTTATATCCACAATATTTTCACAACAAATCATAAGTGGAAAGTTGTTATTAATTCTAATTTGAATTTATAACTTAAATTACTTTTTTTGTCCAACTGAAATAGCCAATAACAAATTACCACTTAAAATTTGTTGTGAAAATATTGTAAATATCGCATTTCTCTAAGTCCATTATAGTATATTGCACCTATTATCTAAAGAGAAGTTTTACATTCATAGTATTTTCACAATACTTTCACAACAATTCTAAAGTGGCAGATTGTTATGAGCTTTTAACTTTTTAATCTGAATTCACTGCTAAAATTACTTTTTTACCTACTAGTAATAGCAAATAACAACTTGTCATTTAAGGGCCCATTTAGTGCTGTTGTTTAAACAACAATTTTCGTTATTTAAACACCACAACACATATTTGCATAATACTTAAATAATGTTACTAAAAATCTCTTATCAAACATACTTGAGTTTTTAAAAGCACACTTTTTAAAACCACTAGAGCCCGTTTGGTACATGTGTTTAAAAACTGAAAATTGTTGTTTGAAAATATTTGTGGAAATACGTGTGGGTGAAAAAGTGTATTGAAATGCGTGAAATGTTGTTTAAAAACTAAAAATGGTTGTTTAAAATCATAGACCAAACACCCCCCTATTTTTTAAGCAAATGCACTTTTTCAAACATCCTACTGAAGCATACCTGTAAACGCATGACTAACAACTTCATAATATAACAAAAGGAATTGAGAATCTTCGTGAAACAGTTAACATAAATGCACAAATTTTCAATATAGCTTCAGAAGTTTTTTTTTTTTAATCAATACAAGTTATTCTTAAAATGATAAAGAGCAAAAATCACATAAACAGACACAGTAGACTGAAATTCTATAAAATTAAATAAAAAAAACTTGAGTACACATAAAATAATAGTACGTGCTTCTATAATAATAATAATAGAAATGCAATTATTTCCCAAATTAAATTCAAATTTACAAATAAAATAAAATACATGGATCTTCACTTTTAAAGACCTCGCCTCTTCACGCCTCGACCATCTCCGATCTCCGATCCATGCCGTCGAGTACTGCAAGAAGCACGTCGAGGCCGCCAACCTATTGTATACAGCCTGTGTAAGAAAATGTCATTTAAAATCTCCCCCAAAATCAAAATTTAAAATCTCCCCCAAGATCAAAGCCCCTAGTCTGAAATTTTCTCGATACAGAAACAGAGAGCCTCGCCGTGTCGTGTCGTGTCGTGTCGTGCGACGCCGAGTAAGGAAGACAGCCGTGTCCTCCGCGACGCTGATTGAGGAATTCGACTCCTTTCTCGGTGAGTATTTTCTGGTTCCGGTGTCAATCTATGAATGTTTTCCTCGTTTTCTTGTTAGTTCATGTTTAGCTGCGGTTTTTGAGAAAATTTGATCGAAAATGAAAATGGGTTTTAGAGTTTTTGTTGGGTTTGTTCATGAGTTGCTGTTGTTTCTTAGAAAAAATTTGATAGAAAATGAAAATGGTTTTTTTTTTTTTGGTTCCCTATTGTATACAGCCTGTGTACTTGGGCAGTGCTTTTTTCTTTTTGATTTTTAATGAATTTATTTACTTATCCAAAAAAAAAAAAAAAAAAAGAGATGATACAAATATTTCAATTCTGCTTGGATGAAGAAATGTGTAATAGGAGATAAAACGAGGTAAACTGCATGATTCTGTAGGTGATGATAGATAATTCCAGCTATGATGCAGTGAGAGGTTGTCTGGAAGTGGACCTTAAACATTATAAGTGCATCTGAGACTAGTTATTTCCCATATGAATGCTACTGTGTCAGATGGTGGAATAAGTAATTTACATGATGGTGGTCCCTTTTCACCAGCAGCAACTGGAGCGGTGGTCCCTTTTCACCACTCAGTTTTACATGATGGTGGAATAAGTAATTTAGTTTTAGGATATGCTCATTGTGGAATGGTTGCTGCTGCTCGTTGGATTGCAAAGCTTAGCACTCCTTTTCTGCTCAAAGCTCTTGATAAATATCCTGACTACAAAGTTAAGGTACAGGCTGTTAGTTATAATTTGATATTATAAATCACTATTTAATTGTGCTAATTCTGCTGATAACTTTTCTTTCTGTCAAACAAATTAAAATGGCATACTTTTTGACTTCTTTGTGCTCCTTTGCATAAAGAAGCTTTATTTATACTGTTTTTTCTTAATTATCAAAATATAAAATAAAATAAAATGGCATCTTGTGGTAGATCTTAATCTTTTCTTTTTGGATGGATAATAAAAGGATAAAAAGCATAAATTAATTTTCTTGATGTTTTCCTATAAAAAATTTCATTTTTTTATTTTTATCTTTATGTTTCTGCTTGTATTTCCGTGAATACTACATTCAATATTATCTTTTCTATTTCAACCTATCAAGGAATCTCATGTTACCAAGCATCTTATGTTATTGACGGTACCCCGCTACCCCTTCTCTGAAGCTTACCTTGTGCAGTTAATCCCTCTCTAATAGCCTGCCACAATGTAGTTAGAATGAAGAATAAAATCATTCTTCACTATTATTTAAAGTACCTACCATGAGGTTCAAAATATCACTATTATTTACAAAGTTCTGTAAATAAGGCTTATCAAATATCAAAGAAGACTACCGTTGAAAAATATGACCTCAACCTATCTGGCATGTTCTCATCCGCCCTTGCCCACATTCACCTCCTCTACAATCTCTGTTGCCACCAATAGTCTTTGGCCCTATCCCCCTAATCTCTCCCCTCTCTACCAATGCTAAAATGTCCAACACATCAGCAAAAAATTCCTCATAGATCAGATTTCACCCCAATACATCTAAACAACAAGATCAACTTTGACCTTATCATGGGTCAGCTTGAGTACATCTCAGGTTCTTTCTTAAGTTGTTCACTCATTTGTCGAATTGCATCTATTTCCACCACAGATAGAACAAATGCAGTGAGCTTGTTCACCCATCTCTTCAATTTAGAAATTGATTACATGGGTGAAAGGAGGTTGAAAGATAAGAGTTCTAGAGAGAGGGAGAAAGGGAGAGAGTGAGTCATTCTAAATAAGACTGAATACCCCACCAGCAAAGTAGTTTCTAGATTCAAGAACTTAAGGCAGGACAAACCCACCATAGCTCCTACTCCGTCAAGTTTAACCAGGCAATTTGGAGACCTTGAATTGTATTGTCACATTACTTCTTTTATATACTTAATGGTACTGTATCCTCCTTTTATAGACAATGGTCCTATTGGTGTGGATATATTGCTTTAGTATATATTTGTGTGGAATGCTTTAAGATTTAATCATTCAAAAGATTAAGCTTGATTTGAAAATTTTTAAAATGATTTTTAAAGTCTAATTAGCTTGATGGTAGATGGGATGAGTTTCTAATCAACTATGGATGTTGTTTCTCAATTTTTATGTGGATTTAGATAAATGGAATTTCCAGCTTAAATCCAAACAATGGAAATTATTATGTTTTTTAATAAGACAAAACAGTGGAATTAATAATTGATGGGATTTTAAATTATGAGATTATAAATCCATTCATTTTAGATTTTCTTTGTAAATATCAATTACTTCATCCAAACACAAGGTAAGTGATCTGACTTAGTTAAAGAAATATTTCTAAGGGGACAATAGCAGAAATTAGAGAAGATCCAAAGATTAAGAAAGGAAGATTGGGAGGGGGGTGGGGGGAGAAAAGAAGAACAGTCTAGTATAGAAGACATGTTTCCCAATATGCTTTAAATAATGTCACAACAATAGTGAACTCATAGAAGTCACAGAAAAGCAATCCATCGAAATGCATCAATATAATGAGCTCAATCAAAGGAAGGTATGATAACCACACTCATCTCCCAGACCAAATACATAAGAAATTATTGATTAGATGTAAATTTTATATCTTAATAAACTGGATAAATTGAAATTAAAACCAATGACTTCAGGTGCAGATTCAAGAACTAGTACTACTAGACATTGGTGCCAGTGACAACTTCACCTTGAGCCTGAAGCAAAAGACTAGATCCTCAGAAATTCTGTTCTTTATATAAAATTAATCTCCTTACTATGAGATGAAAGACTGTAGAATTGCAAATCTCAAGTCACAAGGAAATCTCAAGAAAAGGCTCAAGTTTAGTTCGTGAGCTACAAATTCAACTAGAAATGCTCTCGTTCAAGTTGATAGCAAATGGGGGATATGGAGTTTAACAATTGGAACAAGTAACAACAATTAATCGTAATCAATAGTAGGACCATAATTACAAATTACGAACAGGGGCATTGAGTACTGAATTAGTTCATGCAATATATGTTTTCATATATATAATTTTATTTTGCCGTAGTTTTTCATTTTGCCATTTTCAGATTGTTGGGCATTCACTTGGTGGTGGTACTGCTGCGCTGTTGACATATATTCTATGAGAACAAAAAGAATTATCCTCGACAACTTGTCACATTTGCCCTAGGTATGTACTGATCAAGCCTGTTGCTTATGTTTGCTTTCTATTTCTACTGATAGCTTTGTTTTTAGTTGCTTTGCAAAGTCTACATAAACTTTTATAACTAGATTTACCTATAAAGGATTAAGAAGGTTATGGGGAAAAAGGATTATCAATGTGTGCACCTGCCTTTTTTCCTCATTTTGTGGCATCTTACTTGATGATTATCTTCGGTGAAGTCAGAATGATGTGGATTTCCAAATTAAAAATGACTTTATCCCCTAGTTTGCAGCTTTTGTTTCCGTTGTATTTTCCTTCTATCAGTTAGGTTTCAGATGGCAGTGGAAATTGTGAATTATTTCTATAGAGAAACAGAAAAGGCTCGGATAGATATGGTGGCTAATTTATCTAATTATCAAGTGAACACTCAAGGATGAAGAAGATGCTCTATAACATTAGGAATACAAGATATGACATAACTAAGGACACCAGATAAAGTTTATTTGCATGGCATATAAGCCCGAGAAACT
Organism: Quercus rubra; assembly: GCA_035136125.1. NCBI lineage: Eukaryota > Viridiplantae > Streptophyta > Magnoliopsida > Fagales > Fagaceae > Quercus > Quercus rubra. Next base: position 63,045,435 of record CM068734.1, on the reverse strand, counting down.
TTAATCCAGAAACTAGATCACGAATATGACAGTTGCTTTTAAACCATAAGCTGGAAACTTAATCCGGAGGTTCAAGAAAATGAAAACCAAATGATCACATAATGTCATCAACCATGTGCTGATTGCCTGATCAGATATTTCTTCCATATATCTAACAGTCAACCAACGAATGTCTCTCCCTCTTATTGTTCTTTTGCTTAAACAGCATATATTCCAGTAGGTGTAGTACAAGAAAAGTTATCAGATGGAGCTTCCAAGGCAAATATTTATAGACCTGGATTTTATGAAAGTCAACTGAAACTGAACCGCTTGTCCAAGTACTTTTCGCATGCCAATATCCTGCCTACTCTAATAATTAAAACACATTAGAAAGTAGTCCATGTAAAAGAACTAAAAAAGCATATATATATATATATATATAAGCTTGCCTTCTTGAAATGAAGGTCTACCTTATCTAGGCTGCTTGTAAAAGCTGCTTTATACAGTAGTAAACATCAGATTCTCAGCTTCAGAGCTTAAAATGTGTGAAAATAATGTCATAACAAATATATATATATATATATATTATACACCTTCTATTGTACAGATAAAAAGTGAAAGCCAAACAAATGGTACTCCTAAAGTGATTCTTTCCTAAAAGACTCTATGGTCCATACAACAACCAAGCATTACTACTGAATTATTTGATTTCAAGTTCTTCCCTTTTTATGGTCTTCAGGAAGTCTATCTCTAATTTATAGTAGTTTTTAAAATTCAGTGTTTAATTTTATATTACAAGGTTTAATTTGAAATCTCTTCTAAAATTTGTTAGTAAAAATAATTCTTTTCACATTTTTACATCCCTATAGTAGACCCTTAGTTGATTAGACTCTACACCAACCTCCTTGTGGTTTTCTAAAATGACACTTCCCCTAAACAGTTTATGAAAGGAAACTTCATTCATTGAGGTTTGTATAAATGCAACATGTAACTTTCCATTAACATAATATTTCATTTTTAAAAAGATTCCTGTAAATTATACTTACTTCTAAAAACTACTCCAAAAACTATTCCAAAGAATCCAAACATAAAACTATATGGACAGCTCTTCTTCTTGACCCACAACGCCTAATAACAACCATACTGGGAAATTTTGACAACTAATTGAACTTGGGTTAACCATTTTTTATTTACCAACATGGGGCATCCTTTTGTTGCTACTTGCTAGATATGATTGTTGCCAATAAGACAGAAAATTACTATTAAAAAAAATTAACTTAGTTAATTATAAAACTTATTTGGAAGAAGATGAAATCTTAGTTCTAACCTTGCTGGCTGCGTTGCAGTCTTTGGCCTCTTTAGATATGTGCAAATATAACCGTAATGGCTGGCCATTTTGCCTCCTACTTTTGCTGGTTCCACATGTAGTCTGGGACGACCTAGAATACAAACAATGGGGATTGTGAAACAAATTGTTATAATTTATATGATGTTGTTCCACATGTGATTTTTCACCTTGTTTAACACTTCTATTAATTTTTTTTTTCTCTGTTAAACCTGCTTGAATTTGATGAACCCTTGCTGACACTAATATGTGTCATGGAAATTTCGTGGATTGCAGGTTGGGGAAGAACTTTTTTCCATTGAGTTAGACGAGAACAACCAAGTGTGGTATGAACTACTTTCCTTTTTAAAACCTGCCCACTTTCCTAAGCTCACTATAACTTAGTGGCTTAATTGTTTATATTATTTTATTTTCTTCTATTTTTAGGCACTTATTCATGGGTTAATGGTTTTTTTAGCTTGAAGAATTTTTGTTAAACAAATTTGCAGCCTGAAGAATCAGAGATATTCTCAAGCCTACATAGACTTCAGGAGGCCAGAAGATGTTTTCAACTTTGCCGAGTTTTTTGATGGACGTGTTTTTGTTCATGAGAAGGGTAACTAATAATGACATGCCTTATTCTTTACATTACAAGTTTACAATCAGATGTGTTTTATGTTGTTGAAGTGGTTTGATCCGGTGAATATCATTGTATGAATTAATTAAAGTTAAGATTTGGGTTCCCTAACTAGTTATGCTCTTGTATAAGCATTATTGTAATATCGTGTTTATATGATTGCGGGGAGACTTGATAATGGTAAAAATTGTAATGTATATATCGCACTCATCTTACTTTAGAATCTCTAGTATTTTTTGCAAAAGTTTAAACTGTGCCACTCATCTCAGGTGCTTAGTATAAGGTTTGAGTTGAATATGCTCCTTCACAGAAGGCTCCAAAGTCAACTACTAAGAAGGATGGTTGTGAAAGGGACCATATACAAAGGTATTTTTTTAGTTTGCATTCACATTTACTTAGAATACCATTGTACTAGATTTTGTTATTAATACGTACCTTTTTCTTTTATGAAAAAGTAGATCCTGATTATCTAGAGTTCCTCAAAATTATTGCAAAGCCGGCTGAGCATCTACCTAGTGCAGAAATACAGTTGGAAATAAAAGAAGCAGAAGCTGGCTTGTAATTATTTTTAACGACTTTGCATGTGAGTGTGTGTATATATTAGTTAGATAATCTCATATTGGAATATAGACGTGTATAATTTTGGCATTATAACTTTGTTGCACCCAAGCTCCCTTTATTTATTAATTTTTTAGGTTACCATGGTGCCTATTGTATGTAATGATTTGAGTTTCCTATTTTGATGCCACCCTGGTGCCACATAAGGTTGTGTCCAAATGTTGTGGAGTAAATTTGTGTGTTTGGTCATAATGAAAAGTGGACACAACTAATTATTTGTGTCTAGGAGACTTTTTTTTTTTTCCTATAGATTTATTAGTTTCTCCATACTTATTTCTAGTTGCTGCAAAAGAAGCTCCTATTGTTACGCCAATTATGGAATATGTTCGTCAGTAAGAAGCCGTTGAGAGTGGAGTCCAGGTAAGAAGCTTTGGTCGTCATCGAAATGGTTGTATTTGGTCCATCATTCCTCATTACTTATTGTGGTGCCTTTGGAGGGAGAGGAATAGTAGATGTTTTGAAAATACTGAGAGATCTATTCCGGACCTCCAGCTTCTCTTTTTTAGAACTTTAAGGGATTGGTTGTTTGCTTTGCAAAATAAATCTTTCCCTTCTTTTTTTGATTTCCTAGAATCTTGTAATTTCTGTATTTGATTTCTTTTCCCTTGTACACTCCCTGTGCACTAGGGTGGCCCTTTTTTATCAATATATCTTATTACTTATAAAAAAAAAAAAAAATTTTGTATCTTCTCTTCATTACCTTGACTGTCTATCTTAAAGAAAAATGTTCTTTTATTGCAGTTTAGTTCAACAGAGTTGTTTGTTACTGATTTTGTGATGTAATTAGATTATTATTGTTGTTCTTTTTGCTTGGCTGCCTTCTTTGGGTTTTTGTTCTTTTTCTTCTCTTTTAGATTTCATTGATCATTGTACTCTACACCATGATTGATGGTCTCTAGTATAAGTCCTGTATACGTTGTGTTTTTTTTTCCTATGAATTATGTTATTTATAAAAAAAAAATTATGAAATAGAACACTGAATTGTTATGCAATCTCCTTGTATCTCATCATTCATACTGTGCTTATACTTCCTGTGTATGGGTTAGTGCTTATTCTATTTTGTTTTCTAAATAAATTTAGAGTTAGTGTTTGCTTGGCAATGTCAAGGCTCTGAAAATCAATGAAAATTATCAAAAGAAAGGAATGTTGGGATTGACAGTCAGTGTAGTCACCACCACTTGGAAGGTTTAAAAAAAAAAATTTACGTTTTCCGGATGATGATTCATTTTCTACTCTATAAATAGATTCAAGTTTGCATTTTCAATATGAAATTGTCCCCTTTCTTTCATGGAAGCCTTTGCCTTTTGCAGGGAATTTGTCATGTCATTACATGTGCTTGTGGAAAGGAATACAAGGTGGGTGTGGACTGCTTGAACATTGGAGAACTGTGAAGGCTAAGAAAAGAAATAGACCACTAGAATATGTGACTTGCTGTACAGGTAATTATGTAAATGGAAAATAATTTGATTCTCTACTAATATTGCATGTTGATTGTGATAAACCCGTTATTGTTGTTGAAGAGTGAGTTTAATTAGTTTGAGTAGTTTTTGTTTGTGAAAATAAACAATGGAGTGCCTTCTTTGAAATGGTAAATATTGAAAGGTTGATGATTTTGTAGCCGCGTTTGTAAAACCTATAGCTGCGTTTGTAGATAGGCATTTGTGATTTGCCTAGGAAAAAAAAAAAAAAAAAAAAACCTATAGCTACGTTTAAAAAACACGATATAGCCAAATCAAAAACAAAAACCCAATAGCTGCGTTTTCAAAATGAAGCTGTAGGCTTAGGATCTATAGTCGCGTTTTAAAAAAAGTTTTACACAGTGACCAATCCTTAACCATAACATCTAATAAACACAACTAAACCCTATTATTTAAGCCAGTTTTGCATATAAAACTTCTTCAAATGTCCTCTCCATATGAAGAAGTAATAGCTTTCATAATGTTTTCATTAGTAAAGCAACTTGAAAAAAAATCTCAATATATAAAAGTTTCAGCAAGCTTCTTCATACTTTTCTGTCTCCATCATAAATTTTACCAGTATGAGTTTGTATACACGTCTGGCATCTGGCGTTTTGAGTTTTGCGTTTTCGTTTTTTTTTGTGGGCACGCATTTCAGGAGACAAACAGATACTGTTCATGAACAGTAGCTACACTATTTGACTTTTCAACCATTTTCAGCACATCAGTGGGTCCTGTAAACAGTGCACGAGAATTACAAGTCTCACTTTTTAGCAACTTTTTTATTAAAAATGGGTTTCACGGTACTATTCACACATTTAAAAATTATTTTGCTACAGTATTTTCAGTTTTCAGTTTCAGCAAAATAAATTCTATCCAAACGGACCCTTAAGATATCCACTAATTGCATAAATATGGGATCATTATTCCTTACATTCTCTTCTTCCAGGAGGCTGCTACTGAAGTACCAGATGGATTATTCGATATTGCAGCTATGAATTGACTTGTATTTGCAAGAGTCATTTTCATTGGTTTCAACCTACTCCCTCTTAACAGTTTGAGCCATGTCAGTAGGGTTTTCTTTAGCCGACTCAATTGCTCTATCTTTCCCAAAAACAAGGGTAAGTTTATTGTAGTGGGGGAATAACTTATTCGTTAAACCAACAGCACATGGGATGAATCTACCATATTAACATTTTAAGTTCAGTAGTATCAATTAATGCAACTCATTCACGCTATATTCTTGAATAACTCACCATAATTCATGCAATCTTCAAGAATGACATGATCACATGCCAAACATTTGTATCAATCATCCCAACCAAACCCACTTTCTTGTCCTAGCATCTCAGAAATGGCACTGCCTTTTCAATAAACCTATTCTTGGAGTAAATATGAGGTAGAGCCCCAAGGTTACAACCGGGTAACTTCTTTAACAACATCTTCTCTAACTCCAAAAAGGAAACCATTCATAAATTTGACCATTGAAAGTTTCCATTTATGAGTTATGACCCATATTATTCATCTCCACAAGACATTCAACTAGATTCTTATCGATATGAGGTGTATATTCATGTTTATTGTCACTTTGCTTGGACCATCTTTTGAACTATTGGCCATTTAAGATTTAACCATTTTTTCCTTTACCAGTTTGTGTGGAGTCACCCTTCCTTCGTTGCATTGATATCACTAGCATCCAGAAAAATTATCGTTATATAATTATAATAATTTTTCGTTATACAATTTACAACAATATCAAGTAAATCTACCTCTACTTCCTTTAGTTCAAGTTAGTGTAAATAAATAAAAGTTAGAGGCAAAAGAAGGTGAAAAAAAAAAAAAAAAAAAAAATCTATTAGGCAGACGAAGTTTTCAATATTACTAGTGGGATTCAACTTTATTTGGCTCATCAATGAATATTGTTGAAAAGATATAATAAAAAGAAACTGACATTTAGAAGTTGGACATTTGACATATGGTCATACATGAAAATTATGTCACACGATAGAAAATGTGTAATGGTTGACAAGTCACCTCCACCCTTGGATGGGGTGGGGGTTAAAGCAAAAGAAGCCAGAAAATCGATAACATTGATACTAATGAAGAAAATCTATGTAGTTTATGTGAAAAATGATTGTTAAGCGGAATGATAGTCCTTTGTTCCGCTATGAGTATTCAATTTTATGCACCACCAAATGTAATATACTATGGATCTTATTTCTTTCCACTTTGATTACTTTATTAGAAAATGTGGCGAGTAGTAAATTGCAATAAACAAAGGATAAAATGGAACATGAAATTTTTATTTCATCCAATGAACCTAGAACATCTCATCACTTGTCTTTAGAAAATATTCATCTAGCAGGGTTTGGCTTAATATCACCAAGAGAATTATGCCATTAGGAGCATACATGCATATACATGAGATTTTTCACTATCATGTGCCTTATGTTCCGGACAAATGTCTTCCACATGAATTTCTAGATGTGTATTCTTGACCTAACAAGCATATTGCTTAAATTATTGTATCATGTATCAAGAACACTAATTCCACTAGAAGAAGAGAATGTAGGGAATAATTATCCAATATTTTGAAAAACACCTCACAAGCACTTATATTTGTTGAGTGACCTTCATGCCAAGGGTGTGCGAGAGTGACCATCTTTTGAAATGGTGACCATTTAACCATTATTTCATTTGCCAGTTTTTGTGGAGTCATCATTCCTTAGTTGCAATGATATCACCAGCAAAAAAATTATCATTATATAATTATAATAATTTTTCATTTCACAATTTAAATCAATATCAAGTAAATTTACCTCCACTTCCTTTAGTTCAAGTTAGTGTAAATAAATAAAAGTTCAAGGCAAAAGAAGGTGAAAAGAAAATAAACTATTAGGCACACAATCTTTTCAAGGGATTTAACTTTATTTGGCTAATCAATGATTATTGTTGAAAAAATATAATACAAAGAACATGGCATCTAGAAGTTGGACATTTGACACATGATCTTACATGAAAATTATGTCATACGGTAGAAAATGGTTAATGGTTAACAAGCCACCCCCACTTTAGGATGGGGTGGGGATTAAAGCAAAAGAAGCTAGAAAGTCAATAACATTGATATTGATGAAGAAAATCTATGTGGTTTATGTGAAAAATGATTGTAAAGTGGAATGATAGTCCTTTGTTCCACTACGAGTATTTAATTTTTTGCTCCACCAATTCTTCCACTTTGATTACTTTATTAGAAAACCTGGTGTGTAATAAATTGCAGTAAGCAAAGGATAGAGCGGAACATGGAATTTTTTATTCGTCCAATGAACTTAGCACATCCCATCACTTGTTTTTGGCAAGTATTGATCTAGTGAGGTTTGGCTTACAATCACTAAGGGAATTATGCCATTAAGAGCACACATGCATATGCATGAGATTTTTCACCATCATGAGCCTTATGTTCCGGACAAATGTCCTCCACATGAATTTTTGGATGTGTATTCTTGACCTAACAAGCATATTGCTTAAATTATTGTGTCATGTATCAAGAACACTTAACTCCACTAGAAGAAGAGAATGTAGGGAATAATTATCCCATATTTTGAAAAATACCTCATAAGCACTTATATTTGTTGAGTGACCTTCACGCCAAGGGTGTGCAGGAGTGACCATCTTTTGAAATGGTAACCATTATTTCATTTGTCAATTTTTGTGGAGTCATCATTCCTTAGTTGCAATGATATCACCAGCAGAAAAATTATCATTATATAACTATAATAATTTTTTGTTTCACAATTTAAATCAATATCAAGTAAATCTACCTCAACTTCCTTTAGTTCAGGTTAGTGTAAATAAATAAAAGTTCAAGGCAAAAGATGGTGAAAAAAAAAATCAACTATTAGGCCAACAAAGTTTTCAATCTTACTACTGGGATTCAACTTTATTTCACTCATTAATGAGTATTGTTTAAAAAATATAATAAAAAGAACACGGCATCTAGAAGTTGGATATTTGACATATGGTCTTATATGAAAATTATACCACACGGTAGAAAATGCGTAATGGTTGAAAAGTCACCTCCCACCCTAGGATGGGGTGGGAGTTAAAGAAAAAGAAGCCAAAAAGTCGATAACATTGATATTAATGAAAAAAATCTATGCGGTTTATGTGAAAAATGATTGTTAAGTGGAATGATAGTCCTTTGTTCCACTATGAGTATTCAATTTTATGCACCAACAAATGTAATATACTATAGGTCTTATTTCTTTCCACTTTGATTACTTTATTAGAAAACGTGGCGTGTAGTAATTTGCAATAAATGAAGGATAAAGTGGAACATGGAACTTTCATTTCGTCCAATGAACCTAGCACATCTCATCACTTGTTTTTGGCAAATATTGATCTAGCAATGTTTGGCTTACTATCACTAAGGGAATTATGCCATTAAGAGCACACATGTATACAAATGTCCTCCACATGAATTTCTGGATGGGTATTCTTGACCTAACAAGCATATTGCTTAATTATTGTATCAAGTATCAACAACACTAACTCAACTAGAAGAAGAGAATGTAGGGAATAAGGATCCCATATTTTGAAAAAACACCCCATAGGCACTTATATTTATGGAGTGACCTTCACACTAAGGGTGTGTGGTGGTGACCATCTTTTAAAATGGTGCCTATTTAATCATTATTTCATTTGTCAGTTTGTGTGGAGTCACCATTCCTTCGTTGCAATGATATCACCAACAGAAAAATTATCATTATATAACAATAATAAATTTTCTTTAAATCTTCCTCCACTTCCTTTAGTTCAAGTTAGTGTAAATATATAAAAGTTCAAGGCAAATGAAGGTGAAAAAAAGAATCAACTATTAGGTAGACAAAGTTTTCAATATGACTAGTGGGATTTAACTTTATTGGCTCATAAATGATTTTTTTTGAAAAAATATAATAAAAAGAACACGGCATCTAGAAGTTGGACATTTGACATATGGTTTTACATGGAAATTATGCCACATGGTAGAAAATGTGCAGTGTTTAACAACTCACCTCCCACCCTCGGATTGGAGTGGGGGTTAAGGCAAAAGAAGTCAAAAAGTTTTTTTTTTTTGGAAACAAGTTAGAAAGTTGATAACAATGATACTGATGAAAAAAAATCTGTGGTTTATATGAAAACTGATAGTCCTTTGTTCCACTATGAATATTCAATTTTATGCTCCACTAATTGTAATTCTATGGGTCTTATTTCTTTCCACTTTGATTAATTTATTAGAAAAAGTGGCATGGGGCAAATTGCAATAAGAGCATAGCAATGATAAATGCTATGTTTTAACTTAAGATATATAAATATAGATTTGAGAGGATATTATCGCATTGTATAAATTTAATGTGTTTTATATATTATTACATTTATAAAGTGTAGATTCCATTAAATAGTAAGTCTTTGTATACATCTTATACGTCATAAAAAGTTATATAGAAAAAAAGCCATCTACGATAGATCGTTTGAAACCATTTGTTCTTTGGGTGACTTGGTTATGCTCAACCCATCACCACTTACCTATTATGTGGCGTTTCATTTGCGTAAAATGCTAGATTCCATGGAATCACATACATTGAATGTTATGGTTGGTTATTGAACATACTCCATCACATAAGGGGTTCTGCTCTATCTACCCTAAAATGGTAATTATACTACAATCGTGTTTTTTTTTTTTTAGAAGGGTGCAATCATGTTAGTAAGGCCACAAAACAGTAACTCATCTATTTATTATATATTAATAGCAGAGGGAAAATTAATTAGGTTTTAAATTAAATTTTAATTGTTGTCTAATTTTGCGTCACATGTCTCATTTAAGTTTTTATTTTTGTTTTAGGTGAGTTAATAAGGTGCAAAAGACGAAAATTCTAATATAAATAAATCATAAAAAGCTTAATAAAAAAGGAAAAGAAAAAAAAGAGAGTAAACTTATGTGTATATCCAAAAAATATTAAAAAAATAAAATAAAAGAGAGAGTAATTTGAATCTATATATGTGTAATTGTAATTTTTTTTAATTGTATTGTACATATATATAGATTATATTCTAGTGTCCATAAAAGAAGAATTGAACAGCACATACATGAAATTTTAATCAATCTTGGGCATTACTTTTTTACTAAACGTGCGGAAGGTTAGAACAAAGCCATATACACTATGCTTATGGAAAAAAGCCTTTCTTCAGATAGAAAGTATTGAACTGTGAGATGTCTGTTGGCAAATAATCATTACAGGCATAATTGGAGTATTTTTTATTTAAAAAAACACCTTACAGGCAAACTGTGAGATATCCATTGGCAAATAAGTCACTGAACAAATAAAAGAAAACAAAAAGTAGTCAATAAATCAAAGTCTTGAACTGCGATTCCTACGCAGTTTCGTGAAACGAGTATTGGTCTTTGGCATTTGGTTTAAGTCATCTAGTCAAAAGTCTTCATTAAAATTAATCCATTGGCAAATAAGTCGCTGAACAAATAAAAGAAAACAAAAAAAGTAGTCAACAAATCAAAGTCTTGAACTGCAATTCCTACGCAGTTTCATGAAACCCGAGTATAAATATATATATATATATATATTATATTGGCATTTGGTTTAAGTCATCCAGTCAAAAGTCTTCATTAAAATTAAAAGGATAATTGCACCTTGGAGAGAAATGATACTCCACCCTAAATTTGAAGGGAGAAAATATTTTCCTCTATCGGTATTCAATTAACTAAATTTTATTAAATTAGTATTAAAAATATTGTGTATTATCATGCCATTTGCTTTAGGGGAGGTTTCTAAAATTATGTTATTTTCAAAATTTTGGACATGCATTTTTGATATACTCTCATTTTCTAATATTCTGACAAGGTTCATTGTTTGTTAGAATTGAATTGTTAAATGATTAAGACCCCGTTTGGTAGAGTTGTTAAACAACTCATTTTCAATTTTTAAACAACATTATACATATTTTTACACATTTTTTTACCTACACGTATTTCAAAAAACTATAAATAACATTTCTCAAACCCCCTACTAAATTGGCCTTAAATTTTTCATATTTCAATAAATTAAAATTTTGAAATAATTAATAATTTAATATTGCTTAATTATTGTATCAACTACATTGTAATGGAAAATTTTTCACCAAAAACCAACCTTTAGCGTGAAAATTTTGAATCCGATGTTAATTCCACGGTCATATCATAGGCCCACTAAATGATATTTCACTGGCACATCAGAAGAATTTAAAAGCACTAGTCAACAAGTCAATGTCTTTATTAAAATAATATAATAATAAGGAAAATGAGAAAGGGTTTGAAGAGTCACTATATATTATGACGAGCTAATTACCATATACTCACACTTCAGCTTTTCTTCCTTCAAACTTCTCTTCCTTCGTTACCATGGCCACCTCTTTTGCAACTCTTCATGTGCTTTTCTTAGTATGGTTCCTTCCCTCTACCTTCAGTTTAAGCTTTTTCTTCTTCAAAGCAGAGTCAATCTCAAATGTCTCTTGCTATGAAAAAGACAAGCAAGCCCTTCTAACCCTCAAACGTGGTTTCACTGATCATGGACACGTCCTCTCATCCTGGTCTGACCATAAAGATTGCTGTATATGGGACGGAGTTTTCTGCGACAAGTTAATTGGCCGAGTCACTGAGCTCCACCTCAACAATTTGAGGTTAGGCGGTGAGATTAGTGGTTCGTTGCTCCAATTAGAACATTTGAATTACTTGAATTTGAGGTACAATGACTTTAATTGTACTCCGATCCCAACGTTCCTTGGTTCAATGTTCAGTCTCACACTTCTTGACCTCTCAAGCGCTAACTTTTGTGGACTCATTCCTCATCAGCTTGGGAACCTTTCAAGCCTTCGCTATCCGTCTCTTGGAGATAATGATGGCCTCTATGTAGATAACCTTCGTTGGATGTCTGGTCTCTCTGCCATTCAATACCTTGACCTGAGCTTAGCTGACCTTCATAGAGAAGTTGATTGGCTTCAAATAATGAGTAAGTTCCCATCTCTTTCGGAGCTATACTTGTACTATTGTCAGCTTGATAGCCTGAATCCATCTCTTGGATTTGTCAATTTCACGTCTCTTCGAGTCCTTTATCTTTATGGAAATCATTTCAATCATGAGATACCTAATTGGTTCTCTAATCTGAGTACAAGCCTCTTAAGGCTTGACATGTACAACAGTTCTTTGAAAGGCAATATACCACCTAGCATTTTCAATTTAGAGAAATTAGAAGATCTTGATCTCGGATTTAATTCTTTAAATGGTCCTATACCTTCTTCCGTTGGGAATTTATCTCTTATAAGAAAATTATACCTCGACCAAAATCAGTTGAATGGCACCATTCCAAAGAGTCTTGGGCTTCTCTCTAGGTTAGAGACGTTTTATGTTGGAAAAAATTCTTTAACAGGTACCGTAGATGAAGGGCATTTTAGAAAACTCTCAAAACTAAAGCATCTCTATATGTCTGAAGCACGTTTGTTCTTTAATGTCAATTCCAATTGGGTTCCCCCCTTCCAACTTAACTATGCCTCCATGAGCTCAGTCAAGATAGGTCCTAAATTTCCTTCATGGCTACAATCGCAAAGATCCCTCATTTTTTTAGATATGTCCATGTCAGGAATTTCAGGCAAAGCTCCGGGTTGGTTCTGGAATTGGACTTCAAACATTACAGTTATCAATCTGTCTAACAACCACATAGAATGTGATGTATCAGACATTTTTCTGAGTTCTACTATCAAAGTGCTCAATATAGCTAACAACTCATTTTATGGACCCATTTCTACTTTCTTATGCCAAAAGAAAATTAGTAAGAATAAATTAGAGGTTTTAGAAGCATCAAACAATCTCTTATCAGGAGAACTTTCTCACTGTTGGAAGTATTGGCAGTCTTTGATCCGTTTAAACTTAGGGAGCAATAATCTAGTAGGTAGAATTCCCTACTCCATGGAGGCTTTAGTTAAACTCCAATCATTGCGTTTACAAAACAATAGCATCTATGGAGATATTCCTTCATCGTTGAAAAAATGCTCAAATCTGAGGCTTATTGATATGGGTGATAATTATTTGTCCATCATACCACTATGGATTGGAGAAATGACAAATCTTTTAGTTCTCCGTTTAAGATCATGTGAATTCAAGGGTTATATACCTCAACAAATATGCCAACTTTCTTCTCTTAGAGTATTGGATCTTGCCAATAATAGCCTCTCAGGATCCATACCAAATTGCTTGAAAAATATTAGCGCCATGGCATTACCAAATTCCTATGATATTTCATTATCTTATCAAATGTCATTTACAGATTCGAGTATATCCTATTTTGAGAATGTTCCGTTGGTTCCCAAAGGGAACGAAATGGAATATGAAGAGAACCTTGAATTAGTAAGGCTCATAGACCTTTCAAGTAACAAGTTGTCCGGATCAATCCCTGCTGAAATTTCAGATCTTTCCAAACTACGCTTTTTGAATTTATCTCAAAATCATTTGGTGGGAAAGATACCAGAAAAAATTGGGAGTATGAAAGAGTTAGAGTCAGTTGATCTCTCACGAAATCATTTATCGGGTGAAATTCCTCCAAGTATGTCCAATTTGACATTTCTTGGTCTCTTGGACTTGTCATACAACAACCTCTCAGGTAGAATTCCTTCAAGCACCCAGCTTCAATCTTTTGATGCTGTTAGGTACATTGGAAATCCTCAGTTATGCGGTGATCCTCTTCCAAAAAACTGCACAATTGAGGAACAATCTTTGAATGGATCATCAATTGGCAGTGTTGAAGATGATTCTAAAAACTCCAGCTTCTACATTGGTATGGGAGTAGGATTCTCAATTGGCTTTTGGGCAATTTGTGGAGCTCTCTTCTTTAATAGGACTTGGAGGCATGCTTATTTTAGATTTGCCGATGAAATAAAAGATTGGATTTATGTGACTACAATGATAAAGATGAATTTACTGGAAAAGCTAAGAGTCTGCCTTAGTAAGTGAGGCATCGTTATCTAGCCACAAGGTATTGCTTCAAGTTATATGTCCTTAATATTGTTTCTTTCATGTTAATGTTGTAGTCAGCTACTTTGAATATACAATTTATTTCATAACTAAATGTGATAGTCATTTGGATTTTATTTCACCAATATGACATAACTTTGGCCTTGGTTTATGACATAACATTTTTACTAATAATACTGTTCGCTATTTCAAAAATGGGTTTCTCATTTTGGAACCAACAAACTCTACTTAGTTGAGCCAAATCTATGACTTTTATTGAATTGAGTTAGGTTTTTAATAACAATATTAGTCATAAAGATTAAAACTTTCTTTCATTTATGCTATGCTTTTTTTTTTTCGTGCTTTTGTATGACCCTTTTGCTCTTTCACAAAAAATATTCACAGGTTGTGAAAACTCTTGCAATCTAAGACAATTACAATTTGAAGCAGACATAAATAAATTGTTTCTATATACCAGGTCAATGTAACTATGACTTTGTCGTCTAAATTATCTTGTTTTTTAGCTCCGCATATGAAATATATGTGGCTATTGGTATTGGCTAGTTTCACTAAGGATGTTTGTAATGTGAAAAGATAGTGACCATATCAGTAGTGTAAATCGTTTGATTGGTCTTTATTAACCTCTTGAATGAATGTTTTAACCAATTATGTTGATATACATGCTTATGTTTGATGTAGTAATTGTATGGATTTTGATGTTATGGTCAAATTAATTAAAGCAAATTTACCATAACAATGAGATCTACCTCAGATGACTTCCTCTTCCATAATAATGAGATAGAGGCTTCCATAATAATGAGATAGAGGGTAAGGTTTTGATTCAAAACTTAATGAATGCATAATATACCAATAATAATAATAATGACAAATAAAGACTATTCCCTAAGGTTCAACCCTATCAATTGTCATATATTGTGTCAAATCTATTTGTTATAAGTGAATGCATTAGCTAAGGATTTTTATTTTTATTTATTTTTTATTTTAAATTTACCTAAAATAAGTGGTAAATTATCATTGAGATTGTGTTTGGATGACCTTATTTTGACTGTCTTACTTTGTTTAAAAATACAACTATAGTTAAAAAAAAGTGAGGCTTTAAAAAACTTTACATAAGTTGTTGGTGAAATTAAATTTACATTTTAATCTAAAACAAACAGAACCTTAGCATATAAAGTTCATGGTTAGGCATCTACTATTTTCTAGTTCTTGTCTCTATCGTATTTAAAGATAGAAGTGAATGTAGTATTATAATAATTAAGAATTTTAGGTTGATTCACCACTATTAAATATATTTTTTGTGCCTATTTTGGTTTCAAAACTTCTTAAATCTTAATTACTGAAAAAGTTGTATTACTTGCAAGGTGTTCAAAGCCAAATAATAGTAGATGTGACATAACTTGATCTTAATGTTTGTCTCACTTCTATCCAAGTTTCAGCTTCTTTGATTTTGCACATCTATTTAAAATACTGTAATAAAGTAAAATTTCTTTTAACTTGTTGATTAAGCCAACATTGAACTTTTAATCATGGTATTGCATTTTGAGTGGATGTTATTTTGTTTGTTCTCTCTCTCTCTCTCTCTACTTTACCACTTGGTTTCATGTGAATTTATGCTACCTTTGTCATTCAGTGTACTACTTCATTGGTTGTCCTTTAATATCAATTTTTTTTTTCCTCTTTAATCGTTTAAGAAGGGATGCTGATGAGGCAAAAGTAGAGGAGTTCAATGAAATGGCTTGTAAAGCCTCTCTTGCTGATCAACAGAAGCAGGTCCGAGAAAACATTCATTCTCAGATTAAAAGTTTCTCCACGTGTATGGATGAAATTCTTTTGCCTTGTACTAAAAGGATAGGTGAGGCACAAGAACTGCCTCCACATCCAATAGCTGCTCCTTGTCAGAGTGGCCCTAATTTTGCTGTTGGCAAGAATGGCCAACCTACTAATAGTCCTGGTAAGATTCTTTTTATAATAAAAAACCCTTTTCCAATGTTGCATTATTGAGCTTGAAGTTGTGTGAGTGCAGCTTGAGATGTTCAAGATCTTTGAATTCTCATTGTTTCAAAGGAATAAGATCTGCTTGTATTGATTCTATTATTTACTCACACTTGAAGTAGGGGGATTATCTTGATTCAAAGGAATGATCTTTTGATTTGTCATTGATTACCCTAACTTCTTTAATTATTTCCTTAAAAAAATTTAGTTATTTAAAGTTATTCAAGTAGAGTTGAAGTCAACATCCAATCACTTTTGAACTGAAGTGTCAACAAAATAAATCTACATTTGGGCAGCAAAGTGGAGGGAAAGATGCTTTGGGGATACTTAAATTGATTTTATGGAAAGGCATCTTCAATGAGTATTTAATTACTATTTCCAGGATGCCTATTGGGAGTTTGTTATCTCTAGCTTCTACAAGGTCTTTCTTGAAATCATGTTTTTGTGTTTGTGATGTGATTTGTTCTATAATTTTTAACCTTTTAACTTCTAAATTAATATTCTTAGATGAACTGTTGATCTTATTTTTTTTTTTTGGAATGATAATATGCTCTAGGTATTAGATTTCTTGCAAACTTCAATGTTACGAATGAGCATTTCCCCCTCTTTTAAAAACAAGGTGGCAGGTGAGATTGAGAGTTTTTGACCCACCCATATGTGTAACTTACCAACAAAAACAAAAAGATTCAAGCTTTGATGCAGTTAATACCGTCTAGAGTATCTCTTGGATTCTTTTCATTGAGGTTAAAGCTCTAAAATATTATTTGTTCTTTTTTGATTGCCATTCTTATTACAACTAAACAAGGAATTCAACTAGTTTGTAACCTAAAACATGACATTATTTGGGTTGAAGCCTTGGAAACCAAATTGATTTTAAAGGTTTTGTGAAGTTCTCAGTTTTGATTGATATTCGACAGGGCCTTGATTGGAAGTTGTTGTATTGGAGGTAACACATATAGAGGTCCAGATTATTTTACTACAAGAAAGAGCTAGATTGTGATCAATTCTCATTTTAGTATTTGGATGGCATGTTGCTGGCTAACAAATACATGGATATGTGGAATAAAGAAGGGGATCACTATCTCTAGAAGTACAAGGATGTCCACCAAGGTGGACTTATGCCCTCCAGTTTAATCTCCTTATGTGGTAAGAACTAATTGGTTTTCTTTCAATTATATGGTTAATGTTTCCAACTTTTTCCTAAATATGTTTCCCAAAACATAGCTGTCAAATAAGTTGGATGAGAGTGCTTCAACTGGGTGCCTATTCCACAATACATAGCTGTCAAATATGTTTGATTGTTACAAAATTCATTACAATTGCGCATATAAGTAGTACCCTATATCATAGTCTCTATACTGGACTCAATTTAAAATGTTTCTGCACCCAGATTTGATTGCAAGACTTATCAATTTTTGCGAAATGTACCAGAGTTTATGTACTTGTTGAACTTGGATAAATTTTGTATTACAGGAAAGCATCAAAATCCAGAAATCCGCATTATTGTCTTCTATTGAGGTGCTTGTCCAACAATTGTGAAATTCCTTAGGTTTCCTTTGGTGGCAACATTGCTTTGCATTGTCTGCTGCACTTAGTTTGATATACATGATCATGTATCACCACTCTCTTCTGCATCTTGTGGTGCAGAGGCTCTCGACATTTCCATCATCTGACACTTTGATTTGATTTTTCTTGCTGAGCTTGCTGTCTTCAATAATTATTGAACTGCTCCTCCTTGTATTTAATAAGTTGTTTTTTTTCATGGTTAGTTTCTTTATCAAATTGTCAACAATAAACTGTTTTTACTTATGCCACTAGTAACATAGCTAAACAATGCCCTTTTTGGCCTACATGTAGAAAATACATGAAGTTAGAATGCAATTTATGGCATTTTAATTTTTATATTAAAACTTATGAATTTGTGAAGAGAATAAAAGAGGAAGGTTAATATGTACAACACATTTTTTTTTAACATAACTGCATTATTTGGGTTTTTAGTACCTATCTTCTGTCTAGGTACAGAAGAAGTCTCAATTAACTATTTCAAAATCTCCACATTTGGTTTTGATTACTTAAGAGCTTGTGGGTGTGTCATGTGTGTTCTAGTTCTCCCCTTAAAATACCAATTACTAATGATTTTTCTGCACATCATTGAATTGTGCTAAACTCTCTGAAAGACTAAAGGACCTCAGTGTTTACAAGCTTGATGGTGAAATACTTCACAAGGAAGCCAGCCAAGGTATATGTTTAAATGGTGAAGCTGATGTTGGTACTATCATAGCCTTCTAGCCTGGTGTAACTTTGAGGATAACCCATTTTTAATAATCAAAATCCTAAGCTCCTTTTGTTATAAGTGAATAAATTAGTTGTTAAGGCCTTTGTTTTATAATAAATTATGTTTACAAGAGTCTGTTTGAATGAGCTTATTTTGACTATCTTACTTCGTTAAAAAATAAGCTGTATAACAGTACAACTATTCTTAGAAAAAGTGAGGCATTAAAAAGATTTACATAAGATGATGGTGAAAAGAAGCTGATGTTTTTAAGCCAAAACAAACAGAACCTTAGTGTAAAACATTCATAAAGGCACCTACTTTTTTTTAGTTCCTATGTTAATGGTTTTTAAAGTTAGAAGTGAGTGCAATACTATAATAATTAGGTATTTTATGTTGAAATCACCACTAATTGATTCATATATTGAGCCTATTTTTGGTTTTCAATCTTCTTAAAATCAACCCAAAAGTTGTATTATTTGCGTGGTGATTCAACTCAAATACTAGTAGAAGTTCAAAACTTGACATAACTTGATTTTAATTATTGCCTAACTTCCATCCAAAGTTCTAGCTTCTTTGATCTTGTTTATCTACGTCAAGTACTTTAACAAAGCGAAATTTCTTTTAACTAGTTAATAGATAATGCCAAGAGTGAACTTTTAAATCATGTCTTACATTTTGTGTAGACGCACAAGATCAAAGAAGCTAAAACTTGGATGGAAGTTAGGCAAACATCGAAAAAATTATGTTAAGTTTTGAGCTTCTACTATCATTTGATTTTATCACCACACAAATAAGACAACTTTTGTTTGTTCCCTACTTTGCCACTTGGCTTCATGTGAATTTATGCTACCTTTGTCGCTCAGGGTACAGCGTCATTGGGTGTCCTCTAATCCCAAATTTTTTCTCATGAAAAACTTGAACATCCAGCTACAACTGTTTGGGAAGGAATGCTGATGAGACAAATGTAGAGGAGATCATAGAATGGCTAGTAAAGCCTCTATTGCTGATCAACAGAGCCAACTCCAAGAAAATGTCCATGCTCAGATTAAAAGTTTCTCCTTGAGTATGGATGAAATTCTTATTCTTGATACTAAAAGGATAGGTGATGCACATGAAATGCCTCAACAACCAATATTTGCTTCTTGTTGAAGTGGCCTTGGTTTTGCTGTTTGCAGGAATGGCCAACCTACTGATCATCTTGGTAAGGTTCTATTTGCAATCTGGAAACTTTTTCCAATGTTGCATTATGAGCTTGAAGTTGTGTGAGTGCGTCTTGAGATGTTTAGGATCTTAGAATTTTCTTGTGACCCATCCTTTCTATGTTTGAAGTAGTGGGATTATCTTGATTTGAGGGAAAGATCTTTCGATTTGTTTGATTACCTTAGCTTCTTTACTAGTTTCCTTGAACAAATTTAGCTATTTAAAAAGTTTAAAGTTATTCAAGTAGAGTTAATGTTAACATCCAATCACTTTTGAATTGAAGTGTTGGCAAAAGAAATCTACAATTGGGCAGCAAAGTGTGGGAAATGGGATGGTGGCCTTCAGGGGTGCGGGAGGGGAGGGGAGGGGAAGATTTCTTGGGGATACTTAAATTTATTTTATGGAAGGCATATTCAAGGAGTATTAAATTGCTGTCCAAAATGCCTACTGGGAGTTTGTTGGGGTATCTAATGCTATATCCATTATCTCTAGCTTCTATAAGGTCTTCCTTGAAATCCTGTTTGTGTTGGTGATGTGATTCATAGGTAGTTCTACACCTTTTAACTTTTTTTCTTCTAAAATAATATTCTTAGATGAACGGTTGATTTTATATTATTGTAATGATAATAGCTCTAGTTGGAATCAAATAAGAAGTGTTTCTGCAGCCAGATTTTCTGTCAGACTATCAGTTTTGTTTATTGTACTGGCTTATAGGTATATGTTGAGTTTGGATAAATTTCATATTACAGGAAAACATGAAAATCAAGAAATCTGTGTTGTTGTCTTCTGCTGAGCTGCTTGCTTGTCCTACAATTGTTAAATGCCATAGATATCCTTTGGTAGCAACGTTTCTGCATCTTGTCTGCCGCACTTAGTTTGATATACATTACCATGTATCGTGTTCTCTTCTGCATCTTGTGGTGCAGAGGCTCTCTTGACATTTCCTTCATTTGACAATTTGATTTTTCTTGTTGACCTTGCTGTCTTCAATAATACTTGAACTACTCTTCCTTGTATTTGATATGTTCTTTTTATTATTATTATAATTATTTTTTTCATGGTTACTTTTTCATCAAATTGTCAACAATGAACTGTTTTTACTTATGTCAATATTAACATAGCTAAGCAATGCCATTTTTGGCCTAATTAAACATAGAAAACACATGAAGTTAGAATGCAATTTATGGCATTTTAATTTTTATGATAACAACTTGTGAATTTGTGAATAGAAAAAAGAGAATGGACTATACGTACAACACATTGTTTTGGGTTTTTTGTACCCATCTTATGTTTTGGTACAGAAGAAGTTTCAATTAGTGATTCAAAACGTCCACTGTTTGGTTCTAATTATATAAAAGATTGTGTGTGATGTGTGTTCTAGTTCTCCCATTTTAAGTACTAACTATTAATGATTGTTCAGTACAATTGTACCTGAAACAAAGCCATTGAATCGTGCTGAACTCTCCGCAAGACTACAGGACCTCATTGTTACAAGCTTGACATCAAGCCATCTCAAATGCCACACAAGGAAGCCAGGCGCCAGCCAAGGATTATATTTAGATGGTTAAATTGAAACTGATGTTGGTGCTATCATGGCCTTCTAGCCTGGTGTAGTATACTCTACCAGCGTACAGCGTACTATACATTACATTCCTGGATACCCGAGTTGATGTGCAGAACACATATAAGATAACAAGGTATGATGGAACTGTGATCAATGCCCAACATTGGAGTTTTGGTGGCTACTAGGGTACTTCATAATGAAGAAGCGCTGTTACTACAGAATGAGCAACTTAAAGCGATGGCGCATGATATACTCCAATGAATGAAGAGGACCAAAGGAGATGGAGCTTCGTGTATGTTGAATAGCCATAATTTTATTCCACACCTTCTCACCCTAGTGTACTTTTTCCATGTTTATTAGATAGCAATCATATTTTTCATTTAATTGTTTTGAAGCTGCAATCAGCAACCTTTGTAAATTACATAGTTATGGCATCTAGATGAAGATTGTACTACTTTATGCCCAGTTTTTTTCATCTTCATAGAGTCACAAGTAACATAGGTATGTACTACTTTTTGCTCAAGTTTTCTTTCAAGTTTACTTTATGCTAAGGGTTTGGCTTAGTAGTTCACGAGTAACACAATCTTGGGGCCACTTCAAAGTGATTCCTCATTGTAATTACCCGGTGTATGTGGGATGGGAGGACTGTACATGCTTAAGGGAATAGTCAGATACTTAAAAGATGTCTAAACGCCATTGTTATCAAAAAATGAAAAAAAAAACCGTAGTTCTGTATGCTTGAGTTTTCTTCATATACAAAGTTTGGATTAGCAACTATTTTGAGGGATTGGTTGTGGTTGCTTTCCTTTTGCAATTAATTCTTTTATGAAATGATCAAGATGGAAAGATATTATTAA
Source organism: Quercus rubra (assembly GCA_035136125.1). Lineage (NCBI taxonomy): Eukaryota > Viridiplantae > Streptophyta > Magnoliopsida > Fagales > Fagaceae > Quercus > Quercus rubra. The sequence goes on along the minus strand of CM068734.1, from coordinate 63,023,481 downwards.
ACAAATGATGACATATTCGGACGTTTACTGTGAGATGTGATACTATCTTAATTGCTATGCTGAGGTGGAAACCTGCTTTTGTAGTTTTTAGTATTATTGAGATCATGTAAACAATGATGCACCATTCAGATGCAATATATTTTAAACCAAAGGATTGGATTTTGTACCATGGTGCGGACACCAAGTTAATGCCAATTGATTCCACTAGTCCATATTATCGGATTCGAATTTGTTTTGAGGGTTATAACTTTTAAGGGTTTAATTGCAATCTTAATTATGATTTTTTTTGCTACAATTATGAATTATGATCTGATTTCCCTTATTTCATGTACTTTGGTACCTTATTCATAGACCCTAGAGTAATCCCAAGCTCTCCAAACAAGGCTGTTTTGCATAGTTTGAGACTATGCTCCCTCTCTCTTACAGAAGGGTGGGTCTCACCTACCATGGGGCCCACCTCTCTGTGAGAGGTAGGGAGTATAGTCCCGAACTATGCAAAATTTTTCCCCCTAAACAGGCACCACTAGATCCTCCATTAACATTACATTGTACTCCAAAGTGAAGTCTTGGTTCAGTTTTAACAACAAACCCCTTATAAACATTCAACATTAACATCAAATACACACTCTTTTTTCTATTATGTGAACCCTCTTATGACTAAAATGTAAATGAATTCACACATTGCTCAAATCTAAACCAAAAATAAAAGTAAAAATTGTAGGAAACTTTAGATCCAAACGTAATAACACAGGAGAAATTTATTAAAATAGACTAATAGAAAAGTTAGAATTTGCTTCATTTCTAGGGATCTATCACAATGAAAGTGTTGAGAAATGAGAATCGAGATACATGGTATGTTTTTTTTTGCAACGAGCCATGTGAGTGGTGGAGATTTTTGTGATTTAGTCCTTTGGAGTTGTACAAGTCCACATTACAAGTGTTAGATATGGCGGTATCTAGCCCTCAAATGACGGGGATTTTTTTTTTTTTTGGGGTCAAATCAACAATTCTACCAATTTTTTTTTGTATTCTTGCCATACTATTTTCAAGTCAACTTTAAATATTCCTGAGATAAAAAGGAAAAAAAAAACCTTTATGTAAGTACATATATTGATGTAATATATTATTGAATGTAAAGTTATATTATTGAATGTATTATTGAATGTAATATATTATTGAATGTAAAGTTATATTTTATCAAATAGTAGACATCGTTTTGAATCTTGCCTATATATATTTAAAAAAAAAAAAAAAACATTATTGATGCATTTGCAGGAATAATAATTATTATTATTTAATGATCACTATAAATTAAAATTCCATGTAGTGAATCGGGCAATGCACCAACTGATGTTTTGTAGTCTACTAAAAAAAGCCATGACTTCTTTCTCTATCTTTGGTACATGCATATTGATAATTGCTTTAGCTTTTGCAGGTTGACTTGAGTTGCTTACTCAACGAAGCCTTGAACCTCCTTCCAGCTTTATATGCTTTTGTGCAAGATGGACACAAGATTTCAAGCTAGGAAGCAGAGTACAAGAAAAAAAAAAAACTTTAAATAAATATCTATATAGTATTAACAAACTATGAAAATTACACAAAATTATTGTTTTTTAATACATTTAGATGCAATCATCTACTAACAAAGACCAAAAAAAAAAAAAAGATTTTTACAAAATATCATTGTTTTTAAATATATTATAGTGCAATCATCTATGTAATCTCAATTTATAGATTTACTAGTTTTCAATTTATAAATTTATCTAACTTAATGAGCTAATAACCTTGGAGGACAAGGGCCCAACTATAAAAATTTTTTTTTTTAAAAAAATGGTCTGGTTAATGTATGCTTTTAGGGCACACATTAGTAATCTATTTTAGGAAATTTTTTATGGGAAATTTTTTAGGAAAAAGCTTTCCCATAAAAAATTTTCTAAAATGGTTTATTAATATATGTCCTAAGGGCATATGATAGTAAAACTCATAAAAAAATTATACTTCGAAAAAAAAAAAAAAAGTCTTCTTTGGGTTAGGAGGGACTCAGGCCCTTATGTCCCCCCCCCCCCGGCTAGATCGGACCATATTTTGTGGAAGAAGATGAAGATTGTATTTCTACAATTTGTCTCACACTTTTTTCAAGTTCATGTCGCCTTCAACGTTCAATTTTTCTTTTATTTTATTTATTTGAGAAACAAACTAACTGCTAAACACACACACACACACACACACTTAATTACACTCTCTCACCAAATGTCCTCAACATGAGTTTCTGGCCTTGCATGAGAATTATGCCCCACAGTGGAAAATATTGCATAAGGGATTAATGGTCAACAAAGTCACCCAACAAAAAAACAAAAGTTGTCAACAAGTCAAATTTTTGATGATTTTGATATTGATGAAAAATCTCTATGTGGTTACGTGAAAGACGGTCGTCAAATGAATCCAACACTACATCTTATCACTTATGTGTGGTGAGCATTGATCTTTGGGGGTTTGGCTTAAAGTCTATTTTATCACTAAGTCAATCATGTCATTAAGAGCACAAGCACGTGATATTTTACTCAATCATGACTTCCACACGTGTCCACAACATGAATCTCTGGCCTTACATGAAAATTATGCTGCACAGTGAAAAATATTGCATAATGGATTAATGGTCAACAAGTCACCCCCCCCCCCCCCCCCCCAAAAAAAAAAAAGATGTTAGTAAGTCAAATTCTTGATAATTTTGATATTGATGAAAAATCTCTACACTGTTACGTGAAAGATGGTCGCTAAATGAACCCAACACTACATCTTTTCACTTGTGTGTGGTGAGCATTGATCTTTGGGGGTTTGGCTTAACACCTATCTTATCACTAAGTCAATCATGTAATTAAGAGCGCAAACTCATGATATTTTACTTAATCATGACTTCCACGCATGCAAATGTCCTAGACATGAATCTTTGGCCTTGCATAAAATATTGCATAATGAATTAATAATTTAATGGTCAACAAGTCACCCAACAAAGAAACCAAATATGTCAGTAAATCAAATTCTTGATTATTCTAATATTGATGAAAAATATCTATGCAGTCTCGTGAAAGATGGTCATCAAATGAACCTATCACTACATCCCATCTCTTGTGTGTGGTGATATCTTACTCAATTGTGAGCCTTAATTTCCACAAATATCCACAACATGAATTTTGGACGTGTATTTCCTGTATAATCTCATTTTCTAACCTTCTAACAAGGCTCATAGCCTAATTATTGTATGAACAACATTGTAACGGAAAATAGTTCCCCAAAAACCTAACCTTTATGTTAACTCCACCATCAGATCATAGGTTTTTGGAAAAACTAATTTTTTTAATAAGCCAACAAGAAGTACATAGTCAATATGGATAAGGATCAACCTTTCTTTCAGGGGTGTAGCCGAGATTTTTTACTTGGGTGCTGAGTTATAGTATTTTTATAAAATTATCAACGCTAATACATCCATAAATTGTGTAGTTCACCATAGACATACAAAATATCCAAAAATGAATATTTTGCATCAAAAGTATGTCTAATTAGACGTAGACCCGTGCATTGCACGTGATAATTTTTTAGGTAAATTACTATTTTGGTCCCTAAACTTTGTAAATAGTTTTTTTTTTTAATAATTAGTTTTATCATAATTTTCATGATCTCATCTATAACATTTCTTACCGTAATCATATATTTACTGATTGATGATTTGCATAACATAGACATTAAATGAGAGGTAGAATTGTTCATTAGATTTTTAAAAGTCATGGTGTATGAAGATTATATATATATATATATATATGTGGTTAAATGAAATGTCAAAAAATGAGATTATAAAATTTTTCAACTTTGTTTCTTATATGATTTCTATTATTATTAATTGGAGAACATATCATTTTTAGTTATGATAAAAAAATATAACTTCCCTCGTTAGAGTTTGATTAGTTTTAAGTTTAAATTTTGTATTATTATGTTTAATTGTTGATTATTGATTTAATTAAGTGAATGTAATGGTTGATTTTATTGCACTGTAAAGTTTTTAATGTCCTCTATATGGCCATTTTTATTTTATTTTTTTACCCCTCTTGACCACTTCTTTGTGTTCCATTTTTTTCTGGAGAAGACTTTATTTTCCATTTAACGGATACTAATTGACATTTGATTTCACTTCTTTTTTTCTTCTTTCGTTTATTCTTTATTACTCACACACATGCATAGTCACTTATTTCTTGCATTATGCTATTGTTTACATGTTTTAACGGTTATAGCATGTTGTTTTGAGTTTGTTATGCTCTGTTTTTAAGTTGTTATATTTCTGTTTGGACTAACTTGGATCTAATCAAGTTTTGTGTTCTGTTTTGTGTTTGGGCACCTGTTTCCCTTTTTTTTTTTTTTTTTTTTTTTTTTTTTTCTGTCTAAATGTGCAGATGTCTCCTACCAAACATTTAGCGACCAAGAAGTCATCCAAGTGTGCCTGCACAGATTCTGACAACTTCAAATCTGTTGAGGCAGATATGGCTTACAATGACTGCTACAAAAGAGCCACAATTATCATGGAAAGGGTTGTGAAATTGGATACCCTTGAGGACACTTGCATACCTGCAATGTTCAGGGAAAGGACGTGGACAAAGCTGCTGAATCCGAGTGGAGTTATGTACTCAGAGATCATAAAAGAATTTTTCTCAAATGCTAGTGTGGAAGGAGATCATATAAACTGTTGGGTGAGACATAAAGAGTTTGTGATCACAAGGGAAAGCATTCAAGAGTTTCTGGAAGTTCATCCTCCCTCACAGCCAATCACGATGCAATATGATGATCGCCTTGAATCCATTGAGGAGATGGTGACTATTCTTGGTGGCATACTTAAGAAGTCCTCCATGAACACAATTTCATTCAATCTGGAGATGAGGACTTTGGTGTATGTGATGATCCACAACTTATATCTGGTCACCAACTTGACGACTTTGTCTGCTTCAAGGACAATCTTCTTGTATGATCTTTTTACTCATAAGGAGATTGATATTTGTGGACATATCTTCCACCTTTTGACAAAGAGCATTGAGAAGCGGAACTCAAGAATAGTCATGCCATTCCCCTTTCTCATAATGGGCCTAATTGCAAAGACAAGGCTCAAACTTCCGAGTGGTCTTAATGTGGTACAAAGAGACTATCCTATTGGTGCACATATAGTGACTTGGAGCACAGCTCACATCAAAGGCTCTAGAACCGGTGTGTCTTCAATACCACGGGATCATGTTAAGGAGGAGGGAGGAGATGCAAAGGAGGAGATTGAGAGATTCACCATTGCTCCAGAGACTTCAACTCAGCCATCCTCTTTAGCACCAGCACAAGGACTAGACAGACTTGATCGCCTCATTGCCAGAGTAGAGCAGTTGTATACTATGCTAGACTCCCATGTGCAGCACACCGCAAACCAATTTGCATACGTCCAGGGTTAGATCATTGCTTTATCTTCACAAATCGAGGATTTGTCCATGGGGCAGGGATCGGATTCAGAGTTTGACCAGTTCTAGCCTTTTTGGCCATTCCGATCAAAAAAAGGGAAAAAATTTTGAGGGGGAGCTTGCACAGTTAAGGGGGAGCATAGCTTAAACCTTAGATACATTGGTTCATTCAAGTGGTTTAGCATTATTTATGTTTGGTTTAAACCGTTTTAGTGTTTATAACTCTTGGATAGTTGTTTTTATTTCTTTTCTTTATACTTAAGTACTTTGTTTTTATATTTCAGTTTATATTTAGTACTTGTGTTTATCTCAATGCTTTGTAGCTTTTTTTTGTACTTTTAGATATTGATTATATATCTTAAGTACCTCACACTTGTACCCTTGTAGGATCTTGTATCCTAGATGCATATACTTCATGTATTTTGCACTGGTTGTGTGTTGGACATGCAATTGATCATTGTAATTGGTCTTCATTGCATTGCATGTCCGGATGAGCATTTACTTGCTAAATGTTCATTGTAGTCATTCTTTAATGATTGATTGTGTTTGATCAAGATATGCTTACATGTTTTATAGTGTTTACAAACTTGATCACAATTTACTTGCTCATGTACGTACCATGTATTGAACTTGTCATAAGCTTAATGAAAGTTTTGTTTGTGTGCGAGTGTTTCAGGTTACAAGTATATACATGCAAGTGCTTCACAACTTCTAGATTAGGTGTGAGTGACTTTTACCATTGTTCCCAAACTCACGTTTAAGTCTAGAGTCTGTTTTAGGGGTTTTGTCATGGACTAGCCAAAGGGGGAGATTGTAAAGTTGTAATTTACAACTATGTTTTTGTTGGCTTTATTCCGTGCCAAATTTGATTGTAATTATGTTCAATCTTTCATACCCTGTATTTCATGTGGGTTTTATTTGTAAGGGTTGTGTGTGAAAGAGAGAGAGTGTGAAGACTCAAGGCATTGAAGACTGAAGTGTTTTCACGGGTATCTCGCGAGTAAGCATCCCGCGAAGTAATGCATATGCCCTGCACATAACTGGAATGCGAAGAGTCAGGACACGATGGAGATAACTGGTTTTCGCGAGTATCTCACAGGTAAGGCCTTCCCGCGAGATATCCGCGAAACATTTTGTTTTGCTAGACTATCATTTCTAATACACACTTTGTGTGCCTACACTATATATACCTATATTACCCACCAGGGGCGGAGCCAAAGGGGGGCGAGAGGGGGCAAGTGCCCCCCTTGGCTCTTTAGAAAATGTATTTTAAATGAACAACAACTTTAAAGGTCTTGCCCCTCCTGACATAAGAAATGAAAAAACAAAGGAGCATTCCCACAATAACCAAAATGTACCACTAACACAAGGAAAAAGCCAAAAACCTATTCTACTTAATCAATAAGCCTAGCACCTAAGAAAAAGGTATTAGTTCTCACTTTTTGAAAGTCTTTGTCACACATAATTTCACCACACTATTCTTGCTGCCCTTTTATATTTTCCCCCCAACCCTTTTTATTTTTTCCTTCAAACCAACCGCAACAACTCAATCAATGGGCCTCATATTAATATTATACATAATATAATATTATAATAATAAGTAATGTTAGAGACACAATTAAATATTGTAACAATTATAGTTGTTTACAATTGTTTATTTATTTATTATTAATATTGATTTATTTTCTTTAGACTATTTTTTTTAATATTGACTCTTTATTTTGCCCTCCGTAAACTGAAATCCTAGCTCCTCCACTGTTACCCACAGATGTTGTGGAGTACTTCTGAGAGAAAACCCTAACCACAAACCTTGAGAGTTAGAGATTGTGATACCCACATTTCTCTACACAATTACTTGTGGATTTTCTTCAACTCCTACCTCTCCATTTTCCATATCATTGAGAGGTTGATAGCCCAAACAATTACCACACCCTTTTAGAGTGTTTAGTGAGGTTTTGGTGCTGCTGGGAAGCATTGGAAGAAGCTAGGCTTTGGCGGATGCAATCGGGTGGATTGCGAGATCCGAAGAGCTAGACAAGACACAGTTCCGAAAAGCCTTGTTGGAGTGGGAGCTTGGAGGGCTTAGGTGCATCGAGTAGATTAGGCTTTGAGGGTCTTTTGCTAGCCCATGTATCCCAACTGATTGTCTAGTGGATCGATTACAACTTGGAGGGCGGTAGAGAGGTTTTACGCCAAGTACTTCGGTTTCCTCTTCGATAACATATTGGAATGTTATCTTGTGTTTGCTTTCTTCTTCCCTACTCTTTTATCTTTCGTATTACTACTGTGTTATATTGAATATGGCTTAGAGTAGTTTATTTGTTTATCCCCTCGCATTTACTCTATTCCGCACTTAGTATAAGTTAGAGTAAAATCTATCAAGCCATAATTTTAATTTGGGGGTCTAAACAGCTCTTGTGTTTTTAACACATTTTCGAGCTTTCAGATTAATTAGCAAAGTTTATTAATTAATCAAATTAACATGCAATTGTACGTGGTAGCACAAACAAATCACTAATTAACTAAAGTATGTAGAGGAAAATAAATTGACACGGTGATTTGTTTACGAATGGGGAAAACCTACACAGCAAAAACCCCACCGAGTGATTTTAAGGCCACCACTCCCGAGAATCCACTATTGTCAAAACAAGCGGTTACAAGTAAAGGAATCCCAGTACCTTATACCAACTTACAGTTGAACCCTTATCCCAATACCCAATTAGACTTGTTTTGTAGTGACAATCTCTCCTTTTGAATGCATGGCTCCTAGTACGTGACTAACCAATTGCGTGGATCCCAGTACGTGACTTGATCAACAACTTGAGAAGGATGTTGGTTGCAAAGTTCTTCAGTTTAGCACATGATGAAGATCATGAAGTTGCTTGGTTACAAAAACCTATGGTGTAAAAATACAACAGCTTCTTCAAGAACTAGAGCAAAACTAGGTTTTCGGTCACACTCTTCTTTACACTATGGAATTATGCTATTGTGCAACTTATGTCACCTTTTACGGCCCTTAAAATAATCCTTATATATATATTTAGGGTTGTGAGAAAAGAAAGCCTAAACATACATTCACGGATTGGATGAAAATCAAAACTGAAAATCTGAACTTCATAAATCTCGACAGATACCCTATCTATCGAGCAGCTGTCAAGCCTCGGGCTAAAACGGCTCTCTTTAAACCTCGATAGATGCTAGTTGTCAAGCTTTAAAATCCTGCACTTTCTGACTTGATTCTTGGACAGATTTGCATGGGTTTAACACTTGAACTTGAAACCTTGTTTCTTGAAGCATTAAACACATCCTAGATCTACCCAATTACAAGTAAAGTGCGTTTTTTCAAAGGATTAGCCAATTACATAAATACTTACATGTGTTCCTATCATTGAATCACATATGTCCTAACACTATGTTTGAAGTAGTGGGACTATCTTGCAATGAAAGAGTGATGTTTGATCTATTTCGGTGATTTCCTGATCTTTTTTACTAGTTTCCTCAACCAAAAAAAAAAAAAAAAAAAGTTATATGAAAACTTTTAAGTTATTCAAGCAAAGTTCAAGTCAACATCCATTCAGTTTTGAACTGAAATGTCAGCAAAAAGAAATCTACAATTGGACAGCAAAGTGAGGGAATGATGGTGGCCTTGGGTGGTGGGGAGGGGAGGGGAAGACGCCTTGGGGACACTTAAATTGATTCCAAGTAAGACATCTTCAAGGAGCTTTTAAATTTAATTACTATTTTTTGAATGCCTATTGTCAGCTTGTTTAGCTTCTATAAGGTCTTTCTTGAAATCATGTTTTCGTGTTTGTTTATAGGTAGTTCTATACCGGTTGTTAGATTTCTTGAAAACTTCAATGTTGCAAATGAGCATTTCCTCCCTATTTCGCAATTTTACAATTTCCCAATTTTGTTGATAAACATGCTTATGTTTGAAGTAGTAACTGTTATAGAGTAGATACTATGGACAAATTGATTAGAGCAGTTTTACCATAGCAATGAGTTCTACCTCAAATTACACCTCCTCCTCCATAATAATGGGATCAAGGGTCAGGTCTTGAATTCAAAACTTGTTGGCTGAGTAACTTATACAAATATTAATAAAAGGGAGTTGATGCTTAGAGATCCCAACCATATCAATTTTCTTTTTAAAAAAAAAAAAAAAATCCTATCAATTGCTATAACTTGTGTTAGATCTATTTGTCAACCAAAGTCTCAAAAATTTAGAATCTGTTCCATAAATACGGCTTTATCATTGCGCAATTTCTAATTTTGTTCTAAAACTATGTCGCTTTACTGTTGGAATCCTTTCTAATCTAATTAGCCTTGCGGCACCTTTAATCATAGGACGATGAACCCTCTCTCTCCATTGTATTTTCGTTGTCCACAACATCTCATTTTGCTCTATTTGTTTCTATTACTTTATTAATTTTATTTTATTTTCACCAATTTCCATTTCATATTCAAACTATAGTTGTTATCACGGTTTTTCATCAAACTGTCAACAATTAACGATTTTTTACTTATGCCGCTATTTACATAGCTAAGCAATGCCATTTTTAGCCTATATGTAGAAAACAAATGAAGTTAGCATTCATTTTAATTTTTATGACTATGCTTATGAATTTGTGAAGAGAATAAAAGAGAAAGAATTATATGTACAGCAAATATTGTTTTGACCATAAATGCATTATTTGGGTTTTCTGTACCTAACTTGTGTTTAGGTACAGAAGAAGTCTCTGTTAATTATTCAAAATTCCAACCATTTGGTTCTCATTTACTTAAGAGCTTGTGAATGTGTCGTGTGTGTGGTAGTTCTCCCATTTAAGTACTAATTACTAATGATTTTTCAGCACAGTTGTTCCTGCAACAAGACCATTGAATTGTTCTGAACTCTCTGAAAGGACCTCAATATTACAAGCTTGATGATATCAAGCCATCTCAAATACTCCACAAGGAAGCCAGTCAAGGTTTATATTTAGATGGTGAAGCTGATGTTGGTACTGTCATAGCCTTCTAGCGTGGTGTAATATAATCTCCAGCGTACTATCATTACATTCCTGGATACGCAAGAGTTGATGCGCAGAACTCATATCTGATCACAAGGTATGCAAGGTTTAGAGCAAGGCTCAGGCGGATTTTGGAAGCTGCTCGATACTCCTTTGGTAGGTACACAATCAAGAATGAGTTCTGATGTTTTGGAGTGGGGAAACTTATTAGCTTTGCTCATTTTGCTAACTACCTTGCAAAATATGGTCCCCATTGTCATGATTTGCCTTTAATGATTTCCCATTGACTCAGAAGGATATGAGAGCCTATATTCCCAATGTATTGTTTGGAAAAGCTGAAGAAGTAAAGATGAAAAGATTTGACAGCTTTTGGTGGGCCTAATATTTCTATCCTTAAGACTCTTGTTCTGGTGGCTACTAGGGCACTTCATAATGAACAAGTATTGCTGAACTTCAGGTTGAGCAACTCAGAGCAACGACTAGCATGGTATACTCCAGTGGATGAAGAAGAGGAGCACAGGAGATGGAGGTGAGTGAAGGTTGGTTAGCATAATTGCATTGCGCACCTTCTTACATTGGTGTACTTTTTCCGTCTTTCTTAGTTAGCAATCATATTTTTCATTCAACTGTTTTGAAATTGCAATTGCCAACCTCTGTAAATGACACAGTTATAGGCTTATAGCCTCTAGATGAAGATCAAAATACTGTATGCTCAAGTTTTCTTCATATGCAGAGAGTTAGGAGGAACACAGTTCATTATGCATGAGTTTTCTTCACATACAGAGTTTGGATTAGCAACTGATCCGAGGGTTTGGTTGTGGTTTCTTTTCTTTGCAATTTAATTTTATGAAATAATTAAGACGGAAAGATATCACTAAACAAATGATGACATATTCAGACGTGTTATTATGCTTGTTGCTACGTTGAGGTGGGAACCAGATATTTGATTGCTATCTTAATTAGGAATTATGATTTGATTCCCCTTATTTCATGTAATTGGGTGCCCTATTTATAGGCCCCAGAGTAAACATTGTAGTTAGGTTAAAATATAATGTTGGTTCCTAATGTTTACACCTTGAGTGCTTTAGGTGCTGCTTTTGAGTCCTCAAAAGTTTAAAAATGTAGCTCTATTGGTTCTTCGGTTTAGTTCTGCTAATTTTCTTGTGTACGTGGTTGATGGAGGAATGAGATGACATTATTTTAATGATGCACAATATCTTTAACACTCCCCCCTCAAACTCAAGGCAGAGGCTTAATGATGCCTTGATTTTGGAATATGAGCTAGTGAAGATCCCTTGAAGATGCCTTAAATGACTGGATTGGATGGATCAATGATGAATTGGGCACAATGTGTATTAATGAATTTGAGAGTGAGTGAATTTAACATATACAATAACCAGGGACAGACCCAAGGGGGGGCCCGAGCCCCTACAACCCTAAGGATAAAAAGGGAAAAAAAAATTTGGGCCTCTTGGCCCAAAGAAAAAAAGAGAAAATTTTTTTATTGGTTATATATATATATATATATATATTTTTTTTTTTTCTAGAGCTGCACTTCTCTCTTCCAAAAACTTAGAGCCTCTCCCTTTTGATTAGCTTAGCCCAATTAGCAACTATCAAACTCAAAAACTTAACAAAAATAAAACTTTAAAATAAAAAATAAAAAATCCTAATCTAATCTAATACAATATATAAAAGCAGAATCCTTTAAGGAGGTGCTGCCACGTTAGGAAAAATGACCCCCTAAAATTTTGACACTTATAAGTTAAAAAGTGATAAATTATGTTAGTTGACAATCAACACCGTTTAAAAGCCTCTCTTTATAAATAACAAAAAAAAAAAAAAAAAAAAAGAAGAAGAAGAAAAAGAAGGGTTACAATTAAAGGATACACAGAAATAGAAATAGAGAGGCGATTAAAGAGAGAGAGAGAGGTGACGAGGAAATAGAGAAATACGATACACACGGAGATAGAAATAGAGGGAGGCAATGAGGCCTGGGACACAGAGAAGAGAAAGAGGCAGAACGATAAAGAGTACATCGATTGGGCATAAGAAATCAAAACACGATTACTGTCAGTTTTTCCGCCGCCATCCGTTCCCTCGCCAGACTTAGAACACCGAAACCGCAGGCACACATAGGAATTGATATTGAGGGAGAGAAATCTAAGTGCCATTAACTCCGTTGATTAGGCCATTTACTTGCCATCATCAGAACGCCGAAACTGCCAGCCACCGGTTTTTTTTTCCCCTTTCTTATATTTGGGTATTTAATATGACTTAGTTTTTGGGTATTTTGGTTGGATAGGTATAGATTTATATATTTGCTTTGATGTTTTGGGATTTTCTGTTACGGTTTGTAGATTTCAGATTTTGATGTTGTTTGTTTGGTTCTTTCCTTCTTGCCCTAACTCACTTTTTCTCTCTTGCTTTCTATCTCTGTTTCTTTCCCAATAAAGTTGTGATTATATATGCTTTGTTATATGTTATTTTTCTTTAAAGAGCATAACACAAGGGATTATTCAGTTTGCGTAAATGAACATTTGCTCTATCACTCAAAACATAAATCTTTAATAATCAAAACCACATCAAAGTTTTATTTTTTTCGGTCTGTTGTTTCTGAATGGTCCCTTTTTAAAAGCCAATGAAAATTTGCGGTGAAATTTTATACAAATTAGATTTACTATGATTGCACTTTTTTTTAAATTCCTCTCACTTGGATATCCCTGCAAAAAAAAAGAAAAAGAAAAAAAAGTAGTATCGGTGTATGTTCTATTAGTGCTCTCAATCATGTTATGATATTAGAATCGTAATTAGATTGGTCCATGAAAGAATCATCCTTCAATTGTGTTCTTTGTGTATGGTATGTTAGTGCTCTCAATTATGTTATAAAACTAGAATCATAACAGATTGCAATATTGAAAACTAGAAAACCATAATTTCACTTAGAAAACATTATAAATTGCTATACACTCTAAACTTTCAGATTTTACAAAATAATGTTGCAGAGAAGAGATGGGGTAGAGCAGCAAAGCAGTAGATCATATGGCAGTTGCAGTGACTATTGAAAGGATGGAGGGAAGGTGTTTTCTTTTGTCTTGAATGATTGGGTTTAACGTTTAGGTGAGATGCAGCATCTAGGTTTGAGTTTTTACACGCTCGAAATTGATCCATGAAAGAAATACCATATTGCCAAGTAGTTTTTCTGCTGCATTATATTTTGATTTTTTTTTTTAAATTTTTTTTTAAAAGATTATCATGAAATTTTAGCTTGAACTAATGATGTTTCAGGCAGCCTTCTTATTAGAAAATGTCATTTATATGGTGAGATGTGTCATTTTGCCTTACTTTGTTTAGTTCTCTTTTACAGTGTGTTGTTGTTGCATTTCCTGTTTATTTTGCAACATAGAGGTAAGTTCTATGAAGGCACCAATTAGTTAACCCTTTTGAAAGTTTTTATTTTTACTTCAAATATTTATTTGTTTGCCTTTTGTTTCAGTGCATAAAAAAATCATAGTTAGTAAGTACATATGTAAATAAGAGAAGCGTTACATTAATGATAATAGCTGTGGTGATAATTGTTAAGGGTGTTAGATGTCACTGCAATGCTAGCAACATGGTGTGAAAGAAATTTCAGGTGGTCATAGAGAGAGCAATTGTTTAGAGGTTATCAATTTGGTGGTTGTTATTGTTGTGTTTGGTAGTGTCGAAGATACGGAAGACAGTGCTTTGAGGCATTGGAGGAGATGCTCATTATGGTTGAGCTTAGTTATGTTGTACAATATTAATATACAGTGTTAGTATTTTTTCCTTTATAAAAATTGTTCGAGTGTCTTATCCATAATATATGTTGGGATTATTATGGAGACTATAAAGCAAAGGTAGAAGTTGGAAGAAGGAAAGGAGCATCCTACATTCTACATGTGAACTTGATGCAATTAGCATCAACATGTGGGTTGAAAAAAACCATAATCATGTTTAATTTTATGATTTCATGAAAATTTCGTATATATTTTTTATTATTATATGCCAAAAGTTAGATGAAGCTTGTTTTAGTCTTTATATGTCATTTTTGGATTTTTTTTCCTCTGAATGATTTATTAATCCCTTTTGTTTGTCTCTCATGTTATTTTTGCTGATAATAAGAGAGAAGAAATAAATTTCAAGAATTCTTTTATTTGCTTGGAAATTTCAGATTTTAGATAAAGGCATTTGATTTTTATAGGAATTGAAACTTTATGGAATATGTTAGTGTATTGGGTCAAATATTTTCAAATCTTAGCATCTATCTAGAGATGGTTTCTTTGAATAGAAGAGTACCCCATGCATAGCACAGGTATTAGGCTAGCTATATATAAAAGCAAAGTTTCTCCCTACAGAAAAATATAGAGACAGAAATAGAGAGAGACATAGATACAGTCCGTAAGATCCTGCTGACTCAAACTTCTTCAAAATCAGTTTAAAGGTGAGGTAGAAATGGAGGCCAGCATTAGGTACCCTTTCTTCCATCAATATGTTTGATTCCATTCAAAATATCAAATCTATGCTTCTTTCTTTTTCTTATTAAAGATACATAATTGGTCATAGAGCGAAAGAATCATGCTTTCTTTAGGTTTGTTTAAGAAGTTGGTCTAATTGCTATGGGGAGTTATTGATGATCTTAGCCCTCTCGGGTTTGTGAGAAAGGAGGAAACTTTTTGTATTTTTGGGGTACAAAAGGGTTCTGTTTATGGAGTGGGCAGCAACAGAAACTTACCAAAAAAATGCCCCATTTTGTAAAATATGTCACTATCTAATTTTGTAAAGAACATTTTCCTACCATTGAGTTGGCTTATCTGATTTGGAATATATGTAGTTTTTTTAAAATCTAATCCACATATGTAAAGGGTTTGTAATGTTTCCTTCCTTAGAGGTATAGAGTATGGATATATACACTTCACATGAAACTGTAATTTGTGTATACACCAATTTTACTAATAATAGAATATTTTTTGCTGCAGTTGTTTAAATCTGAGCTATGAAAACAAGCGATTGTATGAAATTATTGCTCTTCATAGATTATACAAATATTGTCAAAATATTGTTGCAAACCACACAAATTGGTTTGCATTTGGTGAACTACAAGTTTTGGTATGAATTTAAAAAATGATCAGCTCATATAAATTCAATTTTAGGAGTGTCAACTTTCCTAGAAGTTAGTTCCCTCTTATGTTAATAGACTATAATTTACTTTTTAGACTTGAGGAAAATTAATCTTTAATTTCATTAATTTAGTTTCTGTTGTCTTAAGTAGCATGGGCTTGATGAGGTTCTTAGAGGAATCCACACATTTTACAAGATTCCACTCAAAGGCATTATTTCAACTTAGCTCTTTGAACAAAATTACATATTATTTGCATTTCCTATTGCATACTAAAGTTAAGGACACTTTGCTTTGTTGATGAAATTGACCACCTCATGTGTTCTGAAAATGAAAACACAAAAACATGATTTGATTGTTATAGTTGCTTTTATTAGTTTAAATTTTAAAGAGGATTCTCCTTGCTATTTTTTGGCTTTTATTATACTTTTATAGAAGCTATTATATTCAGCTGTAGTGACCATGCTTGCTAAATCTGGTACAAATATTTCAAATATGTGATAGAAATTATCATATACAAGGTACTTTCTCTGTTTCTTTTTTACTTTTTACAATTCAGTGCACATGTCAAGTCTTAATGATATTGATAATTGCTATATATTGTCTTAGTTCATACTCAGTTAAGAGCATACCCAACTGCTTATGAAAAAAAAATGCATTGTCTCACCAAGAGAGAATAAAAAAAGGAAAAGAAAGAATGCATAGGCTATACAGTATCATCTAAAAATACATGATACTATAAGAATGTTTAAAATTTGCTACAGGAATGCGAGACCGGTTATGTAATGCTCCTTTTTTTTGTTTTTATTTTTATTTATTTATGAAAATCCTTCCGTACTTTGCATTTTATCGAGTTTTAAAGGACCAGATGAGCATAGAAGTGATACAATGCTTGAATGGATTATCTAAAAGATCTCAGATTTAGTAGTAAGAAGAAGAGTACTAATTTTGAGAAAATCTTAGCATAAAAGAGAAAAATGATGAAGTGTTTGGCTCGCCTGTTGTGGCTGTGACTTACTTCTTACCAATTATTATATTACTATTTGAGCCTAACAGAATTTGTATTGCTTTTTTTATTTCTTTGGATTCATTGGTCAAAATATTTTGGTACCGTTTGATTTTGTAAATATGATATTGAAATATGCTATCATGATCTAATAACTGAAAACATCATCTTTTAAAATAGTCTTTCTCACAATAAAAAAACTGGGTATCAATATACATATTAATAGTCATTTGCTCTGTTAAATCTCATTACTTCATGCTTTCACAATTTTTTGAACCATTTAACTATACTTTCTTTAAAGAATAAAAAAATAACAAAAAAAATACCGCATTTACGTCTCTTATAAGAGAAATCCAAAGATGAGCATGTGAATGGGAAAAAAAATTTTGTTATAAGTTTTATTCCTTGAAACCTTTTTTTTATAGTTGATAGTTGCCTTTGTAATTAGGGTTTTACAAAAACAGTTCTATGCTTCTTTTGTAATAAAGCCATTCTCTTTGTTGGTGTAAAGTAAAGCCTTTTTGGCCTTTTGACACTTTAGTAAATTGTTGTCAACCTAGGTGAAATATATTAAGTGGTTATAATATTATTTACTTGAATGGTTTCAAATAAATGCCTTCACATATTTATATGTCTAATGTTCAATTGCAAAAGAAAATCATATAATAACATTATTGCAGTAGAATATGCTATTACTTTACAATTTGATTCAAAATTTAGAAATTAAAAGTGAAAAAAATCATTAATAGGTATTGATGAAAGATTGTTAAAAAAACTTTTAATGGAACCTTCTTATAGAGATAGGAGATTCAAAAGCAAGGGTAGGTCCTTTGGATATGATTCTCACTAAGGTTCACCCCTCTCTGCAATTTTTATTCGTTACCCCTGACTTTGAGTTTTTTTTTTTTGTTAGCACAATTCTCCACAAGATGAAGTATATATGCACCCCATTTGTTTGACAATGTAAGAATGAGTCTAGAGTTGTTTATAAATTCATAGCATATAACATTCTTTTCATTTCCATTTGAAACATGGACCCCATTTGTTTGACAAAACTTTCACTCACTCTTGCTGGGAATAGGGGTTTCGTTTTTTCCTATTTAAAACAAATTAACATGGATGCCTTGAATTTTTACTGCAAGAGCTTCTATTTTGGTTCACCATGTGGAGAGAGACACCAAAGATGCTTGGGAAGCCTATAGAAACATGTGTTTGACATGCTACCTCCTGTGCTTTTCGTTGGTTTTACTTATAATTTTTCTTTTGATATACAAACTAGCCCCAATTCATAGGAATTGCTTAAAATCGTTATTACCCTTTTTGTTCTCTAGGTTGCCGGATAACTCTTGGTTTTAGCTTTATTTGAAAGGAGGAAAAAAAGTTAAAATATTTATCTTTGAGAGTTTTCCTTTGGATTATTTTCTCAATTGATGATAAAGATTGGTGGGGAGATATTTCTAAGAAAGGGGCTATGCCTTGGCAAATAACAGCTTGATGGAAGACATTTGAGAATTGCTGGCTTAGTGTAAACATTTATATTTTGTACATAGAAATCTGTTGGCAAAAGAAAAGTCTTAGATGCATTTTTTTGGGACAATAACTGCAGTGCATAGTAGTTTTTCTATATTCAAGATTTATAGAAAGCTTACAAAAATGTTCAAAGGGCTTAAAAAGGTTTGTAATACCATATGCAATATACTTGGATCAATGATGATTTAAATGTAAATCTTCTTTTGAAACTGGATTTTTTTATTTTGTGTCTTAATAATTTTATAACTTAATACATTTTTTTTTTCACACTTTTTTACTGTATGAAGTTTAGCCATTAGTAGTTGACTTAATACTCTACTCATCTCATCTCTTTTATAAACTACTAATCTCTTAGGTGTTAAATATCGTGGGTTTTTGATTGGATTGGTTTTGATTTAGGTATTTGGGTTAGATCTATTTATTTTAAATAATTTGAATTTTTTTTGTAATTAAGGTACGTATTTAGGTTAGAAGCAATTTTGCTATGGGTATTCATGTAAGATTTGGTTCTGATCTGTAATATATAATTGCTAAAATTTTATTTAGTCATAAGTTAATTTGGGAGGGGAGAATGTTCCACATGGAAGCCTTTGAAAATTGGATATGGTATTTGAGCATATTGGAAACTGTTTTTACTTTAAGCTTTTCAGTCTGTGGGTCTTAACATTTTCAATTAGTTAAGAGTTTTTTTTTTTTTTTTCCCCCCAATTTCTTATGGGGCTTCTTGAATGCTAAAAAAAATGTTAGAAAGACAGAAAATTACCATTTTCTGTTTGCAAGATTTGGGGGCTGTGCAAGCTAGCTTGAATACAATATAATTTAGCTTGACTTTTCAAGGTTCTTTTGTTTTGATAAATAAAAAGTTCACCTTAGTGATGCAAAATAACTAAGCCAAGCTGTGTTAGAGAGTTTTATTTATTTTACCATAAATAACAAATAAGAGGATCCTAATTCAAAATAAATAAATAAAACTAACTAGCCTACACATTGTGCGGGTCATACACTAGTTAGCCTAATATTAGAGTACTAGCCTCATGTATTCTAAATGATAAATGTTTAATATTTAGAACACCAAATACCAAAAATACTACTATATGAGACATTTCAAATGCTATATTAAAGTAGCAAAATTAAGTTTTGGTTTGTAATATATATATATATATATATATTTTGCAACAGTTGATACTCTTAAGAAAAAAAAATTATTTTGCATTATTTTGTCTTTGTTGGTAGATGATTACATCTTAATGTATTAAGAAACAATAATTTTTTGTATTTATCTTGGTGATATTTTGTTAGTACTATATAGATACCTATTTGGATTTTTTTTTCCTTACGCATTGACCTTCCTAGCTTGAAAACTAGGTTTGCCTCTGACAGTAACCCAAAATAAATAAAAATGCATGAGAAATTGTTCAATATGAGTGATTTTCTTCGTAATGGGAAACGGACCCCAAAAATTAGAATTTATACAAAAATTGGGAAATGACATGCCAACTCTAGTCAAAATTAACAACAATCAAAGGGTCATGGATCCGTTCAATGGGTTGGATTTGGGTCATATTGGCTCAAGTCAAGGTTGAGTCAATCCAAAATGGCATCATTTCGGACGTGGAAGATACTACTGACACGGCATTGATGTTGAAGGGATGCTGATGTGCATGATAGAGCTGATGTGGATGACCATGACACATGCATGGTCTCATGACATCATGGATGGCTGAACAGTTGTGTAAGTGCCTAACAAGCATGGAGGCACGTGAATATGATAGTAGCATGTCGAATAATCAATAATGTTTTGTTAAAAAAGTTGTTAAATTCCTCGCTTGCACATGGAAGAGGCATTGTATGTGGGAATACAAATCTTCTGTATTATTTTTTGTGTTCCACTTTATATTCTACCAATCATAACTTGTCACGTATTTATTTAATTTTCCTTATAAAATAGTCAAAGTTTAAAATGAAAAAAAATAAACACATGACAACTTGTGATTGATGGAACATAAAATGGAACACAAAATGTAGTATAGAGGATTTATATTCTGTATGTGGTGGTTTATGGGAGATAGTAGTTGGGAAATGGCAGAGATTTGAGCTGCATGCATGGTGTTTATCGTGGACTATTGATATATGGCACTGATATGAAGTTGTTGGCGACCATGTACGGTGGCTCTATGTTGTGGTTGAATTTGAGATGAGGGGTTTAACTCTTGTTTGGTTGGCAAGAGTGTATTTAGAAAACAAGAGGTAAAATCCCACAAGTGTTTTTATTTTTTTTTTGAGCAAATTACAACTTATTTACCTCACCTGTGGTTTGACTGAAATTTAAGTTGTCTACTTATGATTTGAAATTTGTGTTTGATTCGAATTATGGCCCGACCTGAAATAATGTTGTTATGGTTTTTTTGGCCCATTTTTGTAGCTCATTGTGAATCCTGTACGTAGGTTATAAAAACTGTTGTTTTGAAAATTAGGGTTTTGACGTCGTTTCTGAGAGAGAAAAATTGTACAAATTGTACTATCGCATTCTGTATTTTTCCCTAAGAATAGTGAAATCCCTGCAACTCTGTGGACGTAGGCAAATTGCCGAACAACGTAAATACTGTCTTGTGTGTGATTATTTTTCTTTGACGTATATTTTTTTCTCTATTTTTGCATCTCATAGGTTTGGGAATTTTGTATGTATTCCCATCAATTGGTATCAGAGCCTAGGGTTAGGTTTGAGTGGGAGCAATGGCAGAGGAAATAGGAAAGGCGTCTGGAATAGAAAAATTCGACGGCACAGACTTTGGATTCTGGAGGATGCAAATCGAGGACTATCTCTATGGGAAGAAGTTGCACCTACTGCTTTTAGGGGAGAAACGTGCAATTATGAAAGATGATGAATGGAATCTTCTTGACAGACAGGTACTGGGAGTTATCAGATTAGCTTTGTCAAGGTCTGTTGCACATAATGTTGTGAAGGAGAAGACGACGGCAGATCTGATGAAGGCTTTGTTTGGTATGTATGAAAAGTTGTCAGCAAACAATAAGGTGCATCTGATGAAGAAACTATTCAATTTGAAGATGACAGAGAATGCATCAGTAGCACAACATCTAAATGAATTTAATACCATCACAAATCAACTGTCTTCTATAGAAATTGATTTTAATAATGAGATCAATGCAATGATCATTTTGGCTTCGTTGCCAAACAATTGGGAGGCTATGAGAATGACAGTGAGCAATTCTACTGGAAAAAAAAAGCTGAAGTACAATGACATATGAGACCTAATTCTGGCTAAGGAGATTCACAAAAGAAATGCAGGTGAAATCTCAGGGTCTGGTTTTGCCCTAAACCTTGAGACAAGTGGTAGAGGTAATGACATAAATTCAAATCGGGGTAGATCAAAATCCAGAAATTCCAATCGAAATAGAAGTAAATCTAGATCTGGCCAACAAGTGCAGTGTTGGAACTATGGCAAAGCTGGCCACTTTAAGAGGCACTGTAAAGCCCTAAGAAGAAGAATGATGATGATTTTGTTAATGCTGTAACAGATGAGGTACAGGATGCGCTGCTTCATGCTGTAGTTAGTTCGCTTGATGATTGAGTTTTGGACTCAGGAGCATCGTTTCATACCACTCCACACCAAGAAATCATACAAAACTATGTTGAAGGTGATTTTAGTAAGGTGTATTTGGCTGATAGGGAAGCCTTAGATGTTGTGGGTATGGAAGACGATCGAATTATATTGCCCAATGGGTCTGTCTGGTTATTGCAGAAGGGTCGACATATTCTTGACTTGAGGAGGAATCTGATTTCTGTAGGACAACTTGATGATGAAAGGTATGCAATACTATTTGTTGGTGGTACTTGGAAGGTTACAAAGGGATCCATGGTATTGGCTTATGGAAGGAGAATTGGTACTTTGTATATGACCTCAAGTCCAAGGGACACAATTGTAGTTGCTGAAGCAAGTATTGATGCAAGTCTATGGCACCACAGACTTGGTCACATGAGTGAGAAAGGAATGAAGATGCTACTGTCAAAAGGAAAATTGTCAAAACTGAAGTCTATTAATCTTGACATGTGTGAAAGCTGCATCTTAGGAAAGTAGAAAATGGTGAGCTTCTTGAAAACTAGCAGGACACCGAAGGTTGGAAAATTGGAGTTAGTACACACTGATTTGTGGGGGCCTTCTCCGGTTGCAACCCTTGGAGGTTCAAGGTACTACATTACTTTCATTGATGACTTAGGCAGAAAGGTATGCGTTTATTTTCTGAAAAATAAATCTGATGTATTTGAGACTTTTAAGAAGTGGAAGGCCATGGTTGGGACAGAAACAGATCTAAAAGTAAAATGTCTGAGGTTAAACAATGGAAGAGAGTACATAGATGGAGGGTTCAATGAATATTGTGCTGCACATGGAATTAAGATGGAGAAGACCATTCCTAGGACACCACAGCAAAATGGTGTGGCTGAGTGCATAAACAAAACTCTCAATGAACGTGCTAGGAGTATGAGGTTGCATGCTGGATTACCAAAAACTTTCTGTGCTGTTGTTGTTAATACTGCAACTTACTTGATAAACAGAGGACCATTAGTTCCCATGGAGTTCAGAATTCCTGAAAAGGTTTAGAGAGGTAAAGAGGTAAAGTTTTCCCATTTAAAAGTTTTTGGTTGTGTTTCTTATGTTCATATTGATTCTAATGGTCATAGTAAACTTGATGCAATGTCTAAAATATGTTTTTTTATTGGCTATGGTGATAAGAAATTTGGCTCTTGGTTTTGGGATGAACAAAAAAGAAAAATCATCAGAAGCAGAAATGTGATATTTAATGAACAGGTTATGTACAAGGACATATCAACTATAATGCCGGATGTTACAAAGACGAATCAAAAAAATCTAAGTTCGTCAACTTAGATGAATTGATTGAAGATACTGTCCAGAAAAGGGATGAAGAAGATAAGGAGAATGTAAATTCACACGTAGATCAAAGTACACCTATAGCTGAAGTTCATAGATCTTCCAAGATCATTAGACCTAGATAGCGTTATTCACCCGCTTTAAATTATCTCTTGTTGACTGATGGTGGTGAGCCAGAGTGTTATGATGAAGCCTTGCAAGATGAAAACTCAAGCAAGTAGGAGTTAGTCATGAAGGATGAGATGGATTCTTTGTTGGGGAATTAAACATGGGAACTAACTGAATTGCTAGAAGGAAAGAAGGTTTTGCACAACAAGTGGGTATACAGAATAAAAAATGAGCATGATGGTAGCAAACGCTACAAGGCCAGATTAGTTGTCAAAGGGTTCCAGCAGAAGAAGGGCATTGACTACTTAGGATTATTTTCTTCAATTGTGAAGATGTCAATAATTAGATTGGTACTGGGAATGGTTGCTACAGAGAATCTACATCTTGAGCAGTTAGATGTGAAGACAGCATTCCTTCATGGTGACTTGGAAGAAGACATTTACATGAGTCAGCCAGAAGGGTTTATTGTTTAAGGATAAGAGAATCTGGTCTGCAAACTGAGAAAGAGCTTGTATGGCCTAAAGCAAGCTCTAAGACAGTGGTACAAGAAATTTGATAGTTTTATGAATAGAACTGGGTTTAAAAGAAGTGAAGCTGATCACTATTGCTATGTTAAATTCTTTGACAATTCTTATATCATTTTACTGTTGTATGCGGATGATATGCTCATTGTAGGATCTAGCATTGAGGAGATTAATAATCTGAAGAAGCAATTGTCAAAATATTTTGCAATGAAGGATTTGGGAGCTATAAAACAAATCCTTGGTGTGAGAATCATTAGAGACAAGACTAATGGTACCTTGAAGCTTTCACAGGCAAAATATGTGAAGAAGATTCTCAACAGGTTCAACATGAATGAAGCTAAACTAGTGAGCACACCCTTGGGTAGTCATTTCAAACTAAGTAAATAATAGTC
The DNA here is from genome assembly GCA_035136125.1 of Quercus rubra. Taxonomy (NCBI): domain Eukaryota; kingdom Viridiplantae; phylum Streptophyta; class Magnoliopsida; order Fagales; family Fagaceae; genus Quercus; species Quercus rubra. The sequence continues at coordinate 62,999,388 of CM068734.1, read as the reverse complement.
ACCGAAAACAAAAGAAGAAAGGGATCATATAAGCAAGGTGCCCTATGCCTCAGCCATTGGCAGCTTGATGTATGCTATGGTGTGTACAAGGCCAAACATTGCACATGCAATGAGAGTTGTGAGTAGCTACATGAGTAGGCCAAGAAAGCAGCATTGTGAGGTAGTCAAGTGGATTCTGAGGTATTTGAGATGCTTAACAGATACATGTCTTTGATTCATAGGTGCAAGTTTGAAACTGCAAGGTTATGTAGATACTGATTTAGCAAGTGATATTGATAGTAGAAAGAGTACTACTAGGTTTGTATTTACTCTGGGTGGTACAACTATATCTTGGGCTTCAAATCTACAAAAGATTGTTACTTTGTCTACTATAGAAGCTGAGTATGTTACAGCAACTGAAGATGGAAAGGAGATGATTTGGCTACATAGCTTCTTGGATGCAAGAAGCAGGAGTTGGGTATTTTACACATTGATACTCAGAGTGCAATTTTTCTTGCTAAAAATTCGGCTTTTCATTCAAAGTCAAAGCATATACAAATGAGATACCACTTTATCCGTTATGTTGTTGAAGATAAACTAGTAATACTTGAGAAGATTAGTGGATCTAAGAACCCAACAGACATGTTGACTAAGGGTGCTACTATTGAGAAGTTGAAGCTATGTGCAACTTCAATTGGTCTTCTAGCTTGAGGATAAGAGGATGAGTTGTAGTGATGAGGGATTGTCTTTGGAGGATTGCGGTTGATGTTGGTATTTGAACTAGTCTCCAAATGGGAGATTTGTTGGTCTTTGTGCAGCCTAGTTGTGTTTGATCCAGGTTATGTCCTGACCCAAAATAATGTTATGATTTTTTTGGCCCATTTTTGTAGCCCATTGTGAATCCTGTGCGCAGGATATAAAAATTGTTGTTTTGGAGATTAGGGTTTTGATATTGTTTTTTAGAGAGAAAAACTGTATTGCCGCACTTTGTATTTTTCCTTGAGAATAGTGAAATCCCTGTAACTCCGTGGATGTAGGCAAATTGCCGAACCACATAAATACTGTCTTGTGTGTGATTATTTTTCTTTGGCATATATTTTTTCTTTATTTTTGCATCTCATAGGTTTTGGGAATTTCATATGTATTCCCGTTTTAATTTGCCCATTTTTTAATTCTTATTTTTATTTTAAATTTGGAATATACCCATTTAACTGCAAAGCGTGTTTCTTGCTAGATTTGAATCAGGTTAATTGGTTTTCATTTAATACCAAATCCTAGGCCAGATAGGTCAGTTTGGTGTAATAGAACTACTTATCAGTTATCTGTGGTGAAATGGGTATTAAAACAAAACAGGAAAAAGAGCTGAATCCATGACTTCTAGCACAAAATCTAACGAACTGGATCTGTTTTGACTGTGCAAATGAACAAACATGTAATTTGAAATACTATGTATTACGAAGACTCAATCAAACAGGTGGATTAAAAATATATATTGCTCATAATATCTGGTGCCGGCTTCCTTTGTCTTGTACATTTTTGCTTGGTTTATATGTGTGGATCTTAGTCTGTGTTTGTGTACACAATAAAATGAAAATTTGATATCAATTTTCCTTCAAGACAAGCGCAAGCTTGGACTAAATGAAAGGAAGACTTGTACTTGAGTTAAAAAAGTAGTTTCTCTTGTCGTTGGCTATTAAACGTGTTGAGCCCATTTAGTGGTTGCATGCATGAGTCCAATATCACATTAATCATGGCTTTTTTTCATCCTCCTCCTTTTGTTTTCTTACTAATTGTGCTACCAATTTGTGTTGTTGCTCAAAATAACAGTGGTTATGTTAGTGTTGGAGAATCTCTCATTGCAACTGACAACACCACTTCATGGCTATCACGTTCTGGTGATTTTGCCTTTGGATTTAGCCCACTCAGCCAAATGGATCTCTTCCTGCTTTCCATTTGGTTTGCTAAAATTCCAGACAAAACCATAGTTTGCTATGCTAATGTGGATAATCCTGCACTGAGGGGATCAAAAGTGGAGCTAATTATTGACCGTGGGCTAGTACTTACTGGCCCTCAAGGCGAAGTTATGGGCAACAAATACCTCTGGTACTCTCTATGGTGTTATGAACAATACAGGCAACTTTGTGTTTGAAGATAGCATCTTTAATAAGTTATGGGAGAGCTTCAAGAATCCCCGGGATACATTGTTGCCTACACAAATTTTGGAAAGGGGAGGGGTTCTTTCTTCTCAACAATCGGAGACCAACTTTTCCAAAGACAGGTACAATTTAGTGATAATCTTTTGCTCAATACCATAAACTTGCCCACTGATAATCCTAATGATGCTTATTATACTGTTGGTGATTCTAGTGCAATAAGTCCTGGTAAACAACTGGTCGTCAATGAGTCAGACTACATTTACATCTTGAAAAATAACAGCCAAACATTTCCTCTAAGTCAGGCAATGGTAGGCTCAACTGCTGATTTCTATTATAGAGCCACTCTCAACTTTGATGGAGTTTTCACCTAATATTCTCACCCAAAGACTTCCAACGCCAATGCAAGCTAGACTGTGATATGGTCTTTGCCAAATAATATTTGTGTTTCCAGTAATGTACGCACAGGTAGTGGCACTTGTGGTTATAATAGTATATGTACCCTCAAACCAGATCAAAGGCCGATGTGTACATGCCCCAACGTAGTGGCGGCTCCAGAAATTTTGTTCAGTGTGTTCCTCAGAAAGCATAAATTACACAATCTTATTTCTTTTTAGCCTTCAGGTAATTAGGTTTGATTCAATGTTATATATTCCATCCGTTCCAGTTGTAATAGTCGGAAAATACCGTGCCAGTAAACAAACCGGAATAGTAACCTACCCTATTCCACTTCAGAAAAAATTTCGGGACATTCCAGTCTATTTCGGGTGTTTTGGGGTGTTTCGATAAATACTGGCCGAAATTCAAGATTCGGCCAGCATGAAGTTTGTGCTTAAAAAAAAATTGTTCTTAAAACCAAAATAAATTTGCATTTTGTAAACCAAAAAACCTCAAAAGGAAAAAAAAAAAAAGTGAAAAGAAATGAAATGAACAAAGATACCTGTACAGCTTATAAAAATCGTATTGAAAAATTTGAGACTCAAAACTTGAGAAGAGGCATTGCCGCATTGGCATTGATAGAAGAAATAGAAGTTACGAACAATGAGGAAGGCAAAACGTAGATGTAAAAGTGTAGATGAAGATGTGATAAAATTTAAAAATATTAAGTATAAAAATTGAGGAGATAGAAGACGTGTGTGGTTAAGAATAAGCAAGAAAAAATAATTAAAAATGAAAAGTAAGTAATAAATGTCTGGTGAGGAAAAATAATACTGTAATAAAAAATAATAAAAGGTTGAAATTGTGTTGTATTGGGTAGTGTGCTGAGTCGAAGGAATTAAGTCATTGCCCAGCCTGTAGTAGTTTTATTTTATATATATATATATATTTTTTTTTTTTTTTTCAAATTTTAGTTCAATTTTTTTTTTTTGAATTTTTCTTTTTTGCTTGACAAACCCCATTATATTGTTTTTTTTTTTTTTTTTTTTCTCAACAATAGAAAACTTTATTGAAACGAAATAGAGTACAAGTAAAAGACTGAGACATTAAGCTTAGCTAGGGGGAACAGTAAACCATTAAAACATGTCCCCAGGGAAAGGACCAAAACAAAGAGTAGCCCATAGGCATTACACCCCTATCCACTACGAACCTATCAGACCTGTGCTGCCATCATTTGTTGAAAGGCTTCAATATATTGTTAAGTTGCTCAAATAATGGACCAAAATTTAATTTTATTTTCATAAAAAAAAAAAATAGGGTGGTCCCAAAAATTTTTTTAAAAGTAAATAAATATAAAATTTTAAATTATTATATATATATATATATATATATATTTTTTTTTTTTTTTTTTTTTCAGGTCAGGGTGGTCCTGGGACCACCCTGGCCATAAGGTGGCACCGCCACTACCCCAATGAATACTCCTTACTTGATCCAAATGACTAGTATGGCAGCTGCATTCCGAACTTCATACAAGGCTGTGAGGAAGACAAGCTAAGTCCGGGAAAAGATCTTTATTCTTTTGAAGTGCTAATAAATACAGATTGGCCAAACTCAGACTACAAGTTTCTGAAGCCTTATTCAAAAGATCAATGCAAAACATCTTGCATGGAAGATTGTACATGTGCTGTTGCAATTTTCAGATTAGGTGATAGCTGTTGGAAGAAAAAGCTGCCTCTCTCAAATGGGAAAATGGACAGCAACCTTAATGGCAGGAAGGCTTTTATAAAAATCAGAAACAACAATTCCATCACACTTCCAGATGGCGGTTTACCAAATCCAGAAATAAAGAAGAATCAGGACAAATTGATCTACATGTGGTCAATGCTTCTCGGTGGCTCTGTGTTTTTTAACATTATTTTAATTGTTGCAATTTGTATAGGTGCTTTCTTCCTTTACAATAAGAAGCCTAGAATAAATTTTAATGTTGTAGAGATGAATTTGCAGTGTTTTACTTACAAAGAACTTGTAGAAGCTACAGATGGGTTCAAGAAAGAATTGGGAAGAGGAGCTTTCAGTGTTGTTTACAAAGGAGCAATGCAAATGAGTTCTAATGTCCTCGTGGCAGTCAAAAAGTAAAATAGTTTGTTTCAAGATAGCGAGAAAGAGTTTAAGATTGAAGTAATTGTGATTGGTCAAACGCGTCATAAGAATCTGGTTCGACTACTTGGGTTTTGTGATGAAGAACTACATCGATTGCTAGTAAATGAGTTCTTGAGCAATGGCACTTTGGCAAGTTTGCTTTTTGGAGACTCGAAACCCAGTTGGAATCTAAGAATACAAACTCATATCAGTAGTGGAGTAATTTAAACTTAACAGATATTGATATGAGTTATCAATATCAGTAGTGGAGTAATTTAAACTTAATAGATGAGATCTTTTAGGGATCACATATATTTGATAGTAAGTGAATCTCTACTAGTATTTAAAATACTCCTACATCAGTTAGATTAATAAAGAGATGCAGTGAGTGAACATACATATAGTTTTTGAGTGCTCTCTCAAAATAAGTCATCTTTCTAGGGCACCATCTACTATTACCTAGAATTTGGAGCATGGAAATTAGGAGAGACTCTAGTTGCCTCTCCTGCGACTTGGTGGTGTTCCACAAAGGAGATCGTGAGGAGTTCGTAAAGCAAGCAAAGAATAAGATTCGGCAATTTGGTGATCTGTTCCACCAAAGGTATGTGTCTATATGACCTCTAGTAAAGTATATAACTATTCAACAACTACAATGCTCGAATTTCTGATTTTGGATTGACAAAACATTTGATCATGGACCAAAGCAAAACTCTTACTAACATCAAGGGAACAAAAGGGTACGTTGCACCCGAATGGTTTAGGAATTTGCCAATCACAACCAAAGTGGACATTTCTAGCTTTGGTGTCATACTACTAGAGATAATTTGCTGCCGAAGAAGCGTAGATATGGAGTCAATTGGGGAAGAGAAAGCAATTTTGACTGATTGGGCTTATGACTGCTATCAAGAAGGAAGACTAGATTCTCTTGTTGAATATGATGTGGAAGCATTGGATGATAGGAGGAAGCTAGAGAGGTTCGTGATGGTTGCCATTTGGCGTATTCAAGAAGACCCATCTCTTAGACCTACCATGAGGTGGGTTACGCAGATGCTTGAGGGTATTGTTGAAGTACAGATTCCACCATGCCCCTACCCTTATAGTAAGACTAGTTAATCATGTATTTATCACTTCATTAAGGAAGATTTTCAATCACTTTGTAAACCTTACTTGTTGTTTGCAGTTAACTTTGTTTTTATAATAATAATTGTTTTCAATAGTTGTTACAATTGCTTTGTTCAAATATGTTGCAAATAAATTTTTGTGGGCTTGGCAGAAATTGTCCAAGAAATTTATTTTGATCACATACTTTATTTAGAGTATCAAAACTCAATGCACCGATGTTTAAACAAAAAAAAAAAAATCAATTATGCTTTTATAGTTTCCCATACCAAAAATCTATTTCAAAGATGCTCTCCAAAGCACAACCGCCTTGGCAAATAAGATCATGAAAGACATTGACGGAGCTATTATTGGACTGGGGGGCAATGGCCCCCCCTAATTTTTTATTTATTTAAAATATTACTATATTAATAGGTATTAACTTTAGCAATTTTGTTCAATAAAATTACACTTTTCCCCCTTAATAATGCCATTAATTCTTTTGAAAGTAATGTTATAGTCACAAACATTTTTACAATGTTTATATAAACTATTGAGGTAGCAAATTTTTATTGATTCATACACTTGCATCACTTTTTACTTATCAATAATTACTCACCACATTAGCAATCAGTAAAAATTTGCAGTTTTAGCATTTTTCACCTTTTAAAGGACATAAAAATTTAATAGATTAAATCTAAAACAAAATATACAAGCCCAAAAAAAATTAGCCCAATAATAAAACTAAAAAAGTTAAGCCCAATCAATCTATTTTACCCAAAACAAGCAACTTGGTCATTTAAAAAATTTTAAACAAAAATCCTTAGTAGTAAAGTAGTAGACTCAAAGACTGAAGCTAGCACACATAGTTAGCAGCATGGTTTTGAAACCCGGACCGTTTATTAAACCGCAAAAGAGATAGGTTCAAGGTTTTTGAGGTCGAACTGAGGTCGAATCGGGATCAAACCGTAATAATATTATAATTAATTTAATAATTATTTTAAATATATTAAATTAATATAAATACAAAATTTGACTAAAATAATCCTAAATAAATATAAAAATCTATATTTCAAATGTATTTTTTATATCATAGCTTTCATAAGATAAATAAAAAAAATTAAATTCAAAGCAAACATAATAAATAAACAAATATATAATTAAATGCATAATAATGTCAATGTTGATTTGCTGATTATAAAAAAACGTAGTTTTTTTTTTTTTGAGAACGATAAAAAAACGTAGTTGATATACTTAAATCACTATCCAAACCAAATAGTAAACCATTGTTATCAATTTTAAATCTAATATAAAATATTATTAAAATATTAAAGAGGACAGTTGATGAGGCTTAAGCTACTGTGGTAATAGTGCTATATCAATCTCATCAAAAAGAAATGAATAAATAAATATATCAATACTTATGTGATCTGACATTTGTTGGTAATAGAGGTGATTAGTGGTTATTGGTTAAAATATGAACCTAACATTAAGATTACTTTTGTGCACCTATAATAACAATTAGTAACAATCTACCACTTAAAATTTGTTATAAAATATTATGAAAATACTAGGGACATCTCATTTCTCTTTTAAATTTCTTATACTTTTCACAGAGAAATAATATGTCCATAATATTTTTACAACAAAGTCTAAGTAGCAGGTTGTTATTGTTAACTTAAAAAAGTAATCTCAGTGGTAAATTTAAATTTGAACCAATAACAACTAACCACCTATGTTTTATAGTAAAAATATTATGAATGTAACACTTTTCAAATAGTGTAAGTACAACCTGTTTTTCCTTTTTCTGTTTCTTTTATTTTTTCTTCCTTTTCTCTCCACCGTTTGATTGATTGATTTATCTCCTCATTCTACATCTTTATCTCTTTCTTCTTTTTTTTTTTTTTTACTAGTATCTTAAATTTTTCTCATCCATCCATTTAAAAATTTTACCTTCCCAATGCCTCTTACTTTCCCAATGCCTAGTTGCCTACACGTTTCTTCAGGGAACCCCTTCTCTTTATTGATGAGCACTCTTCTTTCTTTCTTCTTCACAAATCTCCTCATTCCTCACAAAACTCTTCCTCTGCTCCTTCTCAGTCTCACTCACGGAAACAATCATGGTTTTTTTTTGGGTCAAAAACTCTTGTAGAGCATTGCATTGGTCACCGTGTAGTGGCTACTCCTTTCTTCTTCTTTTCTTTGTCAAAAAAATTTCGCAGAAGCACTCATTGTCGAAAATAAATTTTCGCCTGAAACTATATAGAACATTGATGCGAGTTCAACGTTTGACAGAATGTTATGATTGAAGCTTCAACAATGGTGATTTGATGTTGTGAGTCTGTAATGTTTTATTTTTTAAATGAAAATAGCTTTGACTTCAACCTTGAAAACTGTTCACGGTTCTCAAACCCAGGCGGTTCAACCACGGTTTGAATGGTTTTCTGCTTTTCTTACATAGAATGGTTTCTAAGGGTAAAAGAACCGTAATAGTGAGAGGTTCGCGGTTTTTCCGGTTAGACCGTACAGTTCGATCCAGATTTCAAAACTATGGTTAGCAGCAGAGTCGCCCCTTTTAACTCCAAGTCCTGGTTCTGTCCCTAATGAAAGATGTCTCCTTTGTGTGTGATCTCATATGGTTCAATTTTTTAATTGAAAAACTGCATCATTCACTATAGAATGACGAGATCTTGATAGTTAGGACCAACCATACAAAGCATGACTAATTATAATGGGTTTAATTCACCTTAGTGACAATTCACAAAATTTTCTTGATAGTTAGGACTTCTTGCTTTAATATTATGTTAAATATAGATTCTTCTAAAAGTTTTAATTATTGAAAAATGATAAATTTAATCATTTAATCACATAATTTTAACACACCGCAACTATTATTCTTGGTGTCATCACCACCACCAAACCGAACCACTGCTAGTAGTGTGGAAAGCTATAATATGTGGCCATTGTAGGCTACCTAAGAACCTGCTACATGGGAATTCAAGGCCAGCCTTAGACTTGGATTATTTTTAGACCTTTAGACCCTTCTCTAACATTTTGAAATCCATTCTGCAACTAGAAAATCCAGTAACTCTGAGGATTGAACCTAGAAATTATTTTCTACGGGTCAGGCCTAAACATATCGATCGAACAATTGACTCTAAATGCAAACTTTGAACATCACATAGGACCATTTGACAATGACTCACATTCACATATCCTAGTTTTTAAGGAGGAGTTCTTTGCTCTCCATTGTTTAAATTTCTTTACTTTCCTAGTCTAGGGTTTCTAAAAGTTGGGGATTTCTTCAATCATGCCTTTTTAGGCTTCAAGTTACACTTTTAATTCATGGGTCAGGTTTCAAATTGTCTATGTTGTTTCTAGATGATGTATGTGGGCTGAACTTCATGCATATTGTTGTTCATGCACACCCATTGATGTTCATGGACACCATGTGTTTGCTTTAATAGGTGAAACTCATAATACGCTCAGTTTTTAACCGTTTTTCATAATTAGTATCTCATATTTCTAGTTTGACCCAGGATGAACTTTGTATATATAGGTATCGAGTTTTGACTTTGATTATTATGCATTCCTCATGTACATTAATTTCTGCAAGATCTAATAGTTAAAAATAGTCAACTATTGCATCGGCAAAATTTATTTTAGGGTGTTTTTTTTTTTCCTCTCACCTTATTTATTATAACCATTGATTTCTCTCTCCTTATCTCTCCTTATTTATTTATTCATGTTGTCAAAATGAGAAATTTTTTGACAATACATGCAGTATGTGTATGCAATTCACTGTGCATAATTTTTCCATACTTCTCAAAGTTGTAATTGTATGTAGACCTCATCCCCTTCAATTTTCAAGTATTCTAATTTTTATTTTACCTTGTTGATTAACTTGCAGTGAAATTTAAAATCATATTCAACAAATAAAGGGGAAATATATTTTGTCTTGCGGTGATAAATTTAAAAGCATTTTCAACAAAATAGAGGGGAAATATATTTTGTCAAGACCAACAAAAGTAGGAGTTGTAGTTTCTTTTATAGCATAAATTGTGGAAGGAAATACTACATAAACAGAGTAGCCGAGATATATTGCCCTTGGATTGTGATTATATTATCCTAATTAATTGTAAAATCTAGAAATCATCAATAATTTGCTTGCTTTTTCATTAACACACTACTTAGATTTTTGACATCCAAACCAGATCTTTCAAACTCTTGAATGAAAACTATTCAACGTTAGAAATAGTAAATCTTCATGAAAAGTTTCAGATGATGGCACCAATACCCCGGCTCGCCTACCCCTTCCTAAGGAGAGAGAAATCAATGGTCGTAATAAAAATACCCTTAAATAAATTTTGCTAATGTGGTAGTTGACTATTTTTAACCATTAAATCTCATAGAAATTAATGATCTAAAAAATGTGTAACTTCTTTAGAGTTACCAGGTGTAACTTCTTTAGAGTTACACCAGGTGTAACTTGAACTCATCTATATATATATGATTGAATTCAAGCTAAACCTAGTATAACTTTAAGCAATATTACACCACTCAATATTTTTTAATTGGATGCAAATTTTGACAAATCTACTATGAGATTACATTATATTTGTATATTCTCCATACTTGCAAAATTTCAAGAGGGTCAAAGATTAATAGTCATGTCATCAATCAATTGTTTAATTTAAATTTTTGTAGTTCAAAATAATGCATAGAAGATAAGTTTTTGGATTGAATGGTAAATAACATCCAATTGACACGAAAATTGGCATGAATGTTAAGAACATATAGAACGTGTAATTCAACGATGGAATTTTCAAAATATAAATTTTATAACAAGTTATTAAATCCAACCTCCATATATATATATATATATATAATCTTTTGAGTGTTCCTTTCATACTAGATTATTTAGAACTGGATGTTGAACTAGTGGCCTAAGAATTAATGATCATATCACACATAAGGCTATGCCTTACATATTGACTGGTGTCAACTATCAAGTGTATTATGGCTCCATATCTAGCCAAAATGGCCATATACCATTGTTTGGAAAAATATATATTGATCTACTATTGTTTGCAAAATATTTAGCAATCTGCCACCCTTTTGAAATTCGAGTTTGCTATGTAACTCAAGTTTCAAAAACTTGAGTTCTTTGAAAAAATAGCCTTCAAATTTGCCATGCGAACTCGAGTTCTTTGAAAAAATAGCCTTCAAATTTGCCATGCTATTTTTTATGGAACTCAAGTTCCTGGAACTCGAGTACCATGAAAAACTCAAGTTCTCCAAACTCGAGTTTCCAATTAATGGTAAATCACTACATATTTCAAAAAGTGGTAGATTGCAGAATATCTTCAAAAACAATCGTAGTTGGCCATTTTGGCCCTCCATATCGTCTACTCATAACCAATTCTGTAACTCCCAGGTATGATGAGAGTTGATTCAATGTTATGACAATACAATATTCTTCCAAAACACTGTTACAGTTATAACGGCCAGAAAATTCTTGAACCGCTTATTAGGCCTACTTTTGAAAGCATGAAAACTTCATTAATTAAGAGTGACGTACCCGTTTTGTATTGGTGATGTACCAGCTATGTTATGTTATAATTTGTTAGAAATTACTCATGTCGTTGTGTCATACTTGTACTAGTGTCCATGTCCATACTACCTAAGGCCTACTTATGTTTCACTCTCAGATTTAGTGCTAACTCAGCAATGCTGCTTCCTACAATTTACTGCTGTGACAAAAACATCAATTTTCTCGGAGCATGCATGGTTGGACTACTTTAGATTGAAAAAAATCAAAGGAAGATGTGTACTTCGACTTTGAAAAGTAGTTTCCCATGTAATATTATGCATACCTTGATTTGTGAGGGCTTTGGGGTTTTTATAGTAACGTAGAGTTGACATCCAATCCTTGGCGGAGAGGGCCTTTCCTTTTAGGGAAGATCCTCATTAATACGCATATCTTGCAAGATCCTTTCCTTGTAGGAATCCTCTTGATTAGGGTTAACCGTGGGGAGCAAGATGTTTCCTTATATACTCATGTGTGGAGGCCAAGCAATGCCTTGTTAGACGTGTCAAAGGTTTCTTTATCCCCATTAGCTTCCTTCCGTCAGCTTCTTATCTCATCCAGGCGTTCTAGTCGTCTTATTCAGGTGTCGTTGATCTTAAGGTGGAGACATCGGCCTTGAGGTGGAGTCGTCTATTTCCAGATTGGTTGCCATGCATAAGTCCAATTTATGGCATTACTCATGCCTATTAAATGTGTCTAACCCATTCATTGGTTGCCATGCATGAGTCCAATATATGACATTATTCATGCCTACGGGCTCCAGATATTCTGTCAAGACCTATTAAATTTCTATCCAAGGTTATAGAGTTCTAATAATGCTAGTTTGAACAGAGGTAATATTAAATGTATCGGATACATATGATAAGTTTTCTTAGTTTGAATATCCTTAGTCTGTTTTGTTTTATATATTATATATTATTAGAGCAAATTACAACGTACCCACTTGTGGCTTGACCGAAATTTAAGTTGTCTATGGGTAGTTTGAAATTTGAAAATTTACCCACCTGAGGTTAATTCAATTAGATTTCCTTAACTTGCCTCTATTAAAAACATGATTAAATATGTAATGTTGTTTCATTTTTATGTTTCTTTCCTCCAAAAACACAAAAACAATAAAAATACAAGATCATATGAGATAAAAAAGAATCCAGTTGAAGTACTGAACACTTGTATCATGAGATTTCAAACCACAAGTAAACAACTTAAATTTCGGCCAAACCACAGATGGATAAAGTGTCAAATATTCAAATCACAAGTAGACAACTTAAATTTCGACCAAATCACAAGTGGGTATGTTGTAATTTGCTCTATTATTTAACTATTTCTCTTAAACTAACCACTAATATATAAGTTTTAGTCCACCAAAGTTATGGACTACACAATTCATTGGTTCTCAAGGACATGGATTTTCATATGTAGAGTAGCTTAATCCATGACCTCTATAGCTAAAACCTGACCAACTAGATATGTTTTGAGTGTGAGAATGAATAAACTAGTGATTTGGAAAACTTTTATGTATTAAAAAGACCCAATCAAACATGTGAATACAAAATATGGTTAGTCATATATGGTGCCAGCTTCCGTTATCTTTTATGCTTGGTTTATGTATGTGTCAATGTGTCGATCATTAATTAGTCGGTGTTTTTTAACACAATAAAATGAAGAGTACTAATATAAAAGGAAGACTTGGATTAAATCAAAAGGAAGACTTGCATATAGTATATACTTGACATAGAAACTTAGTAATTCTCTTGTCATATATAGGCTATTGAATAATCCAATATCAAATTAATCATGGCTTTTGCTTATCCCCAGCCTTTTTTGTTGTCTTACTAATGTTGGGTATGTTTTAAAATTAATTGGGTAAGTTCAAAGCTTAAGCCCATAATATTTTGTTGTAAATCCCAAACCCATGCTCTAGAATTTTCCTTGGTTGGGGTGGGAATTTTTGGCAGCAAACAAAACCCTCAATCATCTCATATTTTCTTAGAAACTAGTCAGCCGCACCTTCCCTTGTTTTGCAGAAAATACACAGCAGCTTGCAACATCAATGGGAAAGAAAAAATCCTTTGTTCTTGCCTTTCCCTTTTCACTCTAATCATCTTTAGCTACTTCCTTTTTAAGAGCTCTAAGACTATCAAATTCTGCATATATGAGATTAGTTGAAAACAATAAAAAAACATACATTACTTTGATACTTATGCTGCTCTATTTTTGCTGACAATTTTCTCTTTGATATGAAAGACCTTGGAAAGGCTGATGTAATTTTGGGAATAAAAATCATAAGGAATAGTGAAGGGATTACACTTTCCCAATCACACTATGTTGAGAAAGTACTTAAAAAATTCAATCATTTTGATTGTGACCATGTGAGAACTCCATATGACCCAAGCATACATTTAAAGAAAAATAGAGGGTCTCCTGTTGCACAATCTGAGTATGCTAAAATTATTGGTAGTGTGATGTTTCTAATGAATTGTACACACCTTGATATTGCATATGTTGTTAGTAGACTTAGTAGATATACACATAATCATGCCTATGAACATTGGAATGCACTAACTCATCTCTTGAGATATTTGAAAGGCACCACGAATCTGGGCCTTACATATACAGGTCATCCAATAGTATTAGAAGGCTATTGTGATGCAAATTGGATACCAGATAATGATGAGACCAACTCCACTAGTGGTTATGTTTTCACCCTAGATGGAGAAGCTATATCTTGGAAGTCTTCTAAATAAACCTGTAATGCTAGATCAACTATGGAGTCTGAGTTTGTTGCTTTAGAAAAGGTAGGTAATGAAGTTGAGTGGCTTAGAAATTTACTGGCTAATATACCAAAATGGGATAAGCCATTACCATCAATATCATTGCATTGTGATTCCCAAGTTGCAATTGCATGTGCAAGAAATAAAATTTATAATGGGAAGAAGAGGCATATACGCCTAAGACATAATATAGTGCAGCAACTCATATGCAATGGTGTAATTGCCATGGAGTTTGTACAGCCAGAAAAGAATCTTGTGGATCCTCTGACCAAAAGGCTAACTAGACAATTGGTCTATGATACATTGAGGGGGATGGGACTTAAGCCCATTGAGTGAATCACCCATGATGACAACCCAACCTATGTCAACAAAAGGTTCAATGGGCATCATGGAGAGATTCAAGATAGCACTATTAGTGAGAATGAGATCTAATTGTCCCTCCCTATGGTGTAGATAGTGCTTACTACCAAACTAGTGAGGTTGAGTTTAAGACTTTTAATGAATTCATAGCCTTTATAAGTGGTGTGTGGTAGTACACACTTGATGAATTCAACTATATGGGTGTGGAGGTGGGGCCGCCTCCTATGAGAGTGAGGGCAAACTCTCTAGAGCACTCATGAAAATCCAAGTGGGGCGCATGGCCAAAATGTGCCAAATCAAGAACTCACCCAAGAATTCACAAGCAAAGGTGTTTGTATTATTGTGGTTCATGAAACTAGTTCAAGTCCTAGTATCACCAAGATTTGGTGAATTCTAGAATACAAATACCAAGTGTTGATTCCAGTCCATGAGACATCAACACTAATTTCATCTTGTGATTGCCCAATTTTCGAAAAATCAAAATTTTAAAACATGTGAGAGATTGTTGGGTATATTTTAAAATTAATTGGGTATGTTCAAAGCTTGAGCCCATAATATTTTGTTGTAAAGCCCAAGCCCATGCTCTAGAATTTTCCTTGGCTAGCATGGGAATTTTTGGCAACAAACAAAACCTTCAATCATCTCATATTTCCTTAGAAAACTAGTCAACCGCACCTTCCCCTGTTTTGCAGAAAATACACAACAACTTGCGGCATCAATGAGAAAGAAAATTCCTTTGTTCTTGCCTTTCCCTTTTCACTCTAATCATCTTTAACTACTTCCTTTTTAAGAGCTCTAAGACTATCAAATTCTGCATATATGAGATTAGTTGAAAACAATAAAAAATATATATTACTTTGATACTTTTGCTCCTTACTTTTTGCTAAAAATTTTCTCTTGGCCATTTGTGACGAGTGCGAAACTCTGTTTGTGAGCATATTAACAGAGTAGCCGTTATATCCTACAGAGCAACCGCCTGAGCCATTTGTACCGACAGATTCATTCCAGTGCGGGCGAAATCGCTTCTTAAGGACAACGGATTTAGTTCCATGCCTCGGCAATAAGTTTTACTTAATCCTTAATTTTATACACTTTTGCACTTTTCTATTTTTCTTATAAGTTAATTTGAGCATATCTTATTTGTTTTACTGATGTATCATTGATAGTGCTCTGTGACTTTGTTAATCAATTTGGATTATTTTCCAAACTATAATTCCAACAACTAATTCTGCTACCAAATTGCTCAAAATAATGGTAATGTTGTCGTCAGCAGTGCAACTCTACAACTGAGACAACAGCACTTCTTGGCCATCATTTTCTGGTGATTTTGCCTAGGGGTGGCAATTCGTGTTTGCGTGTCAGGTTCGTATCGTGTCAACTCATTAGTATCGATAATATTGGTCAACACTAACCCAACATGTTTATCAAACGAGTCAAGATTCCTTAACCCTAACACGATATATTTATTAAACGGGTCAGTATTGTCAACTTGTTTATCAGATTTTATCAAAATGAAAAAAAAATATATATATATATATATATATATATATTTGAAAAAACAAACAAACAATATAAAATTCAAAACTAATGAGTAACAGCATCACAAATAATCATTCAAAACTAAAGTATATCCCAATATTACAAATAAACAATCACAATATGTCAAAGAAAATAAATCACAACAACTAATAAGTTTAAATACTTAGAGATTGAAGGATATATTGGTAAAATGTCATTTAATTAAACGGGTCAAATGGATTTTATATGTTTAACACTAATTCAACCCATTTATTAAACGAGTCAGCCGTGTCAACCCAAATATGACATGAACCCATTAAGCTTCAACCCATGTCGAGTTCGTGGGTCGTGTCCAATTTTGCCACCCCTAAATTTGCCTTCGGATTTCACTCTTTCAACCAGAAAGATCTCTTCTTTTGGTTTGCTAGACTAGATAATGCTGCACTAGGGGATCAAAAGTAATGGATCTAACTGCTGACCGTGGGCTAGTACTTAAAATACCATTGTTGGTACCTATATATGGTGCTATGAACAACTTCAAATTCAAATTATATCATATCAAAAAACTAAAATTATGTAATTTATTCAAACATTAAAATACTAATATTAGCTAAGGGTAGAAGAACATAAAGAAAGATAATATCACAAAACATTAAATTAAACAATTAAAAATAATATTATTAAATGTTGTCATTTATATAATTTTTAATATATTTGAATTTAGAATAGGTATTCTTGACTCAAACCTGTCTTTTCCCATTTTTAAATAAATGTATTGAAATGGACTAAATAGAACGAAATGCTATACTAATAAGGCTCAACAAGAATGTAACAACAATAAATATTACACTCCTTTTGAGCTATATCACTAGCCACATCATCATTTTCTTTATTGATTTGTTCCTCTATTTTTATATATAATATTAAATATATTAACTAATTGACTTTACACATCATCTTTGACAATTTTTTTTTCCTAATAATATCTTAGACAGTTTTAAATTTTCATATGCTTTGCCTTTACACATTCATCTACTTTAATTTAGAAAGAACTCCTTCCACACTTTTCTTTTTCTTTATTACTCTTTCATCAATCCATTGCCTCTCCCTAATATCTTAGACAATTTTATCCTCAATTGGTCTTCAAATTCAAATTATATCTTTTCAAAACACTAAAATTGTGTAATTCACTCAAAAACTAAAATAATAATATCAGCTAAACCGGGGGGGGGGGGGGGGAGAAAGATAATACTACAAATTATTAAATTAAACAATTAAAATAATAATATCACTTTTTAAATATGTATTTTTTTAATAAATTTGAGGTATTCTCATTTCCCAACCTAAATTCTTAGGTAAATGCAACGAAATTAACCGAATTGGACTTAAGTTGATTGAAATACTATATTAATGTGGCTCAACAAAATAAAACATAAATCAAATAAAGAGTGAAACTCGTTGAATTGGTGAGTACGAAATTATGCTTTCAGTTTTCCATGCCAAAAACCTCTTCTTATGATGTTTTCCAAAGCACAAATGCATTGGCAAAAGAAAGCACAAATGATGTTTCCTTTTGTGTGATCCCATGTAGTTCAAACCTTAACTAACCGACGGACTGCATTATTCACCATGGAATGATGTGATCTTGATGGCTAGGACCAGCCCCACAAAATGTGACTTCAATGGGTACTACTGAGATTTCAAGTCTATGTTGACATCAATCCTTTGTCATCCATGAGTTTTTCAAAATGGTTTTTTCGGAAATTGTTGAGACTTATTTGGGAATTTTTAGGAACTGTCAACACCTGTTTTCAAGTTGAATTTACTAGATTGAGTTAAGGTATGTATATATGTGTTCTTTATTCATAAATTTAAGTTAAATTAACCAAAATTGTTATGGTTTTGCTAGATCCTATAGATTTATAAAATTTGGATTTTTGGGCTCAAACTAGTGGAATTAGAACCTTGGATATAAATTTAACATGTCTTTGACAGAATCTTTGGAGCCCACAGTATCGGATAAAAATTCATTTTAAATTTTTTCTTAGTAGGTATTATTATGTGTGGTTTTGTATAGGTTTTAATGATCTTGGTGATGAATTAACATAGGTTTGGTTTTCTTTTGAGTCATTGATGAACCCAATTGTATGCTCATTGTAGGTAAATTTTCCATATTTTCAAAGTGTCCTTAATTCGTTAAAATCCTTTTTTGCGTATTGCATTGTGGATGCTTATGAACATTTTAATCTAATATTACTTTCCTATAATTCTTGAGCTATTGCATTTGCAAAACTAAACCGATCATGTTTGTATGTACGCTTGATTAAATTCTTTGTCATGAAAAACTTTCAATGATCCTATCAGTGGGGGCAATTTGTGGGCCATGATCTGGATATTATGTAATTAGTGATGTGGAGATTGAAGTATTGTGAAGGTGGATGTGATTGTGATTTCAGCCTATCAAAAAAAAATTTCAGCAACCCTAGCTCGCCATGGGAGCAACACGTAAACGTGACCTTTTCCACAACGACAATACACAAGACATGGCATAATGTATTTGCAATATTCTTTATATTCTTTACTACATGTATAAATTGAACAATCATTTCTGCATACTATACGCATCTATTATTTTCAAATAGTTGTGCCTAAATTTTTAGGTTAAAACCTAAATGAGATAATTTGGAAAATAATATTAATTTGATAATAATTATTTTCCAAATCACCAAACCTAACGGTTACAAGAAAAGTGGAATCTGGAAAGCCTTGGACTTGGATAATAAATCTTAGACCTTTAGACCCTTCTCTAACGTTTTCCAATCCATTCTTCTGCAACTAGAAAATTCAGTACCTCTGAGGATTATCCCTAGAAAAAAATTTCTCAGGTCAGGGCTATATAGCCCAATCGAACAATTGACTCAATATGTTGGGACCATTTGACCAATGACTCACATATCCCATTTTTTAAGGAGTTTGTTGCCCTACATTGTTTGAATTTCTGCAGTTTCTTAGTCTAGGGTTTCAAAAACTCGGGAATTTCTTTAATCATGCATTTTTAAGCTTCAAAATTTTAATCTTTTAATTCATGCATGTTCCAAATTGTGTCTTGGTTGTTTCTAGATGATGTATTTGTTCCAGTTGGGTCTACTGTGCTCCATTTTGTCCACTTCGGTCCACTCACTCCATTTTGGTCCACTTCAGTCCTTTCCGTCCAATTCGGTCTATTGTGGTCGAATTCGGTCCATTTCAGTTCATTTCGGTCCATTTGGTATACTTTGGTTTATTTCAGTTCAACTCGGTCTATTGTAGTCCACATTGGTCCATTTTAGTCTAGTTCAGTCCATTTCCGCCCACTTTAGTCCGTTCAATCCACTTCAGTCCACTTTGGTTCATTCGGTCCAGACAGTCCACTTTACTCCATTTCAGTCCATTCAAAGTTCTTTCCTTTAGTTGTTTTTACTTTTTTTGTCTTTGCAATGTTGTCATTATAAGTTCTAAGCCATTGTAACAGAAACTTGCTTCCTTTCCTGCTAGCTGCGAAATATAGTTCCTTCACATAATCTTGCATTCATCGTCTCTGGTCTAAGAACGTTAAAATGTTCACAACCTGATAGACCTCTTCAGTGGTGCCATGTCCAAGTTGTCTTGAGCAGTTGAGCTGTTGAAGCTGAATGTATAAACATGTTAAAAATTAAAGAATTCCATTCTCAAATGTAAATAATCTCTACTTGTCTCTAGTTTTGGAAGATCTTGAGGATTCACGCTGTAAGGACATGAAGGACAATGGACAATGGAGGGATTGGAATGCTGATAGAGGTGGGGCAACAATAGCAATAATTGGCTGGTTAGGAATGTCAATGCTATTGAATAATTGGGGTTTTACTCATTATAGCATCCATGGGCACTGCCACAGTTTGAAGTGCCCAAATTTGGTTGAGATTAGAAGTCAAAAGTCTGATAACAATGATACTAATGAAGAAATCTAGAAGTTGGACGTTTGACATGATCTTACACGAAAATTATGCCACATGGTGGAAAATGCATAATGGAAAATTATGCCACAGTGGGGGAAGTGAATTGTTAACCAAAAGAAGTAAAAAAATCTGATAACATTGATACTAATGAAGAAATCTAAGCGGCTATGTGAAAAATGATCATCAAGCGGAATATAAAAGTCCATTGTTCTACAATGAGTGTTTAATTTTATGTTCCACCAGCTATATTATATTATGTCTGATTTTCTCTGTCATCATAGACTTGATTGCTTTATTAGGAAAAAAAAAATGACATATAGCAAATTTCAACTGGTGACATATAAAATGTAACAGGAAATTTTTATTCCGTCCAATGAACCTAGCACATCTCATCACTTGTGTGTGGAAAGCATTGATTTATGAGGGTTTGGCTTAAAGCCCATATTATCACTAATGAAATCATGTCATATGAGATTTTAAAAGATCATGAGCCTTGTGTTCCAGACAAATGTACTTTAAATGAATTTCCGGATGTGTATTTTTTGTATACTCTCATTTTTTTTATCTAATTCTAGCGATGCTCATTGCTTGATTATTGTATCAAAAGCACTGAAATGGAAAATAGTTCACTAAAAAACCAACCTTTAGCATGGAAAATTTGATCCAAATATTAACTCCATCAGAGCATAAGTACTTGGACAAACTGATTTTTCAAAAACTGACTAGAAATACATTGGTCAATATAGATAAGGATCAGCCCTTCTAGGATGGTCATGCAAAATGATATTGGAAACATTTCAGCATGGACTTAAATAAGAATAAAGCCTATAGCATAAAACATCCCAACTAAAACGCATATGCTTGTTAGCACTTAATAGGATCTCTACATGCCTCTAGTTTTGCAAGATCTTGAGGATCCAAATTACACGCTGTAAGGACATAGAGGACAACGGAGGGATTGGAAGACAAGGGGAATTCTCCGCGCGTGCATGGGGGATGGAATGCCCGAAGCAATGGTGTCGATGGGTGTTGTTGTCATGCCAATACAGGTGTGGCAACAATAGCAGTAATTGGCTGGTCTGGAATATTATGGTTATTGAATAGCTGGGGTTCCACTCATTGTAGCATCCATGGGCACTGCTACAGTTTGAACTTTGAAGTGCCCAAATTTGGCTGATGAGTTTATCTAAATTGCTGGGAATTAGGAAACTACGAGCACAAAAATTACTACATTACTCTTTCCAATGAATATCCAATGTCTAAATTTAAATAGATCTTACTGTTTATATCCACTAGTAGAATATTGGGCAAAAGGATCAACCTTTAAATAGTAACCATTCCGCAATCATGTCATTTAATGCTGTACTTAAATAAGAATTTACTTTTGTGCAAACAGAGTTGCATAAACAGAGTTCCATACATGAGATTTTATTTTTCTGCAATATAGGAGTAACAAAAACGAAAGAAAGGTACAAAATGCCGAAGGTTAGACCAATGACATATACAATGTGCTCATTGGATAAAAAACCTGTCCTGATGACTTTGCAAAACAAGTCACCGAACCAAAAAAAAAGGTAAATAGGTCAAAGTCTTGATGACTTTGATACACAATAAACAATTATTTCTACGCGTTAAAGTGAAAGACGGTATTGATCTTTTGGCGTTTGGCATAAGTCAACAAGTCAAAGTCTTCATTGAAAAAATTATATTGATAAGATAATGATTGTTTTGAAGAATCATTATAATTTTTTGAACAAGTCAAAGTCTCATCAGTATATATTATCACAAACAGTAGATTCATCAGTATATATTATCACGAGCTAGTAGTCTCCAATTGCATCACCCCCACTACTCACACTCAGCTTCTCTTCCTTCGTTTTTGTTTTTACTTTGTCATGGGTGCCTCTAATGCAACTCATGTGCTTTTCTTACTATGGTTCTTTGCTGCTACCCTCAGTTTAAGCTTCTTCAAAACAATGTCAAATGAGGTCTCTTGCAATGAAAAAGACAAACAAGCACTTCTTAGCCTCAAACGAGGCCTCACTGATCCTTTCAACTTACTCTCATCCTGGTCTAGCGAAGAAGATTGCTGTAGATGGGATGGTGTTCATTGTGATAACAAAACCAGTCGAGTCACAGAGCTCCACCTAGCGTATACCGGGGTAGGTGGTGAAATTAGTCGCTCATTGCTTGAATTAGAGTTTTTGAATTACTTGGACTTGAGTTTCAATGACTTTAATCGTACTCCTATTCCAACTTTCCTTGGCTCAATGAGTAATCTCACACATCTTGACCTCTCAGACGCCAACTTCTCTGGACTCATTCCTCATCAGCTTGGGAACCTTTCAAGCCTTAGCTATCTGTATCTTGGATCTAATTTTGATCTCTATGTAGATAATCTTTATTGGATGTCTGGTCTCTTTTCCATTCAATACATTGACCTAAGCTCAGTTGACCTTCACAAAGAAGCTGATTGGCTTCAAATACTGAGTAAGTTCTCCTCTCTTTCTGAGCTATACTTGTCCAATTGTAAGCTTGATAGTTTGAATCCATCTCTTGGATTTGTCAATTTCACATCTCTTCAAGTACTTTATCTTTCTGGGAATCATTTCAGTCATGAGATACCTAATCGGTTCTCTAATCTCAGTACAAGTCTCTTAAAGCTTTACCTGGACGATAGTTCTTTGAAAGGCGAGATACCGCCCAGCATTTTCAATTTAGAGAAATTGGAATATCTATCCTTGTATCCCAATCATCTAATTGGAAAAATTCCAGAGTCATTAGGCCAGCTTAAGCATCTAACATATCTCGATCTCTCTTTTAATTCTTTAAATGGTCCTATCCCTTTATCTGTTGGGAATTTATCTCATATGAGAACATTATCCCTCAACCAAAATCAGTTGAATGGCACCATTCCAAAGAGTCTTGGGCTTCTCTCAAATCTAGAGGAGTTATATATCCAAAATAATTTCTTTACAGGAACTATAGATGAAGGGCATTTCAAAAAACTATCAAAACTAAAGGATCTCTCTATGTCTCAAACACAATTGTTCTTTAATGTCAATTCCAATTGGGTTCCCCCCTTTCAACTTGAGTATGTCTCCATGAGCTCAATCAAGATAGGTCCTAATTTTCCTTCATGGCTACAATCACAAAGATCCCTCGGGTTTTTGGATATGTCAATGTCAGGAATTTCAAGCAAGGCTCCGAGTTGGTTTTGGAATTGGACTTCAAATGTTGAAGCTTTCGATCTATCTGACAACCACATAGAAGGGGATTTGTCGAATATTTTGCTGAATTCTACTGTTATAAATCTAAGATCTAATCACTTCAAGGGTGGCTTTCCATTATTGTCTGAAAATGTCAAAGTGCTAAATATAGCTAACAACTCATATTCTGGGCCCATTTCCACTTTCTTATGCCAAAAGGTAATTAGAAAGAATAAATTAGTGGTCTTAGATGCATCAAACAATCTATTGTCAGGAGAACTTTCTCATTGTTGGAGGTATTGGCAGTCTTTGATCCATTTAAACTTAGGGAGTAATAGTCTAGCAGGTAGAATTCCCTACTCCATGGGGGCTTTAGTTAATCTCCAATCATTGCGTTTACAAAACAATAGCATCTCTGGAGATATTCCTTCATCATTCAAAAATTGTTCAAATTTTGGGCTCATTGATATAGGTAATAATCATTTGACAGGGATCATACCACCCTGGATTGGAGAAATGACAAATCTGTTAGTTCTTCGTCTAAGATCAAATGAATTTAAAGGTCGTATACCTCCACAAATATGCCAACTTTCTTCTCTTAGAGTATTGGATCTTGCTGATAATAGTCTATCTGGTGTCATACCAAATTGCTTGAAAAATATTAGTGCCATGGCACTACCAGAACCCAATATTCAAGTTTTTCCTTTTGAACCTTTAAAATATATGTATGGTTATGAATCCTACATTGAGAATCTTAAGTTGGTTCCCAAAGGTAAGGAATTGGAATATACAAGGAATCTAGAATTTGTTAAGATCATAGACCTTTCAAATAACAACTTGTCCGGATCAATCCCTGCTGAAATTTGTGTTCTTTTTGAATTACATTTTTTGAATTTGTCTCGAAATCATTTGATGGGAAAGATACCAGAAAAAATTGGGAGCATGAAAGAGTTGGAGTCAATTGATCTCTCAAGAAATCATCTATCAGGGAAAATTCCACCAAGCGTGTCTAATTTGACATTTCTTAGTTACTTGGATTTGTCTTACAACAACTTATCTGGTAGAATTCCTTCAAGCACCCAGCTTCAATCTTTTGATGCACTTAGCTATGTTGGCAATCCTGAACTATGTGGTGATCCTCTTCCAAAAAATTGCACAATAGAGGAAGAATCTTTGAAGAGATCACCAACTGGCAGCGCTGAAGATGACTCTATAAATTCTAGCTTCTATCTAGGTATGGGAGTTGGATTTGCAATTGGCTTTTGGGCGATTTGTGGAGCTCTCTTCTTCAATAGGACCTGGAGGCATTCTTGTTTCAGATTTTCTGATGACATAAGAGATTGGATTTACGTGAATGCAGTGATAAAGTTGAATTGGTTATTGAAATTCTAAGAGTCTGCCTTAGTAAGTGAAAGGTATCATTATCTAGCTAAAAAGTACTGTTTCAAGTAATATATTCTTAATATTGTTTCGCTCATGTTAATGTGTAGTAGCCTACTTTAAATATATGATTTAATTCTTTGTTTATACTTCAGGAGGTGACACGGGTTCGTGCTCTTCAAAAGGCCAGAAAGAATCATTTGCAAAAGATATTTTCTTGATCTTATTTCATCCTAGATGTATTGTAAACATACATGAACAAAATACTACAGATTATGATTCTTGAATATGATGTGTAAGAACTATTTATCTATATAGTGCTACTAGTCATTTAATGAAGAACTATTTCACCATTAGCATAAATTCAGAGTTCAGGTTATTGAAAATAGTGCTTCCTATACTCATTGATTCATTTCACAATGGCTTTTCCATTCCACAAATTCCAAGAGGTCACTCTCTCTCTCTAGTTTTAGTTTTACGGTTTTACCGAAAATACTGATCTCCATTTCTCAACAGCAAAAATGGGTTTTCCATTATGGAACCAACAGGCTCTACTCAATTGAGCTAAATCAATTACTTTTGTTGGAGTAATCTGAGTTTGGCTCTTGTTCTTTGGGCAAACCCATTACAATATTTGTCATGACTATTAAAACCTTCTTTCATTTAGGCCTTTGTTTTTTGTTTTGTTTTGTTTTTGTTTTTTTTTTTTTTTTTTTTTTTTTGTATGACCAATTTGCTCTTTTGTGAATGATATTCGCAGGGGTATGAAAACTCTTGCAAAAGCCCACTTTTGTTAGGGATTCATGCTTAAAGGGCCAACTATGGCCACCATATTGTTGAAGCCAATGATGGGCCTTTTATTTATTTTTTAAATGATCAACAGGGAAAACCTATTAGAATGGATCAACTTGCTAACAAAAATCAAGAGTAAACTGTATGGTAAGATTATCTATTCAGGAAAAAAGAAGGTAAGATTATCTCTTATCCTTTTTATTTTTAGACTAAAATGTTATTTTTATTCATAAACTTTATCAAAAATTTATTTTTTATCCTTAAATTTTAAAAAATTCATTTGTCATCTCTAAATTATTTTTAAATATTTTAATTTTTGTCCTTAAATTTTAGAAAAGATTATTTTTCATCATTAAAATATTGAAAAATTTATTTTTGTTCTTATTTTGTCTCAGGAACTATTAAATAAAACTCTTTACAATGTTTAGGGATGAAAATAATATTTTGATAAAGTTTAAGTATCGAAATAATATTTTATTCTTTTTTTTTAAAAAGTATTTTTAAAATTATTACGGCGAATTAATTTCGACGTAACAAACCAAGGCACAGACCACAAACAAGTTTTTGGCCAGGGCATTGAAATGTGAAACAAAGAAATAAATTGAGAGGTCAAAGATATAGTCGACGTTACAACTCTAAAGTCGACACAATAGACGTTTTCAGTAGCACCAAGGCACAGGCACGCCACCATAAAGGGCGTAACGGAAAGCACACACTCTTCGTTTACCTTGCAGTCCATTTCGGAGTTCAGCTCACTGAACCAAAAAGATTGCTTTTTGGACTTACTGATTCATTTCACTATGGCTTTTCTATTCAACAAATTCCAAGAGGTCTCTCTCTCTCTCTTTCTTTCTCTCTTTGTGGTTTTAGTTTTACACTTCTACTGAAAATACTGTTCTCCATTTCTCAATAGTGAAAATGGGTTTTCACTTTTCCACTAAGTTCTACTCGATTGAACTCAATCTATGACTGTTATTGAACTAATCTGAGATGGGTTTTTGTTCTTAGCGCAAACCCAGATCAGTATTAGTCATAAAGATTAAAACTTTGTTTCATTTATGCCTTTGTTTTCTTCTTTTGTGATGTTTTTTGAATGACCCTTTTGCTCTTTTGTAAATGAATATTTACAGGCTGTGAAAACTCTTGCAAAAAGTCCCACTTTTGCTAGGGATCCAAGACAGTTACAATTTGAAGCAGACATAAATAGATTGTTTCTATATACCAGGTCAGTTGTGACTGTGAATTTGTTATTTGAATTATCTCTCATATATTAGCTTTAAACATGAACTGTATGTGTCTACTGGCTAGTTTCAGTAATGCTTTTGTTTGCGTTAATGTGCAAATATAGGTAGCATATTGTAGTGTAGAGTGTAGACCATTTGATTGGTTTTAATAAACCTCTTGAGTGAACTATTTTGCTCATTGTTGTTGATAAACATGCTTATGTTTGAAGTAGTAACTGTTGTGGAGTAGATGCTATGGTCAAATTAATTAGAAAAAAATTTACCATAACAATGAGCTGTACCTCAAATGACATTTCCTCCTCCCATAAAATGGGATTAAGGGTAAGTTTTTGGATTGAAAACTTGCTGGGTGTGTAACTTACCAATATTTAAAAAAAAAAAAAAAAAAAGAAAAAAAAAGGGGAGTAGATACTTAGATTCCAATCCTATCAATTGGTATAATTGTGTCAGATCTGATTGTCCTTGCAATACCTTTAATCATTGGATGATGAACTCTTTCTCTGCATTTTATTTTTAGTTGTCCATGACATCCCATTTTGCTCTAGTTGTTACTATAGCTATATTAATTTTCTTTTCTTTTCACCAATCATCCATTTCATATTCAACATACAGCGATGATCATGGTATGAACAATAACAAACTTGTTTGCCCAACAAGTTGCTTAACAAAGAATGTTCAGTCTTGTAGATATCTTAAAGACATTCCCTTCATCCATAGGCATATGCAATCACACAAAACCTTGGAGCCCTTGATCATTTCATGTATGTTGATATAATTTTTTGAGAATCATACTCTTTAAGAGAAGGAAAGATAGGGACGTAGTGATCATGTAGAGATTATCATTTAGGTTGTTTTCTCACTGAGACATTCCTTATGTTTTCCCTTTTCTGCATCCACAAAACATAAGAAAAGGGAAAAATATGGGCATCGTGCTGGCTGTTGACCATGTAGAGATTAAGAATTTCATTGTTTACATTTAGGTTGTTCTCTCACTGATTGTGACATATCCCTTGTGAATCAAAATATTTATTACTTCTTGACATAACTGATCTTAATGCTTTGTCTCACTTCTATCCAAGTATTAGCTTCTTAGATCTTGTGCATCAATGTCGAGTTCTTCAACAAAAGATAAATTTCTTTTAACTTTTTGATTGATTAAGCCAAAAGTGACCATTTAAATAATGTCTATTGCATTTTGTGTAGATGCTATTTTGTTTGTTCCCTACTTTACCACTTTGCTTCATGTGAATTTATGCTTCCTTTGTCACTCAGTGTTCAACTTCATTGGGTGTCCTTTAATCTCAAATTTTTTCTCATGAAAGACTTAAACATCCAGCTACAACCGTTTGGGAAGGGATGCTGAGGAGGCAGATGCAGAGGAGATCATTGAAATGGCTAGTAAAGCCTCTCTTGCTGATCAACAGAAGCTAGTCCAAGAAAACATCCATGCTCAGATTAAAAGTTTCTCCACGTCTATGGATGAAATTCTTCTTCCTGATTCTAAAAGGATAGGTGAGGCACACGAATTGCCTCCACAACCAACAGCTGCTCCTCGTCGGAGTGGCCTTGGTTTTGCTGTTGGCAGGCATGACCAACCTACTGACCGTCCTGGTAAGATTCTGTTTGCAATCCAAAAAAATTTTCCAATGTTGCATTATGTGCTTGAAATTTGCATGATTGTGGCTTGAGATGTTCAAATCTTTGAGTTTTCTTATGACTTATGCTTTCTATGTTTGCGGTAGTGGGATTATCTTGTTTTTTCTTTTTTGGATAAGTAAGGATAAATTTTATTTAAAAAAACACAAACCAAATACAGCGGGGTGTACTCAGTGTGATTATCTTGTTTGAAGGAGTGATATTTCAATTTTTTCTGTCAATTACCTTAACTGCTTTACTAGTTTCTTTAAACAAATGTAGTTATTTAATAAGTTTAAAGTTATTCATGTAGAGTTCAAGTCAACACCCATTCATTTTAAAAAATGAAGTATTGGGCAGCAAAATGGAGGAAACAGGGTG
Source organism: Quercus rubra (assembly GCA_035136125.1). Taxonomy (NCBI): domain Eukaryota; kingdom Viridiplantae; phylum Streptophyta; class Magnoliopsida; order Fagales; family Fagaceae; genus Quercus; species Quercus rubra. The sequence goes on along the minus strand of CM068734.1, from coordinate 62,970,787 downwards.
GTGGCCTTGGGGGTAGGGGAGGTGAGGGGAAGATGCCTTGAAGATGCTTGAAGTTGATTGGATGGCATCTTCAAGGAGTATTGAATCACTATTTCCAGAGTACTGATTGGGAGTCTGTTGGTGCATCTAATGCTCTATCCATCATCTCTAGCTTCTATAAGGTCTTTTTCTTTTGGTAAGTTACACATGCATCTAGTGGGTCTTGAATCAACGAACTCACCCTCCATCTAGCACTTGAAAGGGGAGGAGGTGCCAGTTGAGCTAGAGTTGATTGGCAAAAGTCAATTGGTAGGATTCAAACTTTTGTACTTCTATAAGGTCTTTCTTGAAATCATGTTTTTTTTGTTTGTGACGTGAGTCATTGGTAGTTCTTGATATTATATTTTTGGAATGATGATATGCTCTAGTTGCTAGATTTCTTTTTCAGTGTTGCTACGAGCATTCTCCTCCTCTTCTAAGAACAAGGTGGCAGGAGAGGTTGAGGGATCATGACCCACCCACATGTGTAACTTACCAATAAAAACAAAAAGATTTCTTGCAAGCTTGCATGCTGTTAAAACCTTCTAGAATATCTCTTGGCTCCATTTCATTGAAGTTAAAACTCTATGTAAGAGTATTTGTTCCTTGCTTTGCTTGCATTATTACAGCAAAACAAGTAATCTCAACCAGTTTGTAACCTAAATTGGGAATTTGTATATAGGTGTTTTCAATGGGTTAAGTTTGGGAGGATTAATAGGTCTAGGGTATAGAGTTGTAGAAGAAAAGGTGAAGACTCAAACTTGGTTTGATGAGTTTTTTATGGTGATATGATAGAGAAAATGTGTGGGGTGTTAAGGTGTTGATAGGCAAGAGAAGGGCTTTACTTAGGGTTTGGGATATAACGAAGAAGGACAAGAGAGAAATTTATGGTATGGCCTACATGAGTATGAACAGTACCATAAGAAAGAGAAGAAGAAAAGAGAGAACAAAGAGAGAGAAAGTAAACAATAAGGCCAAGATGTAAAAGACTAACTTGGACTCAAAGAAAATAAAACCTAAGATGATTATGATCTCCTAGAAAATTCTAGATAAAAATAAAAAATACCTAAATTCACAGGATTCCAGAGATTACACTTCTGCCCCTAATTACAAAATTGGCCAGAACTAGTTGAATAAAAACCCAAATAAAAACTGTTTCAATCTTAGGACACATATAACTAGACCTTTAAAACCCCATGACTTTTACTTCGATTGGACTTGACACATGGCCTCATAAAATAAATCTTGAACAGTTGAACTTATGAAGTGATAACAACTTAATCTTCCATGGCAGCATCAAGAACATAACATTATTTACGTTGAAACTTGTAAACCAAATTGATTAATAGAGTTTGTATTAAGTTCTCAGTTTTGATAGATATTCTTCCGGGCCATGATTGGAAATTGTTGGACGGGAGGTAAAAAATCTAGCATTCAAGATTCATTTTATTGAAGAAATTGCTAGATTATGTTCAACTCTCATTTTAATATTTGGATGCTGTGTTGCTGGCTTACAAATGCCTGCATATGTGTTAGATGATAAAAGAAAAAGTACTAGCAAAAATCCAGGTAGGGAAAAAAAAAGGGTCGATATCTCTCTTAGTACAAAAGCCACTTAAATCCTCCTGTTCAATCTCCTTATGTGGCAAGAGCTAATTGATGTTGTTTTTAATATAATGTCTCAAACTTTTGTCTGTTGCTGACTATATTTCCCGATACTGCCATATAAACCCTTGCTACATCAGAGGTTGGATGAGAGGGCTTCAACCTCAGTACCAATTCCACTATACACAGATGTTAAGTATGTTTGATTGTTACAGAACTCGTTACATCTGAGCATATAAGCAGTACCCCATATCATATTCTGTGTACTGGAATCAAATTCAAAGTGATTCTGTACCCAGATTTGACTGCTAGACAATCAGATTTGTTTAATGTATTTGTGTGTATACTCTCACACACACATACAAATTTTGAGTTTGGATAACTTTGTGTTATAGGGAAACATCTGAAGCATAAAATCTATATCGTCATCATCTGCTGAGTTGCTTGTCCTGCAATTGAGAAAGACCATAGGTTTCCTTTGGTGGTAACATTTCTGTGTCTTGTCTGCTGCACTTGGTGCGGAAAACAAAAAAGTTAAGAAATAGTTTGATATGCATGATTATGCATCACCTCTATCTTCTTCATTTTTCTTGGCATTTCAGCCATCTGATTCTGACAGTTTCATTTGATTTTTTCTTATTGACCTTGCTGGCTTCAATAATACTTGAACTGCTTGTATTTTATCAGTTATTGTTTCATGGTTAGCTTTCATAAAGTTATCTAACAATCAACTGTTTTTACACATGCCACTATTAACATGGTCAAGGAAAGCCATGTTTGGCCAAGATGTTTAGAATTTTCATGACTTTAGAATGCAATTTATGGAATACTAACTTTAATATTTATATAAAATTAAATAAAATTTTAATTATAAGATAAAACTACTGAATTTGGGAAGAGAATAAAAGAGAAATGATTATATGTCTCACATATAATAGATAATATGATCTCAGATAGAATAAAATGGTGGAAAGTAATACATGTCACTGACTTAACTAACAGGATCCATGCCTGGCTCCAAAAAAATTGGGACTAAGGCTTGGTTGTTGTTGTTGTATATATTTTTTTGACTGTTACTGCATTATTTGGTTTTCTGTACCTATATATGTTTAGGTACAGAAGAAGTCTCAATTAATTATAACTAAGTTTTCGCTGTTTGGTTCTGATTTCTTAAGAGGTTATATCTGTGTTTTGTGTGTTATAGTTTTCCATATAACTACTAATTACTAATGATTTTTCAGCACAGTTGTACCTGAAACAAGGCCGTTAAAATGTACTGAACTCTCTGAAAGACTAAAGGACCTCATTGGTTACAAGCTTGATATCAAACCATCTCAAATACCCCATAAGGAAGCTGGCCAAAGTTTATATTTAGATGGTGAAGCTGATGTTGGTACTGCGATAGCCTTCTACCCTGGTGTAATATACTCTCCAGCTTACTATCGTTACATTCCTGGATACCCAAGAGTCGATGCACATAACACATATCTGATCACAAGGTATGATGGAACTGTCATCAATGCCCAACCATGGGGTTTAGGGGGTGAAAACCGGGAAGTTTGGGATGGCGTCAGCTTAGCAGAATTTAAGCCTGACATGCAGGGTGTTGATAAAGGTTCAGACCGATTCTGGAAGATGCTCAATACTCCTTTAGTAGGTACACAAGCAGGATTGAGTTCAGATGTATTGGAGCGGAGAAACCCATTAGCTTTTGCTCATTTTGCTAACCACCCAGCAAAGGGTATGGTTCCAAACGTCATGATTTGCCCTTATGATTTCCCATTGACTGAGAAGGATATGAGAGTCTATATTCCCAATGTCTTGTTTGGAAAAGCTGAAGAAGTAAAGATGAAAAGACTTGGCAGCTTTTGGTTCAAATTTGGGGGTTCAGGAGATGGTGGGCCCGAGGTTCCTGTTCTGAAGACTCTTGTTCTGGTGGCTACTAGGGCACTTCATGATGAAGAAATTCTGTTAAACTACAGGCTGAGCAATTCAAAGCGACGGCCAGCATGGTATACTCCAGTTGATGAAGAGGAGGACCGAAGGAGATGGAGCTAAGTGAAGGTTAGCTAGCCATAATTGCATGGCGTACCTTCTTACCCCATTGTAGTTTTTCCTTGTTTCTTAGCTAGCAATCATATTTTTCATTCAACTGCTTTGAAGCTGCAATTACCAATCTTGGTAAATTTCAGAGTTAATAGCATCTATATGAAGATCATGCTATTCTGTGCTCAAGTTTTCTTTACATAGAGTTTGGGATAGCATACTATATGCTTGAGTTCTCTTCATATACAGAGTTTGGAGTAGCAACTGTTCCAAGGGATTGGTTGTTGTTACTTTTCTTTTGCAATTATTTGTCTTATGAAATAATAAAATGGAAGGTATCACTAAACAAATGATATATTCAGACATTTGCTATGATTTAGTTTCACTGAAATCACGTGAACAATAATGCACCATTCAGATGCAACATATTTGAACTGCGTCCAAAGGATTTGAATTTGGGTCTCTGTTATCCTCAATTAAGCAGTCGTGATTATCAATCTACAGTGCCAAGGGAATTGCATGTTGCTGTCTGTTTATTGCTTAGAATAGCAATGCACTTGCAAGTATTATAATGTTGAGATCTCTTACAACAGGACCAGTGGTTCTAACTGCATTTGGTTGTCACTTCAGTCTGCCAAAACTTTATATTGAAATTCTTCATGCATGGATTTCTTTTCACTGCTGCCACCTGCAAATCACACAACAATCTCCTCACACTTGATAGTGGTTGTCCTACCGTTTCTAGATTACAAAATTAAAATGTTGAAACATAACTTTCTACGCTCAACTGCAATGAATTTAATTGTTTTGAGTTTGAGTAGGATAGGGATCAAATTTATTTTTGTAGTAATTCTCAATCTAAAGTATGCACCAAGACTGAAATAGAAGAAAACAGCAGCTTATAGATGATACTACTACTTCCATTCTTCTAGAACTCTCATTTGCTGTACTCCATTTGAACTTGATGTTCTGGATGTCAGAAATCACCTTAATTAGGATTAGTTCTTAGCACTTTTGTCATCCATGAGTGTCAGCTAGAGGCAGGCACAACGAGTCACATTAAGTGTCCTCTAATAAGTTCATCAGGAATCTTACCTTCAAGAAAGGCTAATTGTGATGGGCCAATGATTGGAGTAACAAAGAGGTGCCCTCATTCCTCATAACTCATAAGTTAGTCGTGATTATAAAGCGACAATTTGGGACGCATGCCCCTCTTCCTTGTGACAATGTCTGAGGGACCTTAATTGTTACATATCAAACTTTTGTGACAACTTTAGGGTAATTATTCAATAATATGTCGAATTAATGCTTGCTCTTCTCACATAATTTGATAATAATGAATTCTATTAATTAAATTCATGATGGGGTTCACTATCATGTGAGAGGCTCCCAAACTTTTGAATAATTTTCTGTCTCTTTATACTATTTTGATAAAAATCATGTTATTTATTTTTTGGGTAGAAACATATGGTCATATCAATACATGTAAGGTTGTGATGAAGGGATAATCTTTAAGGCGTTGTCAATGACAAAATTACTTTTTTTTTTTAATCCCTCTGAATTATGGGAATAGATCCTTTTCATCTAAAATATATTTTTAATGATTCGGTTTAAATATTACAAATATAAAGGTGTATATATTGTCAAGTTGAATGCTCTTATGAGCACCCTAGTTCCTACCTTTAGACTAAAATATCATGATGTTTGGTAAAAGAAAAGGTAGAAAAGAAAAGACGTAGTTGATTGAAATATGAAAATGCAAGGCCTTTCATAATGCCATTCATAGAAGAAGCAGGTACTAGTGAAAACAAGTTACAAAGCGCCATTTGGAAGTGAGAACAGTTCATTAAACTCTTCTTCTTCATCCTTTGTTATGAATGATGCAGTACTAAATTATTTACAATTGCACAAACATGTCCTACTATTATTGTAATGTTCGGAGGTGACATACACGTGTTGTTCCAAGTTCCAACCACATTTGTTAATTTTTCGATTTTCGTCATATAGATCTCATAAAGTTATAAAGAAATCTTAAAAAAAACGAATTTTTAAAGTATTGTGAGAATTATTATTATTACGTCAAGAACTGCTTGCCATAATAGCTTTGTATACGATTATATATGCGTCATCATCCTTGACAACTCGGTAGCCAAATCGCGTAGAAATCTGTTGTAAACGATACTGCAAAGAGCTGTTATTTTTAAAAAGTGGTAATAACCTCGATTTCATCATCGCCTTGACAAATTAATTGTTGCTTTGTCAAATCGTTACGAATCAGTATTGTGCGTCGATTTCTGTCGCCATGACAATTCATTACAACTTTTACAACTATTTTTTTAAAGGCCTTATTATTGACCCAAGGGCTAATCACAACTGAAAACTCTAATCAAAATGTGTTTGGGACTTGAATAAAAGAAATATTGAAATAGTTTGTGGGAGTGTGTATTTAAACATAAAAGTTAAAATTTCATTTTTTTTAAATTAAAAAAAAATAGGCTTTTTAGTAAAAATTTGAGCATTTGCAATGAGCTTAACAAACCTCATTTTTTCCAATTTGGTTAGTTAATAAGTTAAACCCTCCCCCTTTTCCCCTACCTTTTCACAACAAGCTCGCCATTCCCTCAATAAAATATTGCAAAACTGTACCTTCATTATTGTGTTTAAATACTTTAACTCAAAATTTTCAAAAATAATAATTAGGATAAATTTTATTAACATACTCTGAGATTCTATGGTAACCACGTTCAAAAGTTTTTAAAACTGATTAATTTGGTCCCTAAAATAGATTTAGTCCCTAAGACAGTTATGAAAATAACTAATTGGCCTAACAATTTTTAGGGATTAAGTTGATTTTAAGAACCAAATTGGTCAATTTTAAAAAATCTTGGACTTAGTTGGCATTAGTTTAAATCTCAAAATATGTGTAATGAAATTTACCCTAATAGTAATTTAATAATAATTCCTTCTCTCTCACACAAAGTAAAATAGAGTCCTTGTTGGGAAATATATTTAAAAAGGTAGATAGTTAAAATAGAAAGGAAAAAAAAAAATTCTAGCAAATATTTAGTTAGAAATTTGGAGTTCATTGGGAATGCTCTAAGAGAATTCAAATCAAAGTATCCATTTGGGTTTTAGCTAAAATTTGATTAATCCAATCTCAAAAACTGCTTTATTAAGTTAGCTTGCAACTAACCAAAATCTTTAAAAGCCTGGGGAGGCACATGTAGCTCAACAAAAAGAATTTTTGGAGTTGGAGAAATGGAATCGATTGTACGACGTTAAATATTGTTAACTTACATGATTTTATTTTATTTTAAACATCTTGTTTGTGTTTTTGCACTTTTGCTAAATTACAATAAATTAAATTTTCATGTTACAAGGAAGGTAATTTGTATTATGCCTTATCTCCTTATCAATATTACTTGTACATAATTGAATATATGCCCTAAATGTTAAGAATCTTGTAAAAACTATTTGGTTTTCTTTATAAACCAAACTAGAGGTCGAATGTATATACCTCCTCCCCACTTAGGCTTTGTTTAAGAGCCGTTTATTTTGCTGAAACTAAAAACTTTTTGCTGAAAGTACGGTAGATAAATGTAAAAAATAGCTGAAATAGTATAGTGAGACTCATGAATAGTACCAAAAATAAGTTGAATAGTAAAATAAGTTGGCAAAAAATAAAATAGTGTTTATTTGGCATGATTAATTTTACCAGTTTATTTTACTATTCAGTTTATTTTTGCTACTATTTATAGGCCTTACTATATTTTTTGGTACTATTCATAGATCACACTGTACTATTTCAATTAATTTTTAATTTTATTTACAATACTTTCAGTAAAAAGTTTCCAATTTCAGCAAAATAAACGGATCTTAAACAAACCCTTATTATAACAATTGAATTATCTTAAAAAGAATCTATGCAAGAAAGTTTAGCATCAAGTTTTATGAAAAATTACTGATGTTGTTGATGTTCAAGTTCAGTACCATGTTGCAGGTTCTTGGTTTGGTCTCCAATCGGGCACAATGTGAATGCTATGCCAGTAATGGACGAACATTTCCTTTTGCACATTCTTGATAATGATCCAAAATTGCTGTGTAGTAACTGAAACTAATGTACTACTTTAACTATAAAGGTAAGAAGTACGTGTGGTTGCAGTAAAATATGAATTTGTAATTTCATTGAACATACAAGAAGCTGCATGTGTGGTTAAAAATCAAGACCATTTTGGAAGCTAATATTGTTTAGTATACTGTTTTTGTTTTTGTTTTTATTTTTGACTAAAAGAATTAAAAATAATTATAAAAGTCTAGTGTTTGTCATTTAGATTTCTAGGTTGATACTTATTAGAGCATTTCCATGGGTATTTAATTAAATCCCTCGAGAATGTAAAATAGAGACTATTGTTCATCAAAAAGTCACAAAATCACCCCCATATTTGGGGATTTATAAAGCTATAGTGTTAACAAAATTTTTAGAGTTTCTGCCATGAAGCTTCAAATTTTTAAAGCTCCACTGTAGCACATCTATCCTAGTAAAAATTCTTTTTCTTATTCCATTGCTCTCTGTCCTTACATTAAAAAATAAAGAATTTTGTGTGAGAAATGAAAAAATATTATTTTAATATGTTGAGTTATAAAATAAATAATAAGAAGCAGGCTATATTATTAAAGTGGAAATGTATAATAAATAAAATGGTGTTTTGAGAAAGTAAAATGCATATTTCTTTTCATTCTCGAGTGATCCTCTTTATGTGCAGCTTTTTTTAAATCTCATTTTTTTTATCCAAAATATAATTATAATTTAATCAATTTTTACCAAATAAATTTACAGTAAGCCCCATCCAAAAATTTTCCTAAATACAATTGTATTATACTTTTTACAAATTTTTAAAATTCTCACATTTTATGAGGGACAATTGCATTTCGCCAACTTGCAACAAATAATTATAAAAAACTAATGAAAGCTCTCACTTATATCATATCATCATATGCATGATGGCTTATGAAATTAGAAAACATTAAACATAGCATATTCAAGAATGAAAGTGGCAAGTACATCCCATTGACCTCTACCATGACTTGTAATTACATAAAAATTCGCATTCCAAATAAAAGGGTTATCCAACTATTCTGGTTCACAATAATATATGGCAAAAGGCATTTCCTTGGTCAAAACTTTACTCCTTTCCTACTTCAATCATGAACATAATCGCAACAAAGATTTTTTTTTTTGGGGGGTGAGCCAATTTGAATTTGGCTTTTGTACAATGAGAAAACATATTTAGTACATAGAGAGAAATGAGAGCTGTTGTAGTCAATGTCTAATGGTATTCTTCAAGCCTTTATGGACTGTAAAAGAAAGGACCACATTTGCATTTCCAACCCTCAGGCTCATAGTTTGCATATTGGATACCCACACGAGTGTGTCTAAAGGTGGTGGGTACTTGAATGGCTTCACATGGAATGCACCCATAACACTTGTGGTCACAGCTTGGTGGAGCTGACCCTATATTGCTTGTTTTGTACATTGCTTCTTTGCTCATATTTTCCTCTCCTTTCATGCTTTTGAGACCCTTTAAGAAAGATTAATTGACTGATAAGTAACCACAGAGAGAGAGAGAGAGAGAGAGAGAGAGAGATTAACCTCTTCTTTGTCCAAGGAAACATTTGAAGACTCGGAGCCCTGGTCTGGCCCTGATCAAGCAATTGAATTAGCAGAAAGATATAAGAAAGAAACTATTGAAAACTGAAAAGCTTGAGAAGGAGAACACTACAAATAAGCTTAAGCAGGAAGAGAAAAAGTGGAATATGTATGAAGAAAAATGAAAGAAGCTTTTCACTGAGAATCTCTATGTGAAGCTTGGAAGGAGAAGCAACTTCTTTGGAAGTTAAGCCAAAACATTCTTGAGATATTTTTTAAGACAAAGCTTTAACTTTTACCTTTTTAGATAGTGGTGATTTGCAATCATAGTGGAAATCATTATGTTAGGAAAAAGGTTTCTTGATAAGTTTTTAAGGGTAAGCTAAGAAGCTAAACAACATAGGTATTATGACTGCAAGAAATAGTGGACATTATGCTTGTGTGGTGACTGAAAAGAGTCTTTAATGGAGGACAAGTAGCTCACCTGGTTGAGGAGCACCAAGACTATCATTTGGTGGAAAAGGCCTGCTTGTTGCAGAAGCCCAGCTCACTATTTGCAGAGCTATAATAAAACAACAAAACCATCTCTTCATTCTTCAAAGTTCAAGTGATGATGGTGATTATGATAGCAATGAGAGAGAGAGAGAGAGAGAGAGAGAGAGAGAGTTGATCACTTTAAGAGGTCATGCATGATTGCTGGGATATATAAAGAAGGTGAGAAAAGCAAGCCAAAAAAATTTCCATTTCCCAAAAATCAAGCCAGAACCTGGATTTCTTGGTTTTATCTTCCCTTCTTATCTTTGTATTGGTAGAGAGATGTTACTTTACGAGCAAGTGATTCTGGTTTCTTGTCAATTGGCTAAAATCACTGGTACAATATTTCTTTCTCACTTGAAAATCTTATCTCTAATCTCTTTTTCTCTCTCTTCTTCTGTGTTATATCTTACCTATCAACACAAGACAACTCTCTCTCTCTCTCTCTCAAATCAATCTGATAGAGTACTTGTACTACTATATGAGGTGGGCTACTAGCCCAGAATAACAGCTCCTCTTCCTGGGGTCTGAAAATCCTGCAAAACCCATATATAATCTCTCTACCTAGACTGCAGAGCCTCTCCCTTTCTGGCTGATAGCTTCATGTCCTTAAAAGGAAGAAATAATCCAGTGGCAGAGAACCATTTCCATATGGAAGAAGAGAAAGGCATCAATGTCTGAGACATTCAGTATTGCAGAAACAAATTTAATGAGTTAGTTAATGGATTTAAATAATGTACTTGCTTTCTACCCCACAAAAAAGAAGAAGAAGGAAGTATTTTAGTTCTTTTTGGCAGGTTAGTAGCTGGGGAACACACAGGGTATGTACATTTGGCCAATCTGAGCCGTCCATTTGGTTTACCTATACGATGGCAATTAAGAATTTTGGGTACCTCTGATGAGCACATTAATGAGTGAGATTCCACCACATGTATAATCAACTTATATATTTTTTTTTCTTTGTCTTAGTTTTATTGTTTAGCCTTTTTTTTTTTACCTCATAAATAAGCAAATGTTTCATGAAGAGCCAAAAAAAAAAAAAAAGTAGTGTAAACTATGATCTGATAAAAAGATTATTTGATTTTCAGGTTTGAGCTGTGAAAAGTAACCTTGGGAAGAAAGCCTAAATGGACCTTGATTACATCATCCAATGGTTTCTCTCTCTCTGGAAAAAGTAGGAGGTAGGCATTGCTAGACTGTACTAGTGGTTAATTTGGTTTGACAGCATTATTCCTTTCTTTGTTCATTTGGTATGTATGTGTAATGTATTGCAAAATATTTTGGGTCAATGAGTGAAGTTGGTCAGCTCAGAGATGTTTTCTCTTTGTTAGTCATAAATCATGAATAGATCATAGATCATAGGGATGAAGGGAAGCACAGTCAGCACAGGCAAGCACCCATGGTCCCATATTTATATATTTTTCATTAAGCTGGTGACAATTTTTATCTCGGAACTTTCCCATTGATATTTGTGTTTTTGATGACTTGAGTGATTTGATTATTCAATGTGCTACACTGTCCCAATCAGTCTGCATATCTCTTCTCTTCACCTACAAACGGTAAGTAGACAGAAGAGAAAGCATTGGTCTATTTCTCATTGTCCTTTAGAAGGACTAAAAAAGAAAGAAGGGCTGAGGCATATCATGCTATTAAAACATTTTAATAAAAAATATTCCCATTTTATTTGTCCTGTTTGAAAAGTCAAACCTTTTAAAGGTACATCATTTATTATCATGTCTACCTTTTAAAAATGTATAAATTTTCAAAACTACCCTTAAAAAAATTTATAAAAAAATTAAATTAGTAAATTAATAGAGATATAATAGGAATATTAGTAAATTAATGACTTTTATTTTTAGAAATAGGACAATATTTTGGGACGTCTCAAAATGAAATAGAGGAACAAAAAATGGAACGAAGGGAGTAACAAAAAAGAAAAAAAGCTCTTAAAACATTTTGGTCACTGCAAGCTTCTCCATCATACTCCACTTTGTCCAGACATAGAGAATGCAGTAATTTTTACTTTTTTTTTTTTTAAAGAAAAAAAATTCACAAATTTCTTTCATAAAGTACATGTATAAGAGCATCACATCAGATGTTGCAAAAAAAATACAATTTTGACACATCAAAAACCTACTTTATTATTTTACCACATCATTTTACAATATCTCATTTTTCAGGTATTTTATCATTCAATTTTATACATCTATATATTACTAAAAGTTGAAGCACAGCGTTTAATGCTGCTGCTGCTCTCACGTTGCGCTACATTAGCTGCCACGTCATTCTTTTTTTCATTTTCTTTTTTAAAATATAATTTTTCCTACAATTTTAAAATGGATTTTACAATTTTTAGCCCTATAAATGCAGTTCACTACTTATTTATTTACTTCCATTATCATCTTATAATAAATCTGTATAATTAATCCAGCCCACCTCTTATTTATTTAGTTTCACTATCAAGCCCAATCCAAAACCTTTTCAGTTCAGTTTTAGGGTTTTGTGTGAGCCTTTTCAGCTTAAAGGAAAAAAAAAAAAACTTTTTTTTTTTCAATTTTCTTATAATTGTTTTTAACATTTATTTTTTTTAATATTTACACTTCTCCAACCTTTCTTTCTCCCTTACCATTTCATCTCCCCACTACCCTCTGCATTAATACCATTCTTCCACTTTCCCTTTATTTTCCATTATTTTTGTCTCTTCTTATTCACACTTTTTTACTATAAATTTGTCACTATCTCTTCTATTCTATGCATAGTTTTCCCTCACCAAAAAAAAGGTTCCCTCTTTCTCTCTAAATTTTTTGGTGGATTTTTTTTTTCTTGCATCTCTACTTTAGGTTGATAATTTTTTATATTTTTTAAAACTCTATTTTGGGTTAATGCAATTTAGTTTTATTTTTTAAATTGTGATTTAGTTTTGTTTTTTAAATTGCTATTGTTGTTGTTGTTTTTTTTTTTCTTTTTTTCGGTATTCTCTTTGATTGTTAAATGTTATCCTATTGCGTTCTAAAGAATTAAATATAGCATATAAAAATATAATACTATTCTATTACATAGCATGATTTGGATAATTTGGTATTTATTCTGTTACATAGCATGATTTTTTATAGTGCTCAATTTAGATGTTAAACTATGAAACTTTATTAATTTTTGTTTATTTTCTAATCCTTTGTGGTGAACAAAGTACTCTTTATAACTGTATTAGAAGCACTTTATAATGCCATTTATTTAAAGAAAAGTAAAGGTTAACCAAACGAAAATAATCGGATAGGTGAAAAATTTTAACTTTTTCAATTTTATTTTTATTATTATTATTTTATAACAATGAATGCATAGAAATTTAATTCTTAGATTTTGCTAATAATTTTTTATTTGATAATATGTTTTGGGCGGTTGAAATTATAATTTCTACAAAGAAAATAACCTTAATAGATTAACAAAAACAAAATTTTATCCTAATATTGGTTCAATTAATCATTGTTAAGTTTTATTAATTTTTTTTAGTTTACGTTTTTTTGGCCTTTTGAATTGTTCCTATATTACATTTATGGTTGTTCTTATAATAAATAAAAATATAATTACGAAATACATTACTCATTATTAGATTAGTTTAAATTGTAAAAAAAAAAAAAAAAAAAAATTGATAAAACCACCATAAAAATAATTATCATACGCAACGCGCGGGTTCGTGGCTAGTTAAAATAATATTTACTACACATTAAAATAATATATTATCTCCTCCCTGTCATCACCATCAACAACATAAACAACAAACTATGAATAAAAAACTTTTTTTATTTTTAGCATTCTCAGCCATACTGTTGCAAAATACAACAGTACTATTTATATATGGCAAAAGTTATAAGATTTAGAACATCTGATAAAGGGGATTTTTTGGTGTTTAGTGTGCCAAATGTGCCAAATATTTGGCATTTGGCACATTTAGCACATCTATGTGGATGTTGTCAAAAGCAGAAATATAAATTTTACAATGTGGAGTTTGTTCTTTGTTATTTTATCTTTATATTAAGTCCAAATGCAAATGTAAAATTACATCATGTATAGGACCAATTTATAATTCTTGTAGTTCTCTGCTTTTCCTCTATGTACCCCTTGCATTATGAATGAAATCCTTCTGCTTGAGTTTCAAAAAAATTGTATCATCTATATAATATCTAAAATCTAGAGCATAACATTTATTATTATTATAGTTTTGTTGAGCCACATCAGCATAGCATTTAGTTCCATTCGGTTTGCTTTGGTCCATTATTTTTATCCACTTTAATCTACTTTGGTCCATTAGTCAATTTTGGTCCATTTCGGTCCACTCCAATGTAACGTTAGTATGTTCTTAATAAAATTATATTTTTTCTTATGTTATTAATGTTTTGTATTTTTTTTTCTTATACAAGTGATGAATTTATTTATATTTGCTTTTCCTTTAGGTTGTTCTAGACATAAACTATAGATGATGAACCATTTGTAAAGAGTACTAGAAACAAATTTCAACCATACACTACATTATTTATAATATATCTCACCTTATATAATAATTGAATATAAAATGCATTATATTTCCTAAAAAAATTACAAAAATTTAAAACATTTTCAAATAATAAATATAGATAGCTTAATTGAGATAATCTAAAATATTGTATTTAACTATTCTTTGTTAGAAAATAATCACATCATTTTAAGAATGGTTTGTAATTAACACTTACAAGTATCATCTACTATTTTCATTTTTCATTACAAATAATAATCATCAAATTTTTCCGTGCATCATGCTGGCTGGTCTAACGAGCTAGTAGTGTAACTAACAACCCAACACCAGAAGGGTAGGAGTCTTGCCATACCAGTCTACCTATACAACTACTGCTGTATAAACGCCTATTCGATTAAGAGCAAAAATAGCTTCAATATGGTAAAAGCTATCAAAGAGCAGAAATAGCTGCGATACGGTAAACACAACGAAAGAAATAATCAAACGTCGATCCAATTTTCTTCTCTACAAGCTATTGTTCTTGTTATGGTTCAACACATTTTCATTCAGTGCAATCCCTTTAGTCTAATTCTCATATGTTCATGTTATTAAACGGTTCTTTCATCCTCTAAGCATTATCTGCCACATGGTTTTCTGATCATGTTAGAACATTTAAGTGGTTGCCCTGCCTTTGATCTCTGTTGGTATTGTACCACTGCCAATTACCAGTAAGATACAACATTAAAATTTTTTTTAGGAAGTACAATATGAAGAAATTTTACATGGTACATTTCTCTTTATAATTCCTTCTACCAGAGATCCTAAAACAAAATTGCCTATTTCACTGTGATAGTGCCAAAAAGTAAATTTGATATCACATAAATTTAAATAGCTAGTCTAAATTTCTTCCTTTTCTCGGGAGAATTGCAACCTCATCCAATAGAAAGAGTTCTCACATGACAATCACAATAATAAGCATGCCTTTTCAACTTCAAAGGTCAAAGAAGGATTGCTTAAAGTACATGACGTACTAGAGCAGCTGAAATTACTAAAAGTTAACTAACAAAAGCTTGAACCTTACCAAGCCCTGAAATGGGAGCCAAAATTTTCTTTCAAAGAAGTAAATTAAAACTTTCCATTAATAATTTGGCGGGAAACATATCAAATAGAACATACCAGGTTTTAGAAACACCTCAACATAGGCAAACCCCCAAATTCTATTGCTCACTTTCTGATACTATCAACCATGTGGAAATCAAGTGAGGGCTTTTGACACTATCAACCATGTGGTGATCAAGTGAAGCCAAGTTCAGATACTCAAAGAATAAGATGGCATTCCTTATATTCAGATTTGTTGGCAAAAGTATGTCAAGATAAGCCACCAAATAAAAAGCCCCTCACCTCACATGACAATAACAATAACTGAAACAAATCCAATTTACCAACACCCAATGGCAATATTTTAAACAAGTGTCAAATAATTGATGCTTAAAAACATAATGGACTCTTTCAATTTGTTGGGAAAACTAAAGGGTACTAAAGAATCTACATGAATTACCCAATAATGGGTTAGCTGTCTAATCAGAAATCAATTACTGCTGGTGTGGCCATTGGAATCTTACAAGCTTCAGGTCACTAATTATATAAGTAAATGTCTGAGATCATGGATAACAAATCACATTAAGAAGTCACTATGTGGTGATAACACAAAAATCCAGATGTTCCCAACTAAACCTGACTTAGTGATAGAAGGAAAATAAGGTTAACAGAATCTCTCCAACCCTTCTTACTTGTCCAATAAAAAAATGATATGAAAACAGTATCAGCATCCAACAGTAATATTAGGTGGCTACCGCTACCTGAAACATATTATGATGCAACTGAGACCATGCCCTTTTGTGTTTTGCATGGCCAAGAATGGCTACACCGGCCAGGTTGTCATAGGGTTTACATTGTTGAGAATAATGCTGACTTGCCTCAAAGTGTAAAATTACACTTCAAATGCCACCAAACAATAGAATTCCATACTAATGTCATGGTACTCATTTTAGGAATAAAGAAAATTACTTCTCAAATGTTCTCTTCCAGACAAGAAAATTGGCAGTTTGGCACCATAAAATAAAGGGAAGGATATAATTTCAGAAAACAAATCAAACAATTGAATAAACAGAAAAAATACAATCATGCTGGATTCAATTTGATATTTCAATAGCAAAAACATACAAATCAGAGTGATTAAAAACTCAAAGACAGTACAACTATAGCTTCTCCTGTCTAATCACACTGAGAACAATATTTCTCAAACCTTATTACAATAGCTGTTCAATCCACCTCTTACTTTGAAGATGACTCATGACCATTGGATTCTTTCTTTGGAAGAATTGCTCCGACAAGGGCCTCAATCTCTTCCTTCACTCGTTCAAAAACATTTGGCCCTTTGACGTCATCTACCGGGGTGTTCTCATCAATCTCATCACTCCTTCCATGCGTTTCCTTGTGATGGTGTGGTGAATTTTCAGTGTGAACTATTGCTTCAATCTCTTCCTTAGCTCTTTCAATGATATTTGGTGCTTTTACATCTTTTTCTTAAAGAAAAGAAAAAAAAAAAAGAGAGGATGAAACTCAAATTTTCACTCCCAATTTTACATACATGAAATTCAATTTCTATCAGATTCTCATTTTGCAGCCTAAACAAATATAAACTCAAAAGCATTTTCTATCCCATGAACTCAATGAAGCTTTGGGCAAGTATATACCGGCCATGGCTTGTGTCTATCTAGTGCAATAGTCTCCTTTTATTCCCCCACCCCCCCCCCCCCCCCCCTTTTCCTCAACCTAGGAAAAAAAAAAAAAAACTACAGCTGACTAATAGATTCAAACCTTAACGATGTGAATTCAATCAACAATGGTTTAAAAGTTAAAACCCATAAATTATTTACCACAAAGTTAATTGCTTTCCATTAGAATCTCATTGTTTCACAAGGGTCAACAATGGGAAATTGGTGAAAACAAAACAGAATCCAAAGAAGAACTAGCACTAGCAGTTGCTTAAAAATGATCATACATGAAAGTGAACAGTTTTACACAAAACCCAAATCACCCTCACCGCCTAGGACCTCAAATGAAACTCATTTTACACAAAACCCATCCCCAAGATCACATATTTGAAGAGATTAAACAGCAAATTTCTTAGTTATTCTCATAAACTAAATAACCCAGAAAGGAAAAGAACTCTTCATGAGAATGAATATATATGAAGATCAAAGTGATAGTCAATGATTATATACCTTCTGGAGTCACTGCTGGCTCTGGTTTTGGCTCAGCCATTGAAGTTGCTGTGAGAAATTTTGTGGGTCTGATTCAATTCAAGCAGACAGGATCTCTCTCTCTCTCTCTCTCTCCCCAATTTACTGGATTGTTAAAGTTGCGTATCTACCGTTAAGAGCATCTACACTAGTGGCGCTAAGAGCATGGTGAAAGACCTGTAATTTTCTGGGGCTGTAGGATGACGTGTACGGTTGAGATGCAAGCTCAAGCTAATTTATTTATTTTTATTTTTAGTAAGGAAGGGACTATAGAAAATAGTTGCTTTATGGGCTGAATTAATTTTGTGGCCTATTAAAAATGGATGGGCTTTGGCTCTATCATGTAGATGTAGTTAGGCCTCGGCTTTCTTTAGTTTTATGCTATTTGGGCCTTGGCCCACGTGTTACCCTGATTTCATTTTTCAAAAATCAGTTTTTATTATTATTTTCTTTTATAGAATCGAATTCATTTTAAATGGCTCTGAAAATTGTTAATGTAAACGGTATGTTATAATAGGGGTACAATATGCTCTTTTTGTTTTGATAATAATGTTTTCTAAAAAATGAGTCATTTTTCAAAAAGTAGCATTTCATTTTCTTTTGTTTGGTAATGATCTTAATGAGTTGAAAAACAATCTCCTAACTTCTCTTATTTAACCTACTGTGATATAGAGTTGTATTTCAAAAAAATTTAGTGGAAAACAATCTCAAAAAATAAGTCACACTTTTTATGTTGACCAAAAATAGTTTTCCTTTTACTCATTTATTCTAATGCTACCAAATATTAAAAAACACGGAAAACTATCTTTTTATAAGGTTTTCCATCAAAACAAACAGAGCATAATATATATATATATATATATATATTGATAGTTTGATAGTTACAACATGGGAATGGGGTTTGAATCTTGGATTTAATGGACCTAGATAAAAGATATGATATTCTAATAACAACTTATCATATAAATAGTTGGGAAGTATAACTCAAATGCCAATAGTCTTGTAGTTTAACCGACAATTTTTGGATTTTTTAATAGAAAATCGACAGTTCAAATACCACATTCTCTTGACTATAAAATTATAATTGAAAGAAAAAAAAAAAAAAAAAAAACTCAAAACTATTTTTTTATGCGAAAGCAGTGGTCTTTAGTTTGGCCACAAAGCGTGAGGATAGATTACCTTTAATTTTTTTAAATGTATTATTACTCATATGTTTGAGTATAGAGTATAATAATTACAAAAGTAATGTTACAGACACAAACTATTTTACAATATTTTTACAAAATGTTGATGTGACCAACATTTTATTAGTTTTCATCTAGACTCACTATTAATATCACTTTTTCATTTATCAATAATCACTCACCACATCAACAGTTTGTAAAAAATTTTGTGAAATAGTCTGTATCTCTAACATTATTCTAATTACAATCAATAACTACTTAAGAAACACTTTTTTTTTTTAGAATTACTTAAGAAACACTTAAAGGTAAGCATACACAGTAATACATATAACCCCTTGCATTTGATATACATTTCACTAACATTGCCACTTATGGCGTGGAATGTTAGCTCTTCTTGCTTTAAAACTTGACTTAGTCAAATAAAGAAAACATTAAATCAAGATGACTAGCACTTATATAGATAAATAATTCTTACATATCATTAGTCATTACGCAAGAATCATAATCCATACCATTTTGTCCATATATGTTTTATGACAAAATAAGGATGAAATAAGATCAAGTGGATTTCTACTGCAAATTATTCTTCCTGGCCTATTGAAGAGCACGAACCAAACGCCACCTCCTGAAGAATATACAATGAATCACAATAATCAGTAATAGTGATGTGAGTATGAGGAGCATGACTACCTAGGTGCTAAGCTTAACTTCATTTCAAATTGCGTCACGTAGTTAAAATTTTAAGAATTCCTTGTAAGCCTACCTTTTTGGTTTTCACATTGTTTTAATAGGAAATCCCGGAGTGGAATTAAATATTATAGCAACTAGGGATGTGCATAGATTGGATTGGATCAGATTGAGGGGTTTTTTCAATCCAACCTACCATGACTAGGTTGGGAAAAAAAAAATCTAACCCAACCCAACCCATCATATGGGTCCAACCTAACTCACGTGGATTTTATTAGATACTTTTTTTTTTCTTTTTAATATGAGCATTAGAAATTTAGAATAACAAATTCATAAGATTCCCAACATAAATAACAATAGATTTATTAATCAAACCTGAGCATAATGCCAAATAGACATAAACAATTTGGTTGGTACATCAAACCAACACAAATAACAGTAAACAAAAATAGCAAATAATAAAACCATACGTGTGTATATATATATATATATATATAAAGAGAGAGAGAGAGAGAGAGAGAGGTGGGTTGGGTCGTGTTAGGCGAATTTGTGAATTTGTTGTCTGACCCAACCCATTGTAAATAAAATTTTGACAACCCAACCTAACCCAATCCATCAACCCTAAAATACTGACTCAACCCTATGGATTGGATTGGTTTTGGGGGATCTGGGTTAGCTGCATACCCCTAATAGCACCTGAGGTAAGAAATCATAATATGCACTGTACTAAAAAAAAAAAAAAACGTTTGTACACAACTTAATTAATGATGCATGTCATTGAGAAATTTATGTTGTCATAATACCACTTTGTTCCTCTTTAGGATATTCCCATGACACCCCCTCCCCTCTATCCTCTTCAATGTTTCTAAGCAAAGTCTAAATTTATAAATGAACTCTATTTCAAAGCTAATGGGCTAGCTGCAAATGTAGAATGAGGCTAAAGATATGGCATATTTCTGAAATGACTATCATGTTTAGCTATGAATTGAATCATATATTCAAAGTTAGTGACTAGTACATTAATATGAACGAACCAATATTAAGGACATTCGGTTTGAAGCAATACCTGAATTATATTCAAAGTAGGTAATGATGCCTTCGGCAGCTTCGTAACTTTTCCAGGAAACAATTCACATTTACAACTATAGTCACATAAACCCAATCCTTTATGTCATCGAGAAATCCAAGATAAGCATGCCTCCAGTTCCTTTTGAAGAAGAGAACTCCACAAACTGCCCAAAAGCCAACAACGAATCCAACCCCAGAATCCATATAGAAGCTATAATTTTCACTTGATGCCCAAGAAGTGTGGTCTTTCAATCATTTATGTGTGTATGTTCTAGAGAGAATGTAGAAGTTTCTTACATACATACAAACCATTTTTTTTTCTTTTTTAAAATTCTGTATTTTTCTCTCCACATATCTGATTATCTAATTGGGCTAGCCTTTTAGGCCTTCCCAATTGGGCTTTAGTGTGTGGCTTGGAGTGGGACCAAAAGGGAACAAATAAGACTCTAGCTCCAATGGGCCTTGGGCTTTTCTGTCAATTCTTGACAAGTCCAAAGTTACCATTAATTATATTTAATATCACTATATAAATATAATTGCATTCTAGGCCTTATTAATAATTATATCCCAAGACTTTATTTTTCATGCAACTCCTTCATAAAATATTCGTAGTAACACAAAATCATGAATAAAGACTGCCACTTTGTAAGTTACTATATCTTAATCCTTGAGTACCCGATTTAATCCTTTTAAGTTATTCACCATATATTTATGAAATCCAATTTCATAAATATATACTTTAGTAATTTCTTACTAAAGTGGTTAGGCCTAACTCTCTGAATAACTTAACCCATTAAACTTATCTCAAGGGAATATTTTATATTTTCGTTAAGAGACTATGAATTCCATCTTGAGAATATATGTTCCATCAACACTAAATGTGGCTGTCTAACATACTGAGGTTTTGACCGTTACATTAGATCTCACTCTTGATATATCAAAACAACCTACATTTCATAATCAGGTTCATTATTCTCTTAGGATTAAGAGTTCATGTAAATATCCCAAGACTTTATTTTTCATGCAACCCTTTCATAAAATATTCGTAGTAATACAAAGTCATGAATAAAGACTGCCACTTTGTAAGTTACTACATCTTAATCTTTGAGTACCCATTTAATCCTCTTAAGTTATTTACCATATATTTATGAGATCCAATTTCATAAATATATACTTTAGTAATTTCTTACTAAAGTGGTTAGGCTTAACTCTCTGAATAATTGAACCCATTAAACTTATCTCAAGGGAATATTTTATATTTTCGTTAAGAGACTATGAATTCCATCTTGAGAATATATGTTCCATCAACACTAAATGTGGCTGCCCAACATACTGAGGTTTTGACCGTTACATTAGATCTCACTCTTGATACATCAAAACAACCTACATTTCATGATCAAGTTCATTATTCTCTCAAGATTAAGAGTTCATGTAAATATAAGTCGTGAGATTTATTATTCAATTGACAGACGTTACGAGAATAATAAATCTCACAGTGGTCCAGTTCAATATGTCTTAACTCTTAAAACATATCAACATATCAACTAGAAGTCACCACTTCCATGATCAAGACAAATCATGTTAGTTGATATGTTATAGTCTTCGCAGATGAAATGCCCAATTTCATCACCGACTATGAACTATAATTCTGAGTTTACAAAGAACTTGTGATTTATATCTTCTGTGACTTTTCACATAAATCACATACTATGCATCTCATGGACTATATGATAATGTCCGAATATTCATGTTACCATTATTTCAGATAACAATAAAACAACTTTATTAATTACAATATTAAGTCATACATCATGTCATACATCATGTCATACTTAATATCATACATAGCATTATACAATAGGATTTAAGAGTACTAATCCTAAAAGTATTAAACTAGAAGCCCCATCCCACGGCTTAAATTCATAATAGCCAAGGACTTTCGATTTTCTCAGACGATAAAAATGAAGGAATTCGTCCTTCCTAATGACGTCACCATCATTGGCAGACATCCACACTACCATACATGAGACAAAGATCTGCCAAGAGTTGGACATTAACTGTGCTGAAGCAAGGTGCAAATAAGAAAAAAGTTTCTTAACAAAAGGGTGAACAGGGAAATGAAGACCACTAGTGAAGTTGGCCTTGTAAAAATAAACTTTTTGACAAACCCTTTCCTCATCACGCGGGATCCTAATCTTTACCGAATCAGGGAATTGAAACCTATCCTTGATTCGCTTCTTGTCCTTTCCCGTAAGGGATCACGAAATTGTCCAAGCTTTATAAGGGGTGGGAGAAGAAGTAGCCTTAGAAATCACACGATCATCAGACGAGGATAACCCATCTCCATGTCACTAGACCTAACCTCGGACATCTTTAACGACCTAACTACCTTAGCAGAGTGGGAAACCAGAGGAAATAATGAAAAAAGGACAAACTTATATGGACAGTCCTCCCTCACGAAGAGACTAACCCGCTTGAGACACTCTCCCTCTATAGACTCAAGCAAACAACTCAGACGGGTGAAAAGAAAAGCTATTGAAGGACAATCAACCCTAACAAAAGAGTAATCTACCATGGAAGAGCAGGAAAAGAAATAGGAGCATGAAGAACTTACCAGGGAACGTAGGACAGAGAAAGGAAGCTTGAAGGAGAGACAAACCCTAGAATAAAAATTGAACAAGGAAAGATTGTAGAAGAAAGGAAACAGGAGGGAAAAATGCGAAATAAGTGGCCAAAGCACATGGGGGAAAACCGAGAAATGCCTACACGTCAAACGCATCCTGATCGTACACATGGCACCCAACTACTCAAAAATCAACTCGTCATAAATGCGCAGTACACGAAATACGAAGTGTCAGACAAATATGTTCTCATCTCATCCAACAGACGAAGATTCGAACAAGGGGGCAGTTGATGAGTCAGAAATTTATGATTGTCATTAAGATGATACCGTCATTAACCAAGAGACGATGTCAGGCATTTATTATTCTCATTGATGACAACACGTAATAGACGGAGCAACAGTCATAGAATGACCTATGGACTTTAGACAAAAATTTTGTAACGCATTAGCCGTTGAACATAAATACAACAATTCATTGCCCATTGATTAGGCACTTAATTATAAAAGAGAAGGCAATAGAAGTTAAAGGTACACACAAATATGCTACCAAAAATCACTTTCCAATCTATTTCTCTCTAAAATCTTTCTCCCTTACTGACTTAAACATCGGAGGTGGTTTGGCTAACGCCACACCGGTGTGTTACTCTTCCACCCAATTCATTTTGCAAGTTTTCCTCTAGCAAAGACGACCCCAACCGCAGCATAGTCCATTCGCTTGGCGTAGAGATTCCTCATCAATATCAAACCCATCAAGAATTTGACTTGGTGACTTATTGCGCTTTACGTTCGGTGACTTGTTAACCACAATGCTTTTTTTTCCACCATGCTGCATAATATTCATGCAGGACCATTCAAATCTCCGACTTCTAGGTGGCCCATACCCTTTTTTTTTAATTTTTTTTATTTTATTTCCACTAGTAATTTTGAAGCTTAATTTGGTCAACCTAATAAAATTTCTGATTTTTTTTTTCACCTCCAAATTTTATTTATTTACACAAACTGAACTAATTTCATAGATAATTTACTACTTGAACTGACTAAAAGTAGCAAATAAGAAATTATTTCAGCATTCGATTCAAATTGATAACAATGAATTAAGCGTTGTGCTAGTTATGCAAATATTAAAAGATGGGGTATGTGAGGGAAAAATAACATTTGTAATAATTAAGGAGTTGTCATTACAGTTACATCGAGATTGCGACATACTCGTGCCCTTGGGACGTGCCTTCCGCTTCAAGTCTTCATTCTGTTTCATCAATTCTTGCACATTAGCTGTCAATGCTTGAATTTGTTGAGCCTTTACCATCGGGTCCGGCAATGCAATAGTGTTTTGAGTCCGGTTTTGTGGAACTTAGTCAATCAAAGAGTTTGATGGCTTATGGTTGGTTCCCACAGACGGCGCCAAACTGATGACTAACGATTTCGCCTCGTCAGTATGTTTCTCGCCAGTATGATGGATGACCTGAGATCCTATGTAAGAGAAAACACTAAATGGATAATGACACCAGTTTAGGGCTTGCCAAGGAACCTCCGATGCTTAAGTTAGCTCAAGCTATTTAGGAATCTCAATTTTGTAGAGTAATTTATGTGTCATTTCTCCTTTTACTTGTCTTTCCTGGCTTTATATAGTCTTATGTTGAGTTAATGCTTAGTATAATGTTGCACTGCAACTGGAGGATTTAATGCTCAATGATGACCATTTAATCCCAGTCTTTGCTGTCTGTAATGGACTTTTAACTACACATTATGGATGGCAATAACGGGTCCATGCTTATTTATCACTCAATCATTAAATGTTGTCTAGAATTAATGCACTTACGCTCGTCTATACTCTTACTCGTCATTATTATTGACGGTTTGCGAGTGATAGACGACCATTTATGCGCTACTCGTCAGTACCTAAAGTTTATTTTAAATGGTTGGGTAAAATAATAATACAATAACCTACGTGGAACAACAAGAACATCCAAAACTTTTATGAAATTATCAATTTAATCCTTTAATACAAATGGTGTTACATGCCTTCTGCATTAATAACATGTTTTATCCTTTTACATTCGAATGAGATAGTAATCACTCTTGCGTTAGGCATAAAAAAGTGCATCATTGATATCATATATGGTCATTGTCACGGCCAAAACTCAATTACCATGGGCTTTTGGGCTCAGACCTTCAATATATTTGTGTTCTGGGTTGGGCTTCTCCCTCAATGGGAGGTCCAAGAAGTGACTTTACCTTTTACTGATATAATAAAGATGTTATTTTAGCCCTTAATTTCCCTTCTCATGGCCCAACTAAGGTTACAATCACGTAGCCGCACCCTTTCCCTAAGTTCCGAGTAGGATCTCTTTGTTCCCTAGGTGGGTGCTTCCTTACTTCACTCATGTTACTTTCCCTAATTTTTCCATCCCCTAATCCCTATTCCTTCTTTTCTATTTATAGCCTCCCCTTAGTTGGGTTCTCATGATGAGGGGATTTTATCATGTCAATAGGTCCATTAGCCCCATATTCTTGATCAAAAGGGACCCACCACCTACAGCAGATGTGACTTCTTGGTAACTTGTGCATGATGCCGGTTACTACTCGACAGGCGAATTCCCCTAAGACATTATCCCTAGTTCATGGCAAACTCTTGGGGTATTTAGGCCAAAGATTTGGTAGGCCCCTCTTAGATCGGCATGTGGGCTAGGACAGGCCGAGCACATCGTTGCATGGGCCTACATTTTGGGACTGGGTTGACATACTCTGTCCATACAGTCACATTTCTTGAATTTTCTAATGCGACAAGTGAAGAACATGATAAAAAATATTAAAAAAAAAAGAGTGAGAAATAGGGATATTAGGGTTTAATGGGAGAATAGAGAGATGGGAGGGACCTTAAGGAAGGGGGAAAGGGAAAACACATGGAGTGTCTTCCTTCTTGCTTGAGTCATTTTCCTTCCATCTTCTTTGATCTCCACTCTGGAATTGGTCTTCTTGAATTAATGACCTCTAAGATTGGAATGAAATTTACTCTCAATAGATAGATCAGCATGTATGCATGCGTTAATCTTCCTTGTTCATGAGAATCTAAAGAGCTCATCAATTGTTAAACAGACGTAGTAGAATTAGTAGATTCATCAATATTGCAGCAACCACGTAATCATATTCTTCTGGCAAACCTATTAACATTTTTTCAACAACCTTTGGTTTGTAATTTCTTCTCCGTAAGTTTTCATGTGACTAAGAACCGCGGAGGCATGGAGCTTACGCTCTTGTGTCCCAAATGTCATCTGGACTTCTTTCGGAAGTTGCTTGTACTTGGGCTAACATCGCTCTGATTGTTTGTCTCTGCCTTCGCCAAAATTAACGACCACAATGTCGTTTACATCCAGTGATGCACCATGTTAGTTTTCTACTATTTAATTAAAAAACTCTTACGTATTTATAATTGTTCAGTTTAACAATTTTTTTTAATCGTAAATTGACTCAATTATTTTAGACAGGTGAAAAATTTTTAGTGGAATAATGAACGAGTAGTCTGGTCTGAAAAGTTGAATTAAAAAAGAAAAAGTTGAGTTTTCAAAAAAAAATTATTTATTTAAAACAAAGTGAAATAAAATAATATAACAAATGTGATATGGGTTTATTTTTATAAAATGTCATTATATTAAATTCTACGAGTTATATATTTTTTTCTAATATTGTTATATATTAATAAAACTAGGATAAATTGCAAATTACATCCCAAGAG
Source organism: Quercus rubra (assembly GCA_035136125.1). Classification (NCBI taxonomy): domain Eukaryota; kingdom Viridiplantae; phylum Streptophyta; class Magnoliopsida; order Fagales; family Fagaceae; genus Quercus; species Quercus rubra. The sequence goes on along the minus strand of CM068734.1, from coordinate 62,943,851 downwards.
TTTGGGGGTGATTGGATTTTACACCCTGAAATTTCAGAATTTGAATTTTATCCTTGAAATTTGGAGTGTTTGAATTTTACATCCTTACGTTTCAGAATTTAGATAATACCTCCTAAAGTTTGGGAATGTTGGGATTTTATACTCCAAAATTCTAAAACTTTAAGGTGTAAAATCCAAACATCCCAAAACTTTAGGAAGTAAAACTCAAATACTCTTAAAATATAGGAGGTAAAATCCAAATTCTGTAATGTCAATGTGTAAAATTCAAACACCTCCAAACTTCAGGGGGTAAAATCCAACATACTTTACCTACAAGTATGTTGGTCTCATGCTTTGCATAAATGTGTAATTAAATTATGTTGGTCTCAAGCTAAAACAATAAACTTGGTTTTTATAGGATTCTAATATTCACTATTTAGATCAATAGAAATTCAGTAATTATGTGGTTGTCATTTTATCCTGATACTTCAAGATGAGATCACAATCACTCTTACGCTTACCCCATTTATAAGAAAAGATTACTAGAACCCAATGGTGAATGGTGCACCAAGCACTGATAATTACCCTTGTATTGAGGCCACATCGTCGGGAATTTTTCCCTCTCTACAACCCTGATCTAAGCATACAGAATACCCTGGAAGTGGAACCAAGGGATAGAATTGAGAGCAGAGCTTCATACTGGTAAAGTGGTAAAAGTGACTCCAGTATTCCTGAGACTTTAATGTATAAGCCGGTAGCCCAATTTCATGTTATCGATTTTGGGCTATCCCAAAAGTCCATTGGCATAGAGTATTTTATCGAGAATTGTTGTTACCTAATGAGAGAACTTCTTATGGGATTCAAATAAAGAAAAAAAAGAAGATGCACTTGGAAATGCTGGAACCCAAAGTCACATCACCAAAAAAGGGGTGTTACTTGGGGCTCAATGCTGTAAAGCCCAGGAACATAATCCCTATTAGCTTTAGATAAACTGGTGGCTCAAAAACTGAAGGAGATTTTCTTTGGGCCTCAACCTAAAATACTCAAAACAATAGACCCAATTAGACCATGTGGCCTCTTCTAAAAAAAGAAAGCTTGACTACGTGGTCAGTGGTAAAGTAAATTTTTTTTTTTAAGAGCACAACTAAACACACACACAGTATATACACACACACACACACACACACACATACTTAAACTGTATAATATACATATTCAGTAAGTCGATAATTGATATTACATTATTCAAAAAAATTGTAAAGTTGTGATATACAACTATGTTTATGTTGGCTTTTATTTTGTGTTAAATTTGATTGCATTTTGTTTAATTATTTCCCTGTATTTTTGTGAGATTTAATGTAAAGGTTGAGTGTAAAAGTTTGGTGAAAATCTATAAAGAATAGTGAATTCGCGACTGATTTGCAATTGGCTGGCGAGTGGACAACCCGTGAAAGGCTATGTGAGAAACACATGCTGGAATCTGAACAGTCCCACGCCAGGCAGGATTTTGTATGTCACTTCGCAACTCGAGCCAAGTCGTGAGTGACCAGGCTTGACAGCAAACATAGAATGTTCAAGCTTGAGTTCGTTATAAAGTATAAAAGCTTGAGCTCAGCTTGGCTTGGCTTAATTCATTAGTCAAGCCAAGCTTGAGCTCAATATCAAGCCCAAACTCAAGCTCAATATCATACTTTTGAGCTTGAGATCCAACATAAGTATATTATCAAGCCTATATTAGGTTTATTATCTAGTCTATTTGGTTTGGATGAGTGGTCTTAACTTATAATTAATTAAAGTTTTAGAAATATATGAGTTTACTTGTTAAGCTCATATCAATTTTATTACCAAACTCATAAATAAACATAAGCTCAACTTGTTTTGTTACTTTTATATCAAGCCTTGGTGTACAAAAGCTTGTTCATGAACAATATTTTTTACTCGTGTTTGGCTTGTTTATTAAACAAGGCTAAAACTAAAACTTAAGTTTGGCTTGTTTATAAACAAACAAACATGAATGAGCTTTTTATTGAGCCAAGCCCGAGCTTTTTATGAACGGCTTGGTTCATTTACAGCCCCATGTGAAACCCTCTGCCTGGAGCTTTTTAAAGTGTGTTTTCCCCATTTTTTTACCAACATTATGTAAGCCTACGTTACCTACAAAATTGTAAGGAGTTTTTCTAAGGAACTAGTGAAGACATGGCTCGGTGAAACTCGTTGGTAGCTGGAACTTGAAGGGTTCAAGTACATTAGGTAGATTAGGTCTGGAGGGTCTTTTTGATATTCATATACTCCAACTTTATTCACTAGTGGATCAATTTCGGCTTGGAGGACCGCAAAGAGGTATTTCGCCGAGTACTTTGGTTTCCTTTTCGATAATACATCTCGGTGTTATCTTATATTTGCATCTCTCTTCCCTTACTCTTTAAGCTTTATATTTGTTATTGCTTGCTTGTGGTTATGGCTTAGAGAGTAGTTAGGTTATTGCATATCATTACTTTTGTTCTGCACTTAAATAAATTAGAGTAAAAGCAATTAAGCCGTGTTTTTAAAATTGAGAGTCTAAACAAGCTATAGTGTTTTACACTATTTAAGCTTTCAAAAAAATCTTTCATCAATTTAAAAATTTTAAATATTTCACATTAGGATATAACAATGTTTTTAGAAAACATAAAATGTTTGCAAATCAATTAATTTCAATTAGATTGAATTAAAAACAATTAATAAAGAAAAAACTTTTCTAGCCTCTCCTCTCTGTAGGAGTCCTCTCTCTTGTCTATACGAGCCCTACATCCCTTGGATAATCCGAGGGCTTGAATTTTTATTTTTTTCTTGATTAGTTCACTATTTCTGTTGATACTATGGCAGATGATGTGATTGATGGTCTAGAGAATATGAAGTTAACTGCTGAGGAGAAAGAAGTAATAGAGATTTTGGATGAGAGTAGATTGCCTGAGATTGAAAGCTGTAACTTGAGTTTGATTGGGAAGTTTCTGACCTGTAAAGCCTTTAATAAGAGGGAAGCATTGAATACATTACTTGCAGCGTGGGGAATGCAGTCAGGAATACAGATTTTAGAGGTTGGCTCAAACCTTTTTCAGTTCAAGTTTCAATCTGAATTTGATCTGAACCAAATATTGAAAGGGGGACCGTGGAGTTTTGATAATCAATTGCTTATGCTCACAAAGTGGAGGAAAGGAATGACAGCAAGCAATGTGAAGTTGGACTATGCCTCCTTGTGGATACAAATTTGGGGAGCTCCTTTTGATATGGTACCTCCCCAAGTGGCGACTGAGGTTGGGAGCAGATTGGGTGTTGTGGAGGATGTGGAGAGACGTAGAAGACAGGATTCTCCAAGTTATTTTATAAGGGTTCGGGTGGCATTGCCTATATCAAAACCTTTAAGACGTGGTGGTTTCATTGCAGGTTCGAATGGGAGTAGAACGTGGGTGCATTTTAAGTACAAAAGACTGCCCATGTTTTGTCACTTTTGTGGAATCCTAGGGCATGATCTTAACCATTGTGTGAGACACTTTGCTGTAGGAAAAAGCGATGGGGAGGTTGATTATCATTATGGAGATTGGCTAAGAGCATCCAGTGGACGTCAAAGATCTCCTGCTTGTGAAAGAATTGCCAGTTCCAAGCAGCAACAATGGAGGTCCGAAAATCAGGGAATGGATGGTGATCCACACGATGTGCAAGGTGAGATTATTGGGATAAACCTAGATTCTCAGCAACCTAAGCCCATAAATGAAGTGATAGAGCAAAACCAGGAGGGTAGGTCTATCGTAGTAAAGGAAGTGGATATTTTAAATTCAACTTGTGATATTCCTGTGGAGGTGCATGGCACTAAAATTGGGAATGGGGATATAGTTGAGTCTACTTTGACTTCTGACACTACTAAGGATGTGATGGCTCCGGATTTTGTGGAAGATTTTGCTAGAAGTCTGGAGGAAAAATCTGAGAAAGTGAACCTTGCGTGTAACATGCAAGGTGGGGACGTGAATGGACCAATAGTCTCCAAACCAAAATCCACGTGGACTAGAATTGTGAGAATGGATTTCGGATTGGGGAATACATTGAAGGCAGTAGATGTGCATTGGTGACTTTAATGCCATTCTTCATTCTACAGAGAAGCTAAGTAAACGTCCACCACAGATGAATCAAATGGAAGCATTTCGGGAAGCTTTGGAAGGGTGTCAATTGGAGGATCTTGGATTCAAAGGGTATCCATTTACATGGAATAATAAAAGACTGGGGGAGGCAAATACGAAGCTTAGGCTTGACAGAGTAGTAGCAACAATGGAGTGGAAAAATAAGTTTCAACTTAGCTCAGTTATTCACTTACCTCCTCATGCATCGGACCATTTGCCTTTGATCCTCCAAAAAGACCAATTTAGGAAGAATAGTTTGTAGAGAAGGACTGGGTTTTAATTTGAAGAGGCTTGGCTTCTATGGGAGGATTGTGAGGAGGTAGTTAAGAACTCTTGGAAGGGTGCTAGGAATGGTGGCCATGGGTTGGAGAGTATCAAGGAAAGAATTCGGGTTTGTGGAGAGAATTTGAGATTGTGGGGGCTGCCTAAAACAAAGCCTAATGCTGAGGAAATAAAACTACTGCAAAAGAAACTTGAAATATTAAACAGTGAGGTGGTCACTGAGGAGTCTAGGGCTGAATTTTTGGAAGTAAGTAAGAAGTTAGATGAGTTATTGATGAAACAGGAGATATTTTGGGCTCAACGACCTAGAGTTTCTTGGTTACAGCATGAGGATAAAAATACTAAATTTTTCCATGCTAAAGCCTCACAGAGAAGGAGGAGCAATCATATACAGAGTATTAAAGATAGGGATGGGAATTGGGTGGAGGAGATAGAAGACATTGTTGGGGTCGCAACTAACTATTTTGATAGTTTGTTTAATGCAGGTACATGCTCTCAAATGGAGGACTGTCTTAACACGGTGATGAGCAAAGTGACCCCTGATATGCAACAGATGTTGTCCAGTGAGTTTACTGCTGATGAAATCAAGATTGCAATGTTCCAAATGGGACCAACAAAGGCACCTGGACCTGATGGTATGAATGCACTTTTCTACCAAAAATTTTGGCATGTTGTGGGTGACAGTGTTATTACTGCTGTTATGGATTATTTGCATATGAGTTGTATGGCACCTGATATTAACCATACTAATATTGTGTTGATTCCTAAAGTAAAGCAACCTGAAAAGATGTCTGACTTTCGCCCTATTAGCCTATGTAATGTAATTTACAAAATTATTTCAAAGGTGTTGGCCAACAGGTTGAAACAAATCCTCCCAAGGGTTATCTCACCTACTCAGAATGCTTTTGTTCCAAGCAGGCTCATAACTGATAATGTTTTGGTGGTATATGAGTTACTACACACTATGCATTCCAGGAAAAAAAGGCAAGAAAGGTTCTCTTGCTCTAAAACTGGATATCAGTAAGGCGTATGATAGGGTGGAGTGGCCATTCTTGAAGGGTATTATGACCAGGTTGGGGTTCTTAGAAGTATGGATTAATTGGGTAATGGGATGTGTTACTACTCCTTCCTTTTCTTTCCTAATTAATGGGAAACCTTTTGGGAATATCATGCCTTCGAGGGGAATCCGTCAAGGTGATCCTCTGTCTCCATACTTATTTCTTTTGTGTGTAGAAGGCTTCAATTCACTGCTTTTTCGGGCTGAAATGGAAGGTCGTATCAAAGGGGTCTCTATATGCAGAAGGGCACCATCTGTTACAAATTTAATGTTTGCAGATGATTCAATTCTTTTTTGTTAAGCTACTCTTGGGGAGGTTGAGGTAATAAATGAGGTTTTGAGAACATATGCTAATGCATCAGGCCAATGTATTAATATGGAAAAATGTTCAGTATTTTTTAGCAGCAACACTCAAGCTAGTCATAGAGCTGGGATTGTGTCTGTACTTGGAGTGAAGGAGCTAGAGCGATTTGAAACATATTTAGGGTTACCTACCCTAGTGGGAAGGGCGAAGTATCAGACTTTTTCCTATTTGAAGGATAGGATTTGGAAGAAATTGCAAGGGTGGAAAGGATGCTTGCTGTCAAAAGCTGGAAAGGAAGTACTCATCAAGGCTGTAACTCAAGCTATCCCGACTTATACCATGGGTGTGTTTCAGCTACCTGTGAAATTATGTGATGAATTGAATGCCTTCTGTGCTAAATTTTGGTGGGACAAGTGGGGAATGAAAGGAAGATCCATTGGAAGAGTTGGACCTCTCTTGCTCAACCAAAAAAGAAGGTGGTATGGGATTTAGAGACTTGAGATTATTCAATCTTGCAATGCTAGGTAAACAAGGGTTGAGATTAATACATGAGAAGGATTTGCTCCTTTATAAATGTTTTAAGGCCCGATATTTTCCCCGGTGCCAATTTTTAGATGCAGCTATTCCTCCTAATAGCTCCTTCGTATGGAGGAGTATAATGGCTGCCCTGCCAATTTTAAAGAGTGGCTGCTGTTGGAGGGTGGGTAATGGTGATGACATTCGGGTTAGGAAGGATAAATGGATCCCCAATTATCCATCCAATAAGGTGTTGCACCCGGTGACTGAAGAGGTGGAAGAATGCATGGTTTCTGATCTCATAAACCCGAATTTACACTGTTGGAGGCGAGATTTTATAATGGAGAGTTTTTCAGATAAATGATGCCAATGCAATTTGTAAAATCCCTTTAAGCCGAAGAAGAGCAACAGATTCTGTGGTCTAATTGCATACAAAAAATGGGGTATACTCGGTCCGGTCAGGCTATCATAAGGCTAGGAAGGTGATGACAACTGAGGTGTGGGCAGAAAGTTCAAGTAGTGCAGAGGAACAGCAAATATGGAAGGTTCTTTGGAGCTTAAAGGTTCCTAGTAAATTGAAGGTTTTTGGGTGGAGAGCTAGCCATGAAATCCTACTGACTAGAGTGAGTCTTGCAAAGCGAAAAATACTAGATGATGACAGGTGCCATTGCTGCAAAAGGTTTGCCGAGACTGCTATACATGCCGTGTGGGTTTGTGGAGCTGCACAAGATGTTTGGTTTGGAAGTATTACTCCATTGCAGAAATGGTCCACGAACTAACATGATTTCAGGAGTTTATTTGAGTCCTTGATGGAAAGACTATCAAAGGCAGAGCTAGAATTTTTTCTGGTGCAAGCGTGGCTGATATGGAACCAAAGAAATGCTGTTATACATGGTGGACAATTGAGGGAACCGGGTTGGCTGAACAGGAGAGCTGAAGAATTTCTTGCTGAGTATAGGAAATCGCAAGTGGTTCTCACTCCTTTGAATGGGCTATTTGGTAGTTGTATGTGGCGTGCTCCACCATCAGAGGAATTTAAAATGAACTTTGATGTGGCTGTGTTTTCAGACCAACATTGCTCTGGCTATGGAGCAATTATTAGGAACTCTCTAGGTGAAGTCATGGCAGTGATGTCAGTAAAGGGTCCTTACGTGAATAGTAGTGAGGAGGTTGAGGTCATGGCATGCCGAAGAGATGTTGAATTCTCTAGGGAAGTTGGTTTTTCTCAATTGATCATTGAAGGAGATTGCCTCAATGTTATGCGGGCTCTATCTGATCCTACAGAGAACAACTCGCTGCTTGGCTACATTTTTGAAGACATCAAGCTCAATCTTAGAGGAATGCAGGTTCTATCCCTTAGTTAGGTTAAGAGAAGTGGAAACATGGTAGCTCATACATTGGCAAAACATGCTAGGAATTTAGTAGATGATTTGTATTGGATTGAAGATACTCCACCGCCTATGGCGAATGCTTTGTATTATGATTCTTCACATATCAATGAATGAGTAACTGCTTTGCTTTCAAAAAAAAAAAATTAGATTGAATTATAAATATAAGTTTCAATATGTCTTACATATATAATGTAAATAGGAAATATATAATAATGAAAAAACTAAATGAAACACATTCTTCTTTTTATGGATGAAAAAGTAGCATATGTCCCAAACTTTGAACCATAAAAATCATAGCATATTTTCTTTTAATGGAAAATACAAGCATTCTTATATCCCTAACTGTCTAAATGCAAAATGAAAAAAAAAAAAAAAAATTAAAAATATTTTTACTAAAAAGATTTACTTATCTATTTTTACGAACATATGGTTTAAATGCTCATACATTTTTTTAATAAATAAATGCTCCTAAATTTAATAAGTTATATATGGAAAAAAAAAAAAAAAGAAGAAGTGAATATTAAAAGAAAAATGAGATATTATTACTCATTTCAAATGATTTTTTTATGCAATTTTTTTCTTTAAATATTAAATGGGCCAATAAATAAAAATGATACATTCTATAAAATTTTACTCATAAAAAAGGAGAGGGGGGAGAAATTCAAAATGCTGGAGGGCCATGCCCCCCCTCCCCTCTGCCAATGTTTTTGATGAAACATGAATACCGTTTGCAAAAGTTAAACTAAAGTGTGAGAACAACAATCCAAAGCAAACTCTAGGATTTAGTATGCACGCACCATGGCATTCCTGCTTAGTATTTTATAATTGTTTGACGAAAGGCTTCCGCGCTTCGGCCTCCTTTTTTGCCCATTATTGAGTAAAATCTCATGTATGTGCTTCTTTAATTCCTCTATTTATGCATATGAAATACTATTCATGCAAACCTGTTTAGTGGCCTTAATGATATGATTGCAGGTCGATTACCATTTCAAGGTAGATACCTCTGCCCAATATTCCACTAGTGGATAATGATGAGTACAGAAAAATTGGTAAGGTCATCCACCTTAATCTACGATCTTGTGTCATCGTCAAGTCATTAAAGAAAAAAAAAAAAAAAAAACTGTTCACGTACATTCAACATATTAAATGTCAATCATTGCTAAAAGTCTTAAACTCCTATCAAGATAATAACTGTGACACCCAAGGTAATATAATCACCTCTAATTATATGAAAGGGAGGCATTTATGAGCCCAACCACTACCTAAGCCACCTATAGAAGGGGACAATCTGCCTCATTTGTGAATGTATGAGAATAAATCTTGAAAATACAATCTCCACACAAAATACATAAATCAATTCTAACTTAATATTAGTGTTGCTTGATGTCTTTCAACTCAGGAGAAAATGAAGAATCACTTGGTAATAGGGGTGTCAATGTTCGACCCAACTCGCAAACATGACACAAACCCGACACAGGTTTTTGCGGGCTAGGATTAGGTCTTAGTGGGTTTGAGTCATAACGAGTTGACCTGAAAGCGACACGATAAGAAACAGGTCATAAACGAGTTAACCTGCGTAACCCCACAATAGACACGTTTGAAATGCCAATTTATTTTTGTCAACTCAAAATGACCAATTTAACACAACCCGTTTAACTCGTATAACAAATAAATATTCATTTTATTTTAGAGTTGTCAAATACCTTGTATATTCAATCTATATTTTAAACTTAAAAAGAAAAGTAAGTAATTACAAAAACTTACAAGGGATAATTGGAAATTAAAATTTTACAAACTCTAGATCTCTAAACCCTACAAACCCTAAATCTCTAAATCTTCTTATATTTTTGTAAATAGCTTATTTCTAGATGAATGTTATATGTTTGTTCAACTATATTATTTTGAATGTAGGTTGAAGACTTGAAGTGTATACACTACTTTTGGGATGTAAAAAAAAATTTCTAGAAAGATGTTATATTTAATATTAAGCAAGTTGAAATAGGTTGTGTCACATTCATGTCAACCCAACATGACTCGGTTTATTAAGCGTGTCAAGTGAGTTGGGTCAGGTCAACTTGCCTTATTAACAGATCGGGTTAGGATTGAAGGATTATGACATGATTATTAAATGGGTCGGATTTAGGTTGAGTCATTTAGTCGAGTACACCTACCTCGACACAACATGAACCTAACACGGTAAACCAAATCAACTCCCCTACTTGGTAAGCTGAACAAAGTCACTTCACCAAAAAAGGGCTGGTAGTTTGTGGCTAGAATGCTTGATGCTGCAAAGCCGAGGAACCTGGCCCTATTAGCTAAAGCTAAACTGGAGGAGATTCACTTTGGGCCTGAACCTTAAAAGCCTAGTATCTAAATGCTAGAAACGCTAGACGCTGGCAGCACAAAAGGTCCTGATCTAGAATATGGGCTGTTTGCATTGCAAGGCAGGAAAGAACATCTTCGATAAAAGGAGTGAGAAAGGTCATTAATGATGGATTGACGGAGTTTTGGCAGGATTGCTTTTGTTTTAGCTTTGCATAACTCTAATGAACCTTTGACTCTGACTACCTGTAGCTAATTTTAACGAAACCTTTATTACCAAAAGAAGAAAACCCTTTATTCTTGTGACTCTTTAACCTCTCCTAACGGTTCTTTGAGGCATTTCTACTAACTTCAATGGAATTCGATGATATGACATTTGCCGACATTATCGAGTGATAAATAATTGAAGAAAATTTGGGTTTATGCTTGTTCACAAGGTGTAAGCTTTAGGGTAAAATATTAATTTTCTTTTAACTATTTTCCGATAGGTGATGTAGGCAATTGACTTATCATAAAATTTAATTAAAGTTAGTGAAAATGCCTGATACTGATAGAGTAAAGCATAGAGGTAAATATCGCAAAATAAAACACATAATAGCCTTTTTTTTACAGGTATACCACAAGGTAAGTATGTGTAATTCGCTAAAAAAGTTATGCAGGTAGAAAGCCCCAAGATACAAACCACATTCGTTTCAAGATAACAACCCTTAAATCCACAAAGAGAACTCCTCCCCCATAAAAGAGGTTAAAACTCTTTGAAATATTATTGATCCAAACTAAATTGTGTTGGGGGCTATAATGCATTTAAATAGGAGGGGATAATCTAGGGCTGCCTTGATGCCTTTAAAAGAACCCTAACCGGACTCCTAGGGTGGCTAGAAGACACCTAAACCCATAATTTGTGTTAAACTTAGGCTAAGAAAATAGGAAAAATTACCCCCAAAAAAATACAAAATTGAGAAAATTACAAAATTAAATCCTAAAGTCTTTAGGAGACATCCAAAAAGACATGGGACCTTATTTTTCCATTTAAATCAAAAGTTATAAATAAAATAAAAATTACCATAAATAGCAAAAAGATCTAAATAAATGAATTTGCCTAGAAAGTGATGTAGGTCATGGCCATAAGGCGATGAGTTTTGATCCTTATGATGATTCCCTTCAATTCACCAAATTTCATGAAATTTGGTCATTGACTCCAATGATTTATATAAGTACTTTTCTACTTACTAAATTGTTTACATGTTTAACTTCTAATAGTCTCTTTGTTCAATGAAAGTTAGTGTTATTCGTTGTGCATCAAAAAATATTTGTTTTTTTGAATGGTAGAGGAATGATCATTTGACTTATAAGAGATTGGCAAATAAAAAATCAGAGTTAGTGTATCTTTCAGCCTAATAGGTTCTTTAACACTCAAATTTGCAAAAGTAATCATGTCATAATTTGAATAATCATTTGACTTTTAAGAGATTGACAAGTAACTTTTAATATATATATATATATTCATCGAAAAAAGAAAAAAGAAAAAAGAAGAAAGATTAACAAATAAAAAGGCGGGGTTAGTGTAACTTTGGGCCCGATAGGTTATTTAACACTCAAATATGCAGAAGACGTTGTCATAATTTTCGTATAGTTTACTTAGTTGAAAACATTATTACTCACATGTTTGCAATTATAGTGTATTGTTTATTGGACAAATTTGGAGGAATTTGCTCCAACCTATTACATGGTGATTGATAAAATTATCAACGTGTTAATTAACTCATGTTAAAAGTCATATGCGTACATATGAATAGTTTTATCGATTTCCAAGTAGTGGGTTAGAGAAATTTTCTTTTGAACCGGTTTGGTGGTAAACATTTTCCTTCTTTATATATTCTTATTTTTTAAAATACCAAATAGAAGCTTACATTACCAGCTGAACAATTACAATCAACAAGTACAAAATATACTTTTTTTTTTTTTTTTTTTTTTTTTTTTGTAAAAGGATAATATAATAAAGGAGGGGAGCTAGCCCCCACCAAAAGGAACCCAACGTTCATACACCATACCAACATGGTCCAAATTAAGTAGCAAATACACATTAGAAGGAGGCTCAGAAAACAAAACAAAATCCTGAGCTTGGTGGACACCCCTCCAAGCAAGTCCATCCACACACTTATTAACCTCCCTATAGCAGTGGCAGATCCTAACTTGAGGAATTCTCCTTAGACTTTCCCTGCAATCAGCCACTTAAAAGTAAGCACACGCATATAACCCCTTATACATAATATACGTTTCACTAACATTGTAGTCAATCTGCTAGTTTTGAAACTTAATTAGTTAAATAAGGAAAAAGATAACCAAATAGGCCAATATTTTCTTCTTTAAAGGACTAGAACCATATAGATAAATAGTTCTTACAAATCATATACAAGAATTATATATAATATGTAGGATTTTGTTCATGTATGTTTTATCATAAAACCAAGATGAAATAAGATCAAGTATATTTTTTTTGCAAATGATTCTTTCTGGCCTGTTGAAGAGCATGAACCAGTGCCACCTCTTGAAGTATACACAATGAATTGCAATTTTCAATAGTGGTGATGTGAGTATGAGGAGCATGGCCAATATCAAGCTTAATTTCAATTCAATAATGTTGAAATTCTAAGAATTCATGTTAAGCCCACGTCTTTGATATTCTATTAGTAAATCCTCCTACTGAATTACATCATATGAAGTGAGAAATCAAGCTATGCATAGAATAATAATATTAAAAACTCCTCTACACCACATATTTGATGTATTATGTATACTAGTGTATAACCCGTGTATATGCATGGTACAATTAAAAAAAATTACAATTACTCGCATATATGGATTTAAATTATACTATCTCTCTCTTATTTTTTTTATTTTAATTTCTTTTGGATATACACATGAGTTTACCCTTTCTTTCTTTTTTTCTTTTTTCTTTATTGAGTTTTTAATGATTTATTTATATTAGACTCTTTGTCTTTTACACCTCATTAACTCACCTAGAACAAAAATTAAAAAAACTTAAATAGGACTCGTGCCAAAAAATTAGACAACAACTAGAATCTAATTTAAAACCTAATTGAATTTTCTCTCAACTTTACTTATTAATATATATATATATATATATATATATATAAAGAAACAATAAAATGAACTTTATTTCAAGAAAAATTAGCTAACTGCAAATATAGATTGAAGCTATATTTGTAAAATAAAATTTAAATCACTATCACATTAGCTATGAATTAATCATATCTTCAAAGTATGTAACTTTAGAATTAATATTAGGGACATATTGTTGGAAGCAATACCTTTTAGCTAGATAACGATGTATTACACTTGCTGAGGTGGCATCCTTTTACCTTCTTCAGTAACCAATTCATCTTTAGCATTGTAGTCACATAAATCCAATCCTTTATATAATCAGCAAATCTGAAATAAGCATGCCTATAGGTCCTATTGAAGAAGAGAGTCCCACAAACTACGCAAAAGCTAGTTGTGAATCCAACTCCCATTCCTATATAGAAGCTGGAACTTTTATAGTCATCTTCTTTTTTGCCAATTGGTGACTTATTCAAATATTCCTCCTCTATTGTGCAGCTTTTTGGAAGAGGATCACCGCAGAGTTGAGGATTGCCAATGTAACTGAGAGCATCAAAAGATTGAAGCTGAGTGCCTGAAGGAATTTTGCCGGAGAAGTTGTTGTATGACAAGTCCAAGTAACTAAGAAATGTCAAATTAGACAAGCTTGGAGGAATTTTACCCGATAGATGATTTTGAGAGAGATCGATTGACTCTAACTCTTTCATGCTCCCTATTTTTTCTGGTATATTACCCATCAAATGATTTCGAGACAAGTTCAAAAAACGTAATTCGGAAAGAATTGAAATTTCAACTGGGATTGATCCAGACAAGTTGTTACTTGAAAGGTCTATGATCTTAACAAATGCAAGGTTCTTTTCATATTCCAATTCATTTCCTTTGGGAACCAATTTAAGATTCTCAATATAGGATCCAGAATCATACATATATCGTAAAGAATTAAAAGAGTTGTCTCGAATATTAGGTTCCCGTATTGCCATGGCACTAATATTTTTCAAGCACTTTGGTATGGTTCCTGATAGACTATTATTTGCAAGATCCAATACTCTAAGAGAAGAAATATGGCATATTTGTAGAGGTATATGACCCTTGAATCTATTTGATCTTAGACGGAGAATTAAAAGGTTTGTCATATCTCCAATCCAGAGTGGTATGATGTCTGACAAATGATTATCACCTATATCAATGAGCCTAAGATTTGAGCAAATTTTCAATGATGAAGGAATTTCTCCAATGATGCTATTGTTTTGTAAATGCAATGATTGGAGTGCAACTAAAGAACTCATGGAATAAGGAATTCTACCTGATATACTATTGCTCCCAAAGTTTAAACGGATCAAGGACGGCCAATACTTCCAGCAATGAGAAAGCTCTCCTGATAAGAGATTGTTTGATGCATCTAAAATCTCTAATTTATTCCTTTCATTCCTTTGTTGGCACAAGAAAGTGGAAATGGATCCATAAATTGAGTTGTTAGCGATATTGAGCACTTTGACCTTTGTAGACAATTGTGGCATTCGACCTTTGAAGTGATTAGATCTTAAATTTAAGATAGTAGAATTCAACACAATACCTGAGACATCCCCTTCTATACGGTTGCTAGAGAGATCGATTATTTCAATGCTCGAAGTCCAATTCCATAACCAACTCGGAGCCTTGTCTGAAATTCCTGTCTGGAACATTTCTAAAATTTTGAGAGATTTTTGTGTTTGTAGCCATGTAGGAAAGTTAGGACCTATCTTGCAGGAGCTCATCCAAGCATATTCAAGTTGAAAAGGTGGAACCCAATTAGAGTTCACATTGAAGAATAAAGATGTAAAAGACATATCTAGGTACTTTAATTTGGAGAGCTTAGTGAAATGACCTTCATCTACAATGCCTGTTAAGAAATTATATCCAACAAGCAATGCCTTTAAATTTGAGAGAAGTGCAAGACTCTTTGGAATGGTTCCATTCAACTGATTATCATAAAGGAATAAATCTCCCAAATAAGATAAATTTCCAATGGATGAAGGAATAGGACCACTTAAAGAATTAAATCGGAGATCAAGGTTTATTAGGTGCTTAACCCGCCCTAATGACTCCGGAATTTTTCCAGTTAGGAGATTGGAATTCAATAATAGAGATTTTAATTTCTGAAAATTCAAAATACCATGAGGTATTTCGCCTTTCAGAGAACAGTTCCTTAGGTCAAGCACTAGGAGACTTGTACTCATATTAGAGAACCAATTAGGTATCTCATGATTGAAATGATTATTGGGGAGATAAAGGACTTGAAGAGATGTGAAATTGACAAATCCAAGGGATGGGTTTAAGCTATCAAGTTGACAATCTGCCAAGTATAGCTTCAAAAGAGAAGGGAACTTACTTATTATTTGAAGCCAATCAACTTCTTTGTGAAGGTTAGCAAAGCTCAGGTCGAGGTATTGAATGGAAGAGAAATTAGACATCCAACGAAGGTTATCTGCATAAAGGTCAGAATTACCTCCGAGATTTAGATAGAGAAGGCCTGAGAGGTTCCCAAGCTGATGAGGAATGACTCCAGAGAAGTTTGCTGAATTAAGGCCAAGATGTCTTAAACTACCCATTGAACCAAGGAAACTTGGAATAGTAGTACAATTAAAGTTATTCCATCTCAAGTCCAAGTAATTCAAAAACTCTAATTCAAGCAATGAAGAACTAATCTCACCACTTGACCTGGTATGCGATAGGTCGAGCTCTGTGACTCGACCAGTTTTGTTATCACAACGAACTCTGTCCCATCTACAGCAATCTTCTTGGTCAGACCAGGATGAGAGTCGGTTCAAAGGATCCGTGAGACCTCGTTTGAGGCTTAGAAGTGCTTGTTTGTCTTTCTCATTGCAGGTGGCATTTGAGTTTGCTTTGAAAAAGCTTGAAGTGAAGGTTACGGAAAAGAACCATAGTAAGAAGAGCACATGAGTTGCAAAAGAGGCACCCATGGCAACTCAATAACAGAGGAAGAGAAAGGTTCAAAGAGAAGTTTGAAGATTCATATCAGATTGGATACTACTATCTCATGATACTATATAGGCTTTAAGCCTAACGCAAGAGATCATTGATTACCACACGAAAGTTTGAAGGTTCATAGCAGGTTGCTGCAAAGACTTGACCTGCAGACTTGGTCTGTATTTTTTTTATCGATTACTTATTTTCCTTTCTGCACCGTCATTTTCACGCAATTATCTAAATTCTAGCAGGGTGCTATCCCCTGGCTTGAAGGTATCCATGGCAATGTCCAAAATTTGATGTCTTTAATTTTGAATATGCAGTCGGTACTAAACTAAAGAGTTCATATTGTCAGTTTCTCATTGAAATTTAACTATGGCATATGCGTTTTAGCTGGGATGTTTCATGTTAAAAGCTTTATTTTTATTAAAGTTCATTTTGAAATGTTGCTACTTGCCAATATCATTTTTCTCGACCTTGAAAGAAACGTTGATACTTTTCCATATTGACCTGTGTATTTCTTGTTAGCTTATTGAGAAATCTGTTTGTCCTAGAACCCATGCTCTCTGATGGAGTAAAATCATTTGGTTCTAATTTACCATGCTAATGGTTGGTTATTTGGTGAACTGTGGAAATTTCCATTACAGTTCTGTTGATACAATAATTAAGCCATGAGCGTTGTCAGAAGCTCAGAAAATCAGAGTATACAGGAAATACACGTCCCAAATTCATGTTAATTAAGGTCATTTGTCAGTTACTTAAGAATCATGATTGAGTAAAATCTCATATGTATGAGGTCTTGATGACTTGATTGCATTAGTAATAATATAGGCTTTAAGCCAAAACCCCAAGATCACTGTTCACCAAACAAAAGTGATGAGTCGTGGTAGGTTCATTTGAAAACCATCTTTCACGTACCGCGTAGAGATTCCTGATCAACGTCAAACTCATCAAGAATTTGACTTGGTCACTTTACATTCTTTTCCACCATGCTGCAAAATTTTCATACAAGACCATGTCAAATCTCCGACTTCTAGGTGGCCCATAACTCTGTTTTTTTCTTCCGGAATCATTGAATAGTCAAATAAAATTAAATTCCATTAGTAATTTTGAAGCTTAATTTGGTCAGCCTAATAAAACTTCTGATCTTATTTTTTCATCTCCAACTTTTATTTATTTACACAAACTGAACTAATTTCTTAGATAAATTTACTACTTGAACTAACTAAAAGTAGCAAATAAGAAATTCTTTCAGCAGTCAATTCAAATTGATAACAGTGAATTAAGCGTTGTGCTAGTTATGTAAACATTAAAAGACGGGTATGTGAGGGGAAAAAAAACATTTGTAATAATTAAGTAAGATTTGTTATTATCAGTCATTTTCTTGCAACAAGCTAATATTGGAAAAAATTATTAGGTACATTGAAGTGGAACCAAGGGATAGAGTTGAGAGCAGAGCTTCATATTGGTAAAGTGGTAAAAGTGACTCCAGTATTCCTGAGACTGGTAGCCTAATTTCATGTTATTGATATTGGGCTATCCCAAAAGTCCATTGGCATAGAGTATTTTATCAAGGATTGTTGTTACCTAACGAGAGAAACTTCTTATGGGGTTCAAATAAAAGAGAAAAAGAAGATGCACCTGGAAATGCTGGAACCCAAAGTCTCTTCACCTAAAAAGGGCTGGTGCTTTGGGGCCCGATGCTGTAAGTAAAGTCCAGGAACATAATCCCTATTAGCTTAGCTAAACTGGAGGCTGCAAAATTGAAGGAGATTCTCTTTGGGCCTCAACCGGAAATACTCAAAACAATTGACCCAATTAGACCATGTGGTCTCCTCTAAAACAGAAAGCTTGACTATGTGGTCAGTGGTAAAGTAATAAATTTTTTTTAAGAGCACGACTAAATCCAAAAAAATACACACATATATATACACTCAAAATGTATAATATACATATTCAGTTAGTTGATAATCGATATTACATAATTCAAAAAAGAAATCTTTCATTAATTTAAAAAATTAAAGATTTCACATTAGGATATAACAATGTTTTTAGAAAAAATAAAATGTTTTAATTTCAATTAGATTGAATTATAAATATAAGTTTTAATATGTCTTAACGTATTTAATGTAAATAGGAAAATATAATAATAATTAAAAAAAAAAAACCAAATGAAACACTTTCTTCTGTTTATGGATGAAAAAGTAGCATATGTCCCAAAGTTTGAGCCATAAAAATCATAGCATATTTTCTTTTAATGGAAAATACAAGCATTCTTATAACTCTCTAAAAGAAAAATGAAAAAAAGTTTTTTTTTTTAAATATTTTTACGAAATAGATTTACTTATCTATTTTTACGAACATATGGTTTAAATGCTCATACATTTTTTTAATAAATAAATCTCCTAAATTCAATAAGTTATAGCTGAAAAAAAAAAGTGAATAAGAAAAGAAAAATGAGATAATAATACTCATTTCAAATGATTTTTTATGCAATGTTTTTCTTTAAATATTAAATGGGCCAATAAATAAAAATGATACATTTTATAAAATTTTACTCATAAATAAGGAGAGGGGGGAGAAATTCAAAATGCCAGAGGGGCCATGCCCTCCCTCCCCTCTACCAATGTTTTTGATGAAACATGAATACCGTTTGCAAAAGTTAAACTACCCAAACTTATTGGTGGAGCTATTGATGCTGACAAATATAAATCCATGTGTGCATGGGCCTAGTTGGATTGGTCTTTGGAATATTTTTCAACCCAATCCGACCTTTTTGGGTGGAGAGATCACCAATGCAACACATAGTAGCTTTAAAAACCACCAAATCTATCATATAGGGATCATAATGGAATTGCGTTGGGTCGTTGATTTGGGTCATAGGCCTAAAAATTTGGGTTATCATTCAATTATTTACGCCCATTATTAAAGAAAGAGAAATGATATTACACAATATTTTTACAATAAATTATAAGTGATAAATTGTTACTGATTGTTATTGTTGCGGTAAAAAAATAATTTTAGTGCTAAATTCAAATTTGAACAAATAACAATTAACCACTTATAATTTGTTATGAAAATGTTGTAAAAATATTGTGGTCGTAGCACTTCTCAAAAAGAAATGAGTACAATTTATACCGTAAAGTTGTTACGTCCACAACATTTTTACAACAAATTATAAGTGATAAATTATTACTGATTGTTATTGTTGCGGTAAAAAAGTAATCTTAGTGTTAACTTCAAATTTGAACAAATAACAACTAACCACCTATAATTTGTCATGAAAATGTTGTGGACGTAGCACTTCTCAAAAAGAAATGAGTGTAATTTATACCATAAAGATGTTACGTCCACAACATTTTTACAATAAATTATAAGTGATAAATTATTACTAGTTGTTATTGTTGTGGCAAAAAAGTAATCTTAGTGTTAAATTCAAATTTGAACAAATAACAACTAATCACCTATAATTTATTATGAAAATGTTGTAAAAATATTGTGGACGCAACACTTATAAAAAAGAAATGAGTATAATTTATACCATAAAGATGTTACGTCCACAACATTTTCATAACAAATCATAAGTTGTTAGTTGTTAGTGGTAGGTTGTTATTGGTTGTTATTATTGGAAAAAAAAATAATTTTAGTGTTAAATTCAAATGAGGAAATTACCTGTGGACAATGCATTGAATCTCTCACGTGGGGGGCTACTTTTTTATATTTATGAACATGTGGGGACTACTTGACCTATAGGCTATAGCTTTGCTTTGTGAATTTATTACTTCACATGTTCAGTTCATGCATGTATCATGTATATGCTCCCCAAATTGTGTTCTTGATCAGCAGTGAATACCTAATTACTCAAAAAAAAAAAAAAGAAAAAAGAAAAGTGAATAACTTGTATCTGACCACAAAATTGTTATAAGTCGTTTTTTTCAAATGGGGGAATTATTTTAGGCTGATACTTCGCTGGATTGAGAATATTGAGATCATGTGATACTGTCCACGGCTCATAAAAAAAAAGAGTTGGTTTTTTTTTTTTTGTTGCACTTGCACCACGAGACCAAGGTGGCTCATATTCACCGCATCCGCCAAGGGAATCAATGCATGGATTTTTTTGGTTAAGAAAGGAGCTTCTATTAGTAATAGTTTTATTTTGTATGGACATTCTCATTCTTGTATTTGAATTAGCTATTAATTGACACTTGGAATGTTATGTAACCTAGACTTTATATTATTTAATATGTTTTACTCTAATTTCTATTATCAACATATATATATATATATATAACCGAAACTTTTGACGCTCTCACAATTTTCCACTTCAGCATAATATTAAAAAACAGATATTTGTTATAAAAATGTTGTGAAAATATTGTGTACATAGCATTCCTCTTTATACAATTGGTTCTACTTTTCTAATTTCATCAAAACTAAAGTGTGAGAATAACATGTCAACAACCCAAAGCAAACTCTGGGATTTAGTTATGGATAACACCCCCACCATCACTATTGGAGATCCAATATTATTCTCCGTAAAATAATCGATTTGCATAATGGAACCATTACTTAATTAATTACGAGAAATTAAAAAAAAAAAAACTAGAAAATTATGAGAAATTATTGTGTACTCCCAGAGTATCATAAATGCGTGTTCCTTTCTCTCACATGAATGATGGGTCCCACTAATTAAATTCATGGTAGGACCCACCATTCATGTGAGAGGAGGGAGTATGCATTTATTGTACTCCAAGAGTACCTAATAATTTTCCAAAAATTATACGCATACTGATAAATTAAGAAAAAAAACGTGTATTGCAAGAAAATTACGAGGGTTTGGACCTAAGTAATTAAATTCTATAAAATAAAAGTATAAGATTTTGTATTCCTAGTTACAATCCAAAGAAAGCAAAGAAAAAGGAAATTACAAGAAAATTCCAAATTTACATCCCAAAAATTATGTTTGGAAGATAAGTTATCAACTTGGGAGGTGTTAGACACTCTATCATGTACTTGTTAAGTTGATCTCCTTAAGGTACAAAGGCCAATAAAAATAAGAGAAATGCTATGTCTACAATATTTTCATAATAAATCTTAAGTGGCAAGTTGTTACTCGCTGTTATTGTTAGGGTAAAAAAATAATCTTAATGAAAAGTTCAAATTTGAACCAATAACAACTCACCATCTATGATTTGTTGTAAAAATATTGTAAAAATGTTATAGACATAACACTTTTCATAAAATAATCCACCATTCCAACAAACAAGGAATAATATATAGAAGTAATTCATGACAATAAATTGACTCCAAATTCGCATGATGAACGAAAACATCACACATGGGAAACAACATGTGAGGTTACAACAAGTGAGGTTAGCAATGGACATGGAAGATAAGTCTTAATATGATCTGTGATAGGTATGGAACCATAGATCCAAGTTTTTTTGTCATGGAAATACGAATCATTCAGCCCTAAGATCTGAATGACATGTGAATGTATAATCAAATTAAAATAGAAAATATTTTTTTCTTTTTCATATTTTATGTGATGCACAAATAATTAGATCATGATTATAAAAAAAATGCATAAAAATGTGATAAGAAGCATGAAACCACATCGAAAATCCTAGATCTAAAGGTTTGAATCTATATAAACATGTACATGTGGTATATGATAATCAAATCTGAAAACCCTAATATGCTATATTCTAAAACATGATCACAAAAGATCCATTCTAACATATTTTTTTGGATTTTTGAATAAGAAACAGTAACTCAGTCCTAACTCTAAAGGTTGAGAGTACTACCAGCATGCAAATTCCGAATTATGTTCGGGTAATGGCCACGGGATGAAGTTTAGTTCTCTTCACTCCAAAGAATTGTTTGATCTTGAACTTGTAGAGTTCTTCATCAGTTACAGTTTCTTTGAAAAGATAGTGGTAGTGACGAACTTTTCTTCACTTACCGATGATGATGATGCTTGATGCAAAGGATGAATCCTATAAATCTAAGCTGATTTGTGTGATTTTATGAAGGATGTATGTAGAAATATGTAGAAAAATAAATGAAAATTCGTAGTTGTTGGGTATGGGGGCTGAACTCTAAGCACTATAGAGCTCTACATTAAGTTTTTGAAAAATCCTGTCCTCCAAAGTTTGCATACCTCTAATATTTAAAAAGGATAGTATTCTCCTTGTTATTATTTTTTAATCAATATTCTCCTTACTTTTAGGAACCAAAAGTTGTGCATTTGAATGAACATCTTTTGGGCCAAAATGGGCATTTTCATCCAAAACAAGTAGTAAAATGTCCATATTTTGAAACTATTTAGTCATATGTCCATATTTTAAACTCGATTTTTAGAAAACCGAGTTATAGGCAAAAAACTTTAAAAAAAAAAAAAAAAATTACATGGAATTTGAGTTCCATGTAACATTTTCCAATTTACTCGATTTTCATTAAATCGAATTTTTTATTGAAACTCGAGTTTTAAAACATGAGCATTTTGTTAGATAGTTTCAGAACATAAGCATTTTACTACTTGTTTTGGGCAAAAAAGACAAATGCCCATTTTGGCCACATCTTTTGTATTATAAAACGTGTACCACTTCATGTACCATTAATAAAAAATTGACACTTAGCCACGTTAGTCATGTTTGCCTCTCCCGTTAGTTGAGTAGGAGTAGAAAAAAAAAAGTGTGAAATATGGAGTAATACATAATTTATGGTTCAGAAGATATTCATTATGTGCATTTGATACTGAAAGTGAAACCAATAGTTTATCTCTCTTGGTATTCTGTGCGTGTGAGAGAGAGCATAATCTTTTTGAGGAAATATTAGAAAGAAACACAAATTTCTATGGCAATTGAGTTTAGACTAATTAAAAGAGAATAAGTGCCAATCAGCACTTGTGTTTTTCCTATTCAGAAACACTAGTCCCAATGGGTTTTTGACTAAGGTCTCTCAATGGTAAAAAGAATTTCAGTTTTTTTTTTTTTTTTTTTTTAGAAGAAAGCTCACTACGTATTATTAAGCTAGACAGTTTAAATCAGCTTCTAAATTTTAAGTTTTTTTTTTTTAAATTTATTTAACTTTTTCTTAAGAGATAAATTAGTCTTTCAAGCATGTCAACTCTATGTTAGGAGAAGGTAATGATGATGCCGTGAATCTTCACCAGTGAGTCACACGATTCTGTTGCTCAAATGAGTCACCTGCACAAAAGAAAGAAAGAAAAGACCTAATAGAGAGCACCGGTGTAGTGCCGGCCAACTACCCTCCGAAGGTTAAGTTAGAATTATTCTCACAACTCTAGAGTGCTAGAGAAAGGTAAATTATGCGTACCTTGATATGAGAGGGTATTGGAGCTTTTATAGTAGTCGAGGATTGACATCTCTTCCTTGGAGTCTAAGTCATTTCCTTATAGGAGTCTACTTGAGAAATCCTAAACGTGATGGACAAGTCGTTCCCTCGTAGAGAAGACCTTTATCAAAGCACGTGTCTTCTGGAATCTCCCACACGCTTGGACTCTATTTCCGTTGGGACCCTATTTTCTTGTAGCGTTTATTCACAATAGACCTTTACAGGAGATGGGCTTGCCTCTTATTGGCCCATGGACATGGATCCGTCAGGCCCATCTTACAGGGTTCGTCGGGCCTCATTTTTATCCTCTTCAGTTGCCCCTTTCACCCTTTTTGGTCCATCTTTATTTGAGAAATAGGGCCAATTGGGGTGACGGTTAAATAATTACAGGCTGACGGTTCAATGTTCATGGGTTGACGGCTGAGATGACAAGATGGATGGTGACAAGGTTAATGGGATGACGGTTAGAAAAGCAGAGGTCGTCAAGTATACAAAGGTCTGACAAGTTGTCCGGAAGCATTTATGGCGTATGACATGTGTCGTTTTCTGATTGGTTTTTACCTCGGATCGAAGCGTCGCTTTGTCTTCCATGCACTTTTCCTATAAAAACCACTCCCTTTTCCTCTCATTTCTCTACTTTTCCCATAAACACATTGTCAGAGCACGTCCGTCATATTTGTCAGAGATCCGTCCGTTCAATTCCTGCCTCCTTCGTTCTCATCCGTTCACACTTTGGCTCGGTAAGTAATTTCTTCATTTTTCTTCATTTCTTTTTTATTTTTCATTCTCTTTGAAAACCCTTTATTTGGCTTTTGTGCCCCGTCACCCTTTCCAAACCTGTTAATCTTAGGTTCTATCACTATATGTAGGCAATGTCTAGTGCGTCAAGTAACCAATCGTTCATCCGTGACGGGGTGGGTTATGAAGAAGTGTACCCATCGGGTTATAGAGATCCAGACGATTTGAGAGAGGAGAGGAGTCTGTCTACCTCTTCCCCATCCTCAAAAAATGAGGATATGGAGGTGGCTGAACCAGAGGAAGGTTCTGATGACGGCGAAAACCAAAGAATTAAATTCGTCGTAGGTGCTAATGGACTTAAGGGAGTTCGTCATGCTACTAGAATTGACAGTTAATGCCTTTACGTCCACCATCAAGGAGCCACACTTCAAAACCCTTAAGCCAACTATCAAATCCCAGATTACATCCCTATCCGTCTACCTTATAAGTCAGAAAAATGTTACTATGAAGGGGTAGACGGCGTAGGAGTGTATGAACAGGTGCTCAAGGCAGGCCTTAGATTTCCTCTGAGCTCCTTGCACTACGAGCTTCTTAAGTACTTAGGCTTATCCGTCAACCAAATATCCCCAAACACCTGGAGGGTCTTTATAGCGATGGAGGTCCTATACGAAGCCATGTCAAACGGTGCCAGATCATTGATGGTACGGGAATTCCTCCACTGCTACCGTCCGGACGAGATAGACAAATCAAAAGGGATGTATAGTTTTATTCCTAGGAAGTCCATCTTGAAGGTGATTTTCGAAACCCTAAACTCTAATAGGGACTGGAAGAGCTATTACTTCTTCATAGAGGGTAACGATTAGATGTGTCATCTGGGGGAGACGGAACATATGCCCGTCGACAAAATTTAGGGAATATTAAATCCATCCGGTATACATACCCGTCATATAATATATAAAGACTTTCTTAATTCGTGTGATACTTTTTAGTGTTTTTGAGGTCCATCTTCTTTTTGCAGTCCGACGGTGCCCACAAATTGACCTCGAGGAGTTTAACTTTCTTGAGAAAATTTTTGCAAAGTCCAAGCCAGAGGAACAAACCTGGGCCAAGCTCGTCAATCTTAACACCATCCACTGGTATTGCGACGGACCTAAACCTACTCAAGTAGCCATTAGATACGAAGAGCGGACTTGACAACGTAAGTCTGTCGTTTCTTTTTGTTTAACTAGTTTGTGTTTATTCCCAACTTACCCATCTTCTTTTTTAGAGATGGACGATGCAAAAAGGAGAGCAGTTATCAGACTTCAGGCCGCTAAAAATAAAGAAACTGACGTGGATCCCATGGGAACGGGCTCAAGCAAGCCATCAACTAAAAGAAAATTGTTGTCTAAGGGAGACCATGCACCCAAGAAACCCAAGGTTTCTTTAGAGCCCGTCATTGGTCTAATGGCTGAGGGTGTTAAGATGGTGACTCCGGCAAAGCATGGGGCCGGTAAGGGTCTAATGATCCCTCCGCCGGGCAGCCAAAAGAGACCACCCGTCCTACTCCGTGAAGATCCCAAGTATGCCTTGAAGAAGCTCTCGTCAATCATCACCTCTAAGGATTATGAAGACTTGGGCAACCATTCGACGGAGGCCATGGGGGAGACGGGCCTTTTCAGCATTGCCCAGGTAAATATCCGTCGCTTTCTCGCCCGTCCATATTCTTTGTTTGAAATTAACTTCTACTATTTTCAGGCCATGCTCATGATAAAAGGGTTGATGGGATAGTGTCTCAATCATGAGACGACGTTAGGTCCGGTACGTGAGAAGGCCAGGCTGACGAAAGATGAGCTGATTGAATTAAAGAACTGGAAGCTGGTGACGGAGCAAAAACTTAAGCTAGCCGAACAGGCCAGAGACGAGTACTATAAGTTGACGGAGGATTTGAAGAAAGCTCTGGAGGACAAGGAGAAAGAGGTCCATCAAGCCATGGAGGTCGCCGTGCTGGAGTATCGTGACTCTGATGCCCTTTTATTAGAGCTCAGAGTCTCATACAATGACGATTTTGACAATGCCCTCCGTCAAGTAAAGGCCCTATATCTAGAGTTGGACGTGTCCTCCGTCAACATTAGTGTCCCGGAGCAAACTTCTGTTCATCCTACCCAGTCAAAGGACACGAATGAGCTTTTTGGAGATGATATCCCCGTCACTAATGCCCCTGTGGACCTGACGATTGAAGGCGAAAAAAAATGATGAGGCTCGTCAAGTCAAGAAGTCCGAGACCCCTACTGCAAATTGAAGCTATTTACTCTTATCATCATTTATTTTTGATGTAAAAACATTTTGAGAACAAATTATAGTCTACTCGTCATACTTTGGGTCATGTAGACATTTTTATTATTTGCTTAATGTGTTCCTATATCATTTTGTTGGTATTTTGTTTGTGAATCCATCCGTCTGCTTTATCTAAACATGATTTTGTCTTTTCACGGACTGTAGATTTTACCAATAAATTGATAGACTCCGTTCATATTGAGGCCCGTTCACCTTTTAGGCTACGGATATTTGTCCCCTTGTGATGATCCGTCCACCTTTAGACTTGGATTAACCTTCACGGTGTCCGTCCACTTTGTGGACTCATCTAGTTTTCAACTCTAGATGTGTGGACGGATACGTCAAATATTGAATATTTGTAGGGTCTGTCCACTTTGTGGACTTGTCCATTTCTTAACCCTAGTTGGGTCCATCCACATCGTGGGTCTATCCAATAATTAACCCTCGTCGGGTCCGTCCACTTTATGGATTTGTCTAGTTTGCCTAGTGATCAATCCTCGTGGGTCCGTCCACTTTGTGGACTTCTCAAGTACTTAACCCTCATAGGGTCTGTCCATTTTGTGAACTACTCAATTTCTTGACTCTTGTTGGGTAATTAACACTCGTTTGGTCCGTCCACTTTGTGCATTTATCTAGTAATTTACCCTTGTAGGGTTCGTCTATTTTGTGGACTAAGTAGGCAATTAACCCTTGTTAGGTCCGTCCACTTTGTGGACTCAAAATTTTTTTACCCTAGTAGGGTCCGTCCACTTTGTGGACTTTAATAAATTTTTTTACCCTAGTTGGGTCCGTCCACTTTGTGGACTTATCCAGAAATTTACCCTTGTAGGATCTGTCCACTTTGTGGACTTTATCAAATTTTTTACCCTAGTTGGGTCCGTCCAATTTGTGGACTTATCTAGAAATTTACCCTTGTAGGGTCCATCCACTTTATGGACTTATCTAAAAATTTACCCTTGTAGGGTCTGTTCACTTTATGGAATAAGTAGCTAGAATGTAGTAATAATGAAACATAGTTGAGTCTGAATATTCTTTCTCCTTAAAAAATTAAAGCATGTGTTTGTAGAAAAGTACCTGCCCCATCGAGCTTAAAAAAGGTACTGAAAATTATTGTAGCAAAACTTATCTAAAAAAGAAAACTAGTAGTAGTAAAATTAAATAAGCTGGGAAATAGGGGAAGTTCGTTGTCTATTATCTCTACTGGTAGTATTTCCGAAGGTGCTCCATGTTCCATGGGTACTGAAACTTTCGTCCGTCCAATGTCTCGAGGTGGTAGGTGCCATTCCTCTGTCATGACTTGATCCTATAGGGTCCTTCCTAATTCGGTCCAAGCTTTTCTTGTGACGGGTCTTTAGTAGCGCCCATTACCTTCCTTAGCACCAAGTCTCTAACTTGAAAGTCCCTATGCTTGACATTGGAATTGTAGTGTTTTGCCATGAGATTCTGGTATCGCGCCAACCTTTATTCCGCCGTTGCTCGGACCTCGTCCACCAAGTCTAGCTGAAGGCGTAAGGCTTCTTTGTTCTTATCTTTGTTGTAGTTCTCTACTCGATAGCTTGTAAGTCCTATCTCCACTGGGATGACTGCATCAGTTCCGCATGCAAGTCAAAATGGCATTTCTCCAGTTGGTGTCCTTGCTGTAGTATGATATGCCCATAGAACATTTGGTAACTCATCAGGCCAGATACCCTTTGCCCCCTCGAGCTGGATCTTGATGATCTTGAGCAAGGACCAGTTCGTGACTTTGACTTGTCCATTGGCCTGTGGGTGTGCTGGAGACAAGTAGTGATTCTTAATACCTAGCTCTGAGCAGAAGTCCTTGAATGCATTGTTGTCAAATTGTTTTCCATTGTCGAAGACGAGTACTCTTGGTATCTCATACCTGCAGATGATATTCCTTCACACAAAGCTTTAGATGTTCTTTTCCGTGATAGTTGCTAGGGCTTCTACTTCCACCCACTTAGTAAAGTAGTCGATATTAACTACTAGAAACTTTAGCTGTTTTACCGCCATCGGGAAGGGACCCATGATGTCTAGTCCCCATTAGGCAAACGACCAAGGGGTCGTCATGGGTGTCAACTCCTCGGATGGTTGCCTGATCAGATTACTGAACTTTGACACTTGTCGTAGGTCTTGACATAAGCTTGGGCGTCCTTCAGCATAGTGGGAAAATAGTACCTTGCTCGGATTAATTTATGCACTAATGACCATGCTCCTGAGTGGTTTCCACAGATACCTTCGTGGACCTCTCTCATCACATAATCTGCTTCGTCGTGGTTCAAACACCTGAGGTACGGTCGAGAGAATCCTTTTTTGTATAAGACATTTCTGATCAACATAAATTTTGAGGCTTGGACTTTCAGCTTCCTAGCAGTGTCTTTCCTGTCTGGCAAAATGCCTGGCCTTAGGTATGCTACCAATGGCGTTGTCCAATTCTTCTCAAAATTTATTTCCTGCACATTTGCTACGTTATCGATAAGCGAGGTGATTTGGATAAAAGATAATACTTGTTCGGAGGCAATCATAAACTCCGTAAAGGTTGCTTTTGCAAGACAGTTGACACATTCGTTCTCCTCCATTGGGATTTGAATGATCCTAACTTCGAAACCATCAATCCGATACTTCACTTCTTCTAGGTACTTCTTCATCCTCTCATTTCTGCACTCGTAATCGTTGTTAATCTGGCTTGTTATCACTTGGGAATCATAATGCACGATCATGTTTTCAGCACCCGCTGCCTTTACGAGGTCTAACCCTGCCACCATGGCTTCATATTCGGCCTCGTTGTTGGTCGTAAGGAAGTCCAGTCGAATCATACATTCGATCTTATCCCCTTCTGGGGTTTGTATAACCACACCGACACCTCCTGCGTGCCGGTTTGAAGACCCGTCTGTGTGGATGCTCCATTGTCTGAGGCCTTCTATCCTCTTGCCTTCCAATTGAATATACTCAGCAATGAAGTCTGCCAAAACTTGTACTTTTATCGCTGTTCGCGGGCGGTATTGTATATCGAATTTGCTCAGCTCCATCGCCCACAAGGCCATCCGTCCGGTAGCCTCAGGGCTACTCATGGCTCTTTTTAGAGGCTGATCCGTCAAAACAATGATGGTATAGGCCTGGAAGTATGGCTTGAGCTTTCGCGCCGCTGTTACCAGTGCGAAGGTCAACTTCTCCATCCGGGGGTACCTTTCTTCTGCCCCTCGGAATGCCCTACTTATAAAATAGACGGGTCATTGCGATCCTTCCTCCTCCCTTACTAAGGCCGCGCTAATAGCTGCTTGTGAAACCGCTATGTAGAGGTAGAGTTCTTCTTCTGGTTTGGACGAGCTAAAAAGTGGTGGAGACGAAAGGTATTTTTTCAAGTCCTAAAATGCCTTCTGGCACTCGTCTGTCCACTCAAAAGATCTTCTTAGACTGCGGAAGAATGGCAAACATTTGTTCATTGCTTTGGAGACGAACCTGTTTAGAGCCGCGATTTTGCCATTCAAGTTTTGCAGTTCTTTCACCATCCTCGGCGGCTCTAGTTCCATTATGGCTTGTACCTTCTCTGGGTTGACCTTTATGCCTCTTTGAGATACCATGAAGCCTAAAAATTTTCCAGCTGTTATTCCGAGCACGCATTTGCTTGGGTTCAGTTTCATGTTATATGACTGAAGGGTGTCGAATGTCTCTTAGAGGTCGATTAGGTGGTCATTTTTACGCAGACTCTTCACCAGCATATCATCAACGTAAACTTGTACGTTCCTCCCAATTTGGTGTGTGAACATTTTGTTCATTAATCTCTGGTACATCGCCCCTGCGTTCTTTAGCCTAAATGGTATTACATTGTAGCAAAAAAGTCCTTGGCTGGTAACAAAAGAGGTTCTTTCTTGATCTTCCGTATTCATCTTGATTTGATTATAACCTGAAAAGGCGTCCATAAAGCTTAAGAGCTCGTATCTAGCCATCGAGTCTACCAGAGTATCTATTCGAGGGAAGGGGAAGTTGTCTTTTAGGCATGCCTTGTTGAGGTTTGTGAAGTTGACGCACATTCGCCACTTCCCATTAGCCTTTTTTACCATGACTACATTCGCCAGCAAGTCGGGGTAGTATACTTCTCAAATAAAACCTGCTTCCAACAACTTCCTGACTTCTTCTGCTATTACTTTGTCTCACTACTGTGCGAAAACTCGCTTTTTCTATCGAATGGGTGAGGATGCTGGGTTCACATTTAGCTTATGAACTATGACCGAAGGATCGATCCTAGGCATGTCTTTGTGGCTCCATGCAAACACGTCTTGATTCATCTTAAGGAAAGCTGCAAGGGCTTGATTTATTGGCTGGCTGGCTAATGTCCTCATCCTAGTCGTCTGTTCAGGCCTTAATTCGTCGAGAGTTACCTTTTCCAATTCTTCAACCGACTCCGCTATGGTTCATTGCTCTTTTATACATATGGTCTACTGGTGATCCTCCATCTCAAGCATGGCAATGTAACATTCACAAGCGGCCACCTGGTCTCCTCGCAACTCCCCAATCCCATATTATGTAGGGAATTTGATCATTAGGTGGTATGTTGATGTTACTGCTTTCCACGAGTTTAGTGTGGGTCGTCTGAGGATACCATTATAAGCAAACGAATAGTCGACCACAAGGAGTGTTACATCCCTAGTGATTTGCTGTGGATAATCGCCCACCGTCACTGAGAATGTGACCGCTCCGAATAGGAATACCCTTGTTCCTTCAAAGCCAACCAGCGGAGCATTCGTCGGTATCAATGTCAATCCCCATCTACTGGATCGCTGGGTAGTATAGGATATTTGCCGAGTTGACGTTGTCGACCAGCACTCAGTGCACATTGTAGTCTCCTATATGTATGCTGACAACAAGCGCGTCGTCGTGTGTGTGATGGAGTCTCCTTGCATCTTCTTCCGAGAACCCAATGATGGGCTTTCCCTCTGCGCTATCTTAGGTACGGAGCCTGTTAGCTGGAAGTTCTAGACCATTCAGAGGTAAATCTTTCGAGCCTTTTTGGATGAGCCAGTAGTTGTGGTCCCCCCTACAATCATTCTTATGTCTCCAATAAAAGATCTCGGATGTTCATTGTCCCGTCGGGGGGCCTGCTCTCAAAGATTTGTATCGGTTCTCTCCTTGCTAACAAACTTCTGCAATTTTCCTTCTCTAATAAGGGCCTCAATTTTCTATTTTAAGTCGTAGCAATCAGCCGTGTCATGGCCGTGGTCACAATGGAAGCGACAATACTTGTTTCTAGATCGCTTACTTGGGTCACTCTTCAACTTTCCTGGAAACGTTAGGGTCCCCTTGTCCTTGATCTGTATCAAGACTTGGTCTAATGGGGCATTCAACGGCGTGAAGCTTGTAAACCTTCCTCCCAGGGGCTTAGGGCGTCTTTCATCCCTTCTGCCTCCCCTTCTCGATTTCTTCCATCCTTGGTCCTGCCATGCATCTTCCAGTCTGTCTCTCTTTCTGGGCTTCTCTTCCCTAGCCAGCAGTGTGTCTTCCACATTCATGTATTTGGTGACCCTATAGAGTACTTCTGACATGGTCTTCGAGTCGTTTTTGTATAAAGAGAACAAGAACTTACCCTTCCGCAGACCATTCATGAAGGCTGCTACCAATATCTTATCGTCTGCCTCATCAATCGAAAGTGTTTCCTTGTTGAAGTGAGTTATGTAGGATCTCAGTGTCTCGTCTTCTCACTGTTTGATGCTCATTAAGCATGCCGTAGATCTCTTATACCTATGTCTTCCAATGGAGTGTGAGGTGAATTAGGCGCTCAGCTCCTTGAAAGTGTTGATTGAATTTGGCGTCAATCTGTTGAACCAAATTCTTGCAAGACCCTTCAGGGTAGTAGGGAAGACCCTACACATGATCTCGTCCGATACTCCTTGGAGGTGCATCAGTATTTTGAAGGTTTCTAGGTGATCGAGGGGGTCCTTGACCTCGTCGTAGCTTTCAATTTGCGACTTGCGAAACTTCTGTGGCAGGGGAAAGGTATTGATGGAGATAGTAAACAGTGAGCTGGTTCTGTTTACTAAATCATCAAAGTCGCTGGACACTCGTCCCTTGAGGGCGTTCATTATGACTGCCATTTGTTCCTTCATAGCCTATATCTCTGCGACAATAGGGGGCGGGGCCGTATCCATGAAGGATGGAAGGCTTAAGTTCCAACGCTTCGGTCTTCTCGGTGCGTTACTGCCCTTAGGCCTTTCTTGTTCCCCTCGTTCAGAACTTTATTCCTGGTTTTCCTCTTGAACATTATGTCTTGCCTCTCTTTGACGTAGCTGTTCCTCCAAATCATGGTTCTGTTTTGTGAGACGTTCCACCATGGCCATTAGGGTTTAGACCTGTCTCTCCAATGCTGTGAATCGCGGCAGCTCGTCTCCTCGAACGTTGTTGGTAGTAGCCATCAAGCGGGTGAGTACTATGCAACTCTTGTGTCCGGGAAGCGATTAGTCTGGCTAAATAGTCATGTCCCCACAAACGGCGCCAAATGATGATGCCATGAATCTTTACTAGTGAGTCACACGATTCTGTCACTCGAATGAGTTGCCTGCACAAAAGAAAGAAAGAAAAGACCTAACAGAAAGCACCGGTGTGGTGCCGACCAAGTACCCTCCAAAGGTTAAGTTAAAACTATTCTCACAACTCTAGAGTGCTAGAGAAGAGTAAGTTATGTGTACCTTGATATGATAGGGTATTGAGGCTTTTATAGTAGTCGAGGATTGACATCTCTTCCTTGGAGTCCAAGTCCTTTCCTTATAGGAGTCTACTTGAGAAATCCTAAACGTGATGGACAAGTCGTTCCCTTGTAGAGAAGACCTTCATTAAAGCGCATGTCTTTCGAAATCTCCCACGCACTCGGGCTCTATTTTCGTTGGGACCCTATTTTTCTTGTACCGTTTATTCACAATGGACCTTTACAGGAGATGGCTTACCTCTTATCAGCCCATGGACATGGATCCGTCAGGCCCATCTTACAGGGTTCGTTGGGCCTCATTTTTATCCTCTTCAGGTAACATCATCTCTCTCACAGTAGGCAGTTCCCACACAAGATATAATTCTTCTTATTTTAGATAATGTGTTTTTACTTCATTCAAATTTTAATTAATAAAATAAAATAAATGCATTATCCAACCACATAAATACAATTTTTCAGGAATTGTATTTATGTGGTTGGATAATTATTTACATTTAACTAGAAAGTCAACCTTATTTGCAGGACTCATCAAATATCCTTGATGCAATGGTTACTCTACAAATATAATTAAGTGCTATTGTGAGGTGTGGGGGGCAAGCAGACAAAGACCAAAGTTCAAATCTCTAAGAAGAAGTTCCACACACATATACACTTAAATTACGTTAAAGTAGAATTTTTATCTTGTAAAAAAAAAAAAAAAAAAAAAAAAAAAAAAAAAAAAAAAAAAAACACTACTACTTGCATGGAATTATATGTATTTGCATGTTTGCCATAATCAGAATTGCCAACAACCAATAGGATTTTGTCTTTTAAATAAAATTCTATTAAATTTTTTTATGGGCCAATCAAAATTAATTTTAGATAATCCCTTGCATCCATGTCTTTGGTAGGATCGCAAATCAAACCAATCAGATTTTAACATTAATAATACAATCATCTGGACTTTTTTTAACATAAAAAGAGTCCAATTTTCTTGGGATTACACTTATAGTAGTAGTAGTAATAAGAATATAAACAAAGAGAATGAAGCATTGCAAAAGATGGTGTCTATACTAAGTCTGAAAATACGAAAATAAATTAAACTAATTGCTACCTATAAACAATTCAACTAAATTGGCGAAAATAAAAAATAAAAAATTAAGGATGTTAGTGCAACTAGATTAAGGCTGTGTTTGGTTGGTGTAAAATATTTTCCGGAAAATATTTATTTTCCGGAAATGCTATTTTCCGGAAAGGAAAATATTTTTAAGTGTTTGGTTGTATTCTAAAAAGTGGTCTGGAAAATATTTTCTAGTGTTTGGTTATGTTGCTGAAAATAATATGAAAAACACATTTTCTTATTGTTTCTTACATTTTCTTACATTTTCTCAGCACCCAAACAAATATATAATACAATTTTTCAATAGATTAACACAGATCCTGTTAAATTCATCAAAACCCAACCAAAAAAAATTAATCAAACTCGGTCAAATTCATCAAAACCCAACTATTTCTCAATCGCAAACTCAGTGCAATCGGTGCCGGCGAAGTCGAAGTCGAACGGCGATCCTGGCCTCTGGGTTCGCCGGCGAAGTCAATGGGTGCGATTCGAAGTCGAAGCTCTGGGATCGTGGTGCGATTCGAAGTCGAAGCTCTGGGTTTGTGGCGCGAAGTCTCTGGGTCTCCGGTGAAGTCGAAGCTCTGGGTTCGTGGCGCGAAGTCTCTGGGTCGCCGGCGAAGTCGGAGCTCTGGGTTCGTGGTGTGAACGCCGCCGGCGCGATCTCACTCGCACACTCCCTCTCTCGCGTCGAGTGCAGATTGTGGTGCGTTGGTGTGTGGAGCGTGCGATCGTACGATCTGGGCTTCCTCTCGATCGTCGGACTGTAGTGTGCGATCGTCGGACCCAGAAACGACGATCTGGGCTTCGCCGGCGACGGCGAAGGCGTGATCTGGCTTCCTCTCGCGCGCGCGCTCTCTCTCTCTCTCTCCCTCTCTCTTTGCACGTCTGACCCGGAAATGGTTTGAAGTGAAAATTTGAGCTTCAAACCATTTCCGTGGTCAAAGGCTCATTTTCCTGGTCAACTTCAAATAATTTCCGGAAAATATATTTTCCTTGCGCAACCAAACACCCGCATTTACGGAAAAGCATTTCCGGAAGTGGTTTGAAGTCGAAACAAACACAGCCTAAAGTTCAAGGGTCATCCATGCACATTATCACATGCTAAGCTCTTCTTTAAACGACTAGCACCGTGTAGAAGTAATTAGTTCTTACACATCGTACGCGGAAACTAATAAACCCTGACATTTTATTCAATGTATATTTTAAGATAAAACAAAGATATAACATCCAGTACACCAATCAAAAAAGAAAAAAAAAAAAGATGCAGTACATTTTTATTACCAATGATTCGTTCTGGCCTCTTGAAAAACATGAACCCATGCATATCACTTCCTGAAATATACAAAAGGACCTACAATTGTCAAAATTACTGTGTGCATATATATAAAAGTATCATAAACAAAATTCAAAATGTAAATTAAATACATGGGTTAATGTACTAAATCTATTA
Source organism: Quercus rubra (assembly GCA_035136125.1). Classification (NCBI taxonomy): domain Eukaryota; kingdom Viridiplantae; phylum Streptophyta; class Magnoliopsida; order Fagales; family Fagaceae; genus Quercus; species Quercus rubra. Next base: position 62,908,100 of record CM068734.1, on the reverse strand, counting down.
AAGTTGATAAACTTATGCCATTGTTATTGAAATCCCAAATGAGCATGCTGGCGCAGAAATAGAATATTATTAATTTATTATTGTTATTCTCTCCAATTTTTTTTTTCTTATTGTTATTTTTTTTATGAGAATGAATTCTTATTGTTATTATTTCTTCTCTAATCTACTATTTTTTATGAATTCTGAAGTAGACAAATACGAAGAAACAATAATAAAATAGCTGCCAATAAATAATAATAATAATAATGAAATAGCTGAAATTACAACCCGTATAGTTTAATGACTAAATAAAAGTCCCTTTTTACTCCATATTTTTTTAGATTATTCTTAAGATAGTTATATATTCATTATATGATTTCTATAAATATTTAATTAAATAATTGATATACAATCCATCACTGACTAGATTATGACTCCATTTAAATTAATATAAATAACTCTAAATTTTTTTAATGAAATTTATATACTTAATTTTTTTTATTATAAATTATAATTCAAATTTAGAGGTCATAATTAAGCCCCGCTATTTTAACTTTTAAAGTTAAGATTTCTTTTAAAAAATAAAAAATAAAAAATTGGAGGGGTCCTAATATGGCTTAACATATATTTTGATAAACTACTCATATTTGATGTTGTATGTACATCAGAAAAACATTATGCTTATCGTAACATCACTCTATTTCAATTCGTGGTATTCACATAATTACTTTTCCCCCGCAAACCTTTCTGAACTAAATTTAAAAACTCTATTTCAGAGCCAATAGGCTAACTGCAGATCGATATAGACTGAAGTTAAAAGACAATTTAAAAAAAAAAAAAATCCAATTAAATTAATCTCAATAGCATTAAACGGTGAATTTATAATGTATTAAACATATATATAAGAAAAAAAAAAAAAAGAAGTTCATCAAATATATATATATATATATATGTAAGAAAAAAAAAAATTACTTTTTTCAAAGTAGGTGGCTACAAGTCTAAAACATTAACATGAATAAACCAATATTAATGACATATAATGTTTGATGTAATACCTCTTAGTAGATAATGATGGCCTTTCACTTGCCAAATAAGGTGACTGCTTCTTAGCTTTTCTAGTATCCAGTTCACCTTTAGTATTGTAGTCACATAAAGCCAATCCTTTATGTCATTGAGAAATTTGAAATAAGCATGTCTCCAGGTCTTATTAAAGAAGAGGCCTCCACAAACTGTCCAAAAGCCAACTGCGAATCCAACTCCCATACCCATAGAGAAGCTAGAATTTTGAGAGTTGTCTTCGGTTTTGCCCATTGATGTTCTGTTATGAGCTTCTTCATTTATTGTGCAATTTTTTGGGAGAGGCTCACCACAAAGTTGAGGATTACCAATATAATTTAGTGCATCAAAAGACTGAAGTTGGGTGCTTGAAGGAATTCTACAAGATAAGTTGTTGTATGATAAGTCCAAGTAACTAAGAAATGTCAAATTAGACAAGCTTGGAGGAATTTCACCAGATATATGATTTCGTGAGAGATCAATTGACTCTAACTCTTTCATACCCCCAATTTTTTCTGGTATGCTTCCCATCAAATGATTTCGAGACAAATTCAAAAAACATAATTCGAAGAGAAATGAAATTTCAACCGGAATTGACCCAGACAAGTTGTTACTTGAAAGATCTATGATCCTAACAAATTTAAGGTTCTCTTCATATTCTAATTCATTTCCTTTGGGAACCAACATAAGATTTGCAATGTAGGAGCTATAGCCAAAGTTGAACTCTAAAGAGTCAAAATAAGTATCTTGAGTATTGGGTTCACGCACAGCCATGGTGCTAATATTTTTCAAGCAGTTTGGTATGGGTCCGGATAGGCTATTATTTGCAAGATCCAATACTCTTAGAGAAGAAAGTTGGCATATTTTTAAGGGTATATTTCCCTTGAATCCATTGGATCTTAGACGGAGAATTATAAGATGTGTCATTTCCCTAATCCAGAGGGGTATGGTCCCTGACAAATGATTATCACCTATATCAATGAGCCCCAAATCTAAGCACTTTTTCAATGATAAAGGAAAATCCCCAGAGATGCTATTGTTTTGTAAACGCAATGATTTGAGTTTAACTAAAGATCCCATGGAATAAGGAATTTTACCTGATAGACTATTGCTCCCTAAATTCAAATGGATCAAAGATTGCCAATATCTCCAACAATTAGAAAGTTCTCCCAAAAAGAGATTGTTTGATGCATCTAAAACCTGTAAATCATTCTTTCTGTTCAGCTTATTGCATAAGAAAGTGGAAATGGGTCCAGAAAATGAGTTGTTAGCTATATTAAGCACTTTGACATTTGTAGACAATCGTGGCAACCTCCCCTTGAAGTGATTAGATCTTAGATTTAAAACAACGGAATTCAACAAAATGTCCGGTACATCCCCTTTTATTTGATTTTCAGAGAGATCGATTGTATTGATGTTTGAAGACCAATTCCAGAACCAACTCGGAGCGTTGCTTGAAATTCCTGACATGGGCATAACTAAGAATTGGAGGGATCTTTGTGTTTGTAGCCATGGAGGAAATTTGGGACCAATCTTGCAAGAGCTCATGTCAACTTGTTCCAGTTGAAAAGGAGGAACCCAATTGGAATTCACATTAAAGAACAAAATTGTATGAGACATATCTAGTTTTTTCAATTTCCAGAGTTTGGCGAAATGCACTTCCTCTAGACCGCCCGTGAAGAAATTAAGTGATATAGACAACGACACTAAATTTGAGAGAAGCCCAAGAGTCTTTGGAATGGTGCCATTTAACTTATTTCTAGCGAGATTTAAGTTTTGCATTTCAGATAAATTCCCAAGGGACAAAGGAATAGGACCACTTAAAGAATTTCCTTCAAGATTGAGATATGATAGATGCTTAAGCTGACCTAATGACTCTGGAAATTTTCCACTTAAGGAATTAAGTTGGACTTCAAGATATTCCAATCTTTGTAAATTGAAAATGTTAGGCGGTATATTGCCTATTAGTGAATTTTCACTCAAATAAAGATTTAAGAGGCTCGTACTGAGATTCAAGAACCAATTAGGTATCTCATGATGGAAATGATTTTGGGAAAGATCAAGGACTCGAAGAGATGTGAAATTGACAAATCTAAGAGACGGGTTCAGGCTATCAAGCCCACAACTTGACAAGTATAGCTCAGAAAGAGATGAGAGCTTACTCATTATTTGAAGCCAAACAACTTCTTTGTGAAGGTTGACAGAGTTCAGGTTAAAGTATTGAATGGAAGAGAGACCAGACATCCAACGAAGGTTACCTACATAAAGATATGAATTACCTCCAAGATCTAGATAGTGAAGGCCTGAAAGGTTCCCAAGTTGTGGAGGAATGAGTCCACAAAACGCAGCATTGCTGAGGTCAAGATGTCTCAGATTGTCCATTGAGCCTAGGAAACTTGGAATACGGGAACAATTAAAGTCACTGATACTGAAGTCCAAGTGATTCAAAAACTTTAATTCAAGCAATGAAGGACTGATCTCACCAACTATCCCATTTAGTGTTAGCTCTATAACTCGACCAGTTTTGTTGTCACATCGAACTCCGTCCCACGTACAGCAATCTTGTTGGTCAGACCAAGATGAGAGAGGGCTCAATACCGAAAGATCAATGAGACCTTGTTTAAGGGTCAGAAGTGCTTGTTTCTCTTTTGCATGGCAAGAGACATTTGATTCTACTTTGAAGAAGTTTAAACTGAAGGTTGCTGTAAATAAGCAAAATAAGAAAAGCAAATGAGTTGCAAAAGGGGCACCCATGGCAAGGCAATAACAAAGGAAGAGAAGTTTTAAGGTTCACAGCAGGTTGGAGACTACTAGCTCATCCTAATATAGTGATTATTCGTAAAATTAACTTAAATAAAAAATTATGAAGACCTTGACTTGTTGACTTAATCCAAACACCAAAAATCAATACTCGTGTTTCACATAGTAATTGTGATTGTTCTCTTTATTTTGTATCAAAGTCGTCAAGACTTTGAATTGTTGCCCATTCTATATTTCGGTTAAGTGGAATCTCTGTTTGCTTGCAAAGTGTTTGATAATTATTTCAAGATTATAAGACATTTTTTAATAACCATATTGAATCTGGCTTTATTTATTCCTTCTTTTCATCTTTTGGCATTTTGGCACAAGAAAATGGAAATAATGCTTCTAGAAAAAGTTGTTAGCTATGGAAAACAGTTCCAAGTAGTAAATTAGCTAGGTTTTCAAAAAATAAAGTCTTAAATTAGCTAAAGTAGTGATGGGTCCCTCTATATAAATCAAATCCGCTTACACATACTGCCATTGCTACCGTTAATAAAGAAGAAAATGTTGGTGCAATATGAACCAATGTGAAAGAAAAGAAGCAGCATTCCAATGAATTGGCCAAGCGTTTGTCACGGTAATGATTAGTGGATCCGGTCCTCGTTTTCGGTGTGTTGGAGAATACCAGGCAAAAAAGTTCAATTTCAGGCACTTGAACACGTTGATCTATCACCTATGTCTACACTGGGATACTTTCCTAGCAATGCTCTTGTATCTTTGCCTAATCTTGCATGTATAATGGGACTTACTAGCCCAAGAATACATACTCACTTCTCTCTTTCACTTATGTTTCATGTGCCTTCTCAAAAAAAAAAAAAAAAAAAAAAAAACTTATGTTTCATGTGCCTCTCTATTTCATTTAATTTTATAACTGTATTTTTTTTTTTTAAATTTGGAAATGGGTGAATAGATAAGAAGATGATGAATTGTAAGATTAATTAGAGCTTAAATAAATCTTATGTACTTGTAGTAAATAAAGATTATGTTACTTTTAAACTTAAATATTACTTTTATCTTGTTTTTTAAGTTAGTAAAATATGGTACGCGTTTAATACTGTAAATATATGGATTGGTAGAATTCGGAATTTTTCATAAAATTACGTTTCAAAAATTCGGCATAAAAATACGAAAACTGTAAGTATAGTTCGAGTATCATACGTTTTTTTTTTTTTTTTTTAAATCGTAACAAAAATACAGAAACATTTATCATATATTTTTTGATATAAATACAATAATCTTTGCATCATGACTATTTAATTCTTATTAAGTATGTCTAAGAGTCTTATAATTCAACTAGTTAACGCATTTTGATGGTTTTAATTTTTATTCTTTTTAGTTTAAAAAAATTCATAATTTTTTTTAACATTTAAAAAAAGACAATGTCAGAGTTACAGACTATTTTACAACATTTTTTATAAACTATTAATATATAGTAAATAGTTATTGAGAAGTAAAAACATAATATTAGTTGTGAAAATAGATAAAAATTAGTAAGAATTGATCGCAAAAATATTTTATAAAATTGTTATAAAATAATTTATATATGCAGCATTGAATTTTTTTTTAAAAATGGTTAGATTTAAGTTTTATAATAAGATTTAATAAAATAAGTATATTAAATGGGAATTATTGTGTTTAATATATTTTTTTAGAAAGTGATTTGATAGTTTTTTAATATTTTATTCCTACTGTTCCAATGTTTGATTGACGCCATCACATGAGTAGGCTTTATTTAGTGTTTTATCCATTTATCCCACTCTGTCAGGCTATTTTTACCCGGTTGTGAATGTTAAAGCTACGAATTTAACAACTTGATTTTTACGACAGCCGTAACAAACGGCTATTGTACTTTTAGTTTTAAAATACGCGTTTACAGCGGTAACAAAACGTTGGCAAAATTTAATTTTACTTACTTATTTTACTATTTAATATATTTTTGTTATTATTTATAGGTTTCATTACACTTTTTTATATTATTTATATGTTTTACTATACTGTTTTAATTAATTTTTACCTTTATTTACAGTACTTTACAAAAAAATTTCAGTTTTAACAAAATAAACAGATTTCAAATAGACCCTTAATCTTATGAACGTACGTGTATTGTACGTTTACAAGACACGTATTTACTAACTAGATTGTGGAATAATAAAGGGTATTAAAAAAATATTATTTTTCAATAAAAATTCACTTTGGAGAACCAGACTCCTTTGAAGTGATCCATTTATTAAACTAAAAGGTTTTAGGATCTATTTAGATAATACTTATTTTGCTGAAACTAAAAACTTATTACTAAAAGTACTGTAAATAAAGGTAAAAGTTAGTTGAAATAGTACAATGGAACTCATGAATAGTGCCAAAAAGTACAGTGAGACCCATAAATAGTAACAAAAATAAGTTGAATGATTAATTTATTTATAATTTTAATCCACATCTAAACATACACTTAGTACTCGTTTAGGGACAACTGAAACACATTGCATTTGCGTTTCAGCATTTTTTTTTTTCATTGAAAAGCACATTTCAGTGCTTTCCAGTGAGTCCCGTGTACTGTTCACGGTACCCACAAACCTTTTTTTTCAACAAATTTTTTATTAAAAATGGGTCTCATGGCACTATTCACATATTTAAAAATTATTTTGTTATAGTGTTTTCAATTTTCAGCAAAATAAATAGTATCCAAATAGAGCCTTAGTTGAAGCAACCAATAAAGAATTGGACTCATTACACTTTCTATCTTAGTAAGAGCACTCGCATCAGTCAATGGATGATAGCTTAAGGGAAAAATTTTGTGCATTCAACCTTAAAAATCACTCACATCAACTTATGTAAAATTATGCAAATTGACATTCTAATTACAATAACTTTGTAAATATATATGACTATTGTTCATGTGCATATCAATTTTTCATTTTTATTTTATTTTTGCTTCTTCTCTTTTTCTGTCTCTCTCCCCAATCTATTGAAATAGTAAAAAAAATGAATGAAAAAATTAATATTATATTGAAATAAAATGTAGAATAAATAATCTAGTATGAGTATTTTTGAAAATTCATTGTGTAGAATCAAAAAAGTTGATTCTTATATTAAAATATACAAAAATATTTGCTACAAGTACACTTTGTATTTTTAAAAGTGACTCCAATTTTCTAAGACTTTTATCGGTTTATGAATAAGTGATGGCCACCACCGCGTACCTTTAACGCGATGGTTACTTTACAAGTATAAATACTTGTGAAGTGTGGGGGGTAAGGGTCAGGGATTTAAGTCCCTAGGAGAAAGTTTTTTATACACATACATTTAGATTAGACTAGAGTATAATTTATATCTCGTATAAAAAAAAAAAAAAAAAAAGTAGTGGCCCAATTTCGTATTATTGATATTAGGCTATCACAAAAGTCCATTAAAATTGAACGATGGCATTAGAGGCTTTTACTTTTGGTAGGCTGGAACATAGTCACATCACCAAAATAAAAAAAAAAAAGGGCTGGTATTTTGGGGTTTGATGGTGCTGCAAAGCCCAGGAACTAGGCCCTATTAGCTAAGCTAAACTGGAGGCTCAAAAAGGCAAAAACTGAAGGAGAATCTCTTTGGGCCTCAACCTTAAAAACCGATCCAGTATCTAAAAAAAGAGGAATAGAGGATGTCACCAATTTTAGAATTTTTTTTTTTTAAATCATTCTAGTCGGCCTTTGACTCAGACTATTTGTAGCTAATTTTAACGAAACCTTTTATTACAAAAAAGAAAAAAAAGAGAAAGAAAGAAAAAAAAAACTACAAGCGAAACAAAAATTATAGGCAAGTAAATTCAAAAACATATTGTTAATATAATGGTGACAAATTAACAATACTAGAACTATACCATAACCCTATAAATAAATAAATAAATAAATAAAACCCCTACTCCATAAAATGTTGGAGCTATATATATATATATATATATATACTAGGTTACCAATAATATATTGATACATTATGTAAAAGGATTTTTCTTTTTACCATCATTTTTTTTCTCTATATGATCATTGTTATTAATACTTTAACTAGTTTTTTAAGTTTTTTTTTTATGATTTTTATTTATTAATTATTGGGTATTTTCCTATTAAAAAATATTTCAAGAAAAATAAGGATATGGAAATGGAATAAAAGAAGTTGGAAGATATTTGTACCTTTAGAATATGAGGGATATGTTGAAAATGGACTGATTTAATGAACTCTTATAGTCATATATATATATATATATAACTATTTAAGGGGCCTTTTCTGTTTGGGATATTCAATTTTTTTAGTTCAAAAATATCCCTACACCCTTATGTTTAAATAGAGACAAAATTAAAAGATAATTCGGTAAAAATACAATTTTAACTCCCACTAAAACATTGTCAAAATAAAGGCCCACTCTCTTATTGATTTTCAAAATTGTTTTATTCACTTATAAATTAGATTCTTAAAATAAAAATTATATATATATATAATAAAAACGTAGTTTTTTTTTTTTCTCTTTGCTACAAAATAAACGTATAATATTTGTTCATTTTTTGAAACTAGTCTTATGACACTCCTAGTTGTATTAGTAGTTCTAAATGCATTATATGAATGAAAAATTATGAGAGGCTAGTATTATATAACTTTAGCAAGATTTTCTAATACTCTTTAACTTTAGTAAAACAAAGGAACACAACTTTAGTGATAGAGTAAAAATAGTAGAAAAATGATTACATATATTTGTCAAAATGTAATATGAATGAATAAAATATGTCTTTCTTTATTGAAAAATCCTACAGCTCCGTTATATCGGTTATCTTCACATTTAACCATAAAATCCAATGTTGATTCTAAAAAAAAAAAAAAAAAAAACCAAAAACAAAAAAACAAAACAAAAACAAAAACGAAACAAAACCATAAAATCCAACGGCTAAAAATCACTCGTCGGCAGTTTCCTTCTATTTTTTTTTTCCTTGTTTACAATAATACAACGTAGCTCCTTGGTCATGCTGATGCACGTGCACATCTGCAGATCCCATACTTTTGTTAAAAAGAGAGTCTATGACACAAATTTTGTGCCACTAATTAAGGACATCATTTTGTCGAAAAAAAAAGAGCATCATAATCTATGACACAAAATTTGTGCCCGAAGACTGTTCTATTACCTTAGAAAACTCTCAAGAATATAAATTGCATCACAGTAAACGCATTCATCAACTTGTAATGCTAGAAAATTGAAATAAGTTAAAAGGTTTTTTTTTTTTAATTTAATATTATTAGTAGGGAAATACTAACAGATACATTTAAGGTAATTATTAATAATTAATTTAAATAAAATTTTTATGAGAAAAGAAAAAAAAAATTAATATTTTGATAGTTTTTTCTATTTCCTATAAAAATAATGTCAAAACTTTTTTAAAAATGAATTGTTAACAATTGCCTTAAAGGTGTCTGTTAGCATGACCCTTAGTAGTTTGTTCTGAACAAACTACTATTTCGTTGTCCCTCCTAATTGTTGAGTCTCAAATAATATTATCAAAAAAAAAAAAAAAAAAACTATCAATCCAAAATAACAATCACACACAAGAACACAAAATTTACATGGAAAATCATTTCTCTTAAAGGGAAAAATCACGGGACAAACTCCGAATAATTTCACTATTATCAAATCAATTACAATAATTTTTGTGTATGTCTCACAGCTAAAAAACAAAAAAAAAAAAATTCTCTTATTTTTCTTTGCTCTCTCACACAAATTTTCTTTCTCAAAAACGACAATCCTTTCTCTTTTCTTTTTTCACTATGCGGCACCCAATTTCTTTTTTCTTTTCATTGTGCAGCACCTTAATACCTAATAAACCTTATCTATATATATACCTTGGATCATGAGGTCTCTTATTTCTAATAGAATTCTTTCACTACATGGATTTCTTACCAAAAAATCAGGCTGGACCCACAATAATCTCCCCCTCCAACCCACCAATGGGAGAAGATCTTCATTCCATCTCTTCAATTCAATTTTATGTCAGTCAAACCAACACAAGGCTTGACCTTCTTCATTATATTCACCAATACCGAGAACACCTCATCATCATCAATCCCTTTCATTCTCAACTAATTAATCTCATCTTGGATTTCTTTAATCCAATCCCTTGGCTTTTCCTCATTAGATGCCCAATTATTCTTAAAGCTAACAATATGATGTTTTCCTGTAGTCCTCTTCTCAAGAGGTTCAACAATCTCTAGTGGAGGATATTACTCGCCCCCGCTCAAGATCTCTAGGATCTTTCACTTCATTATCATCCCATGTAGTCTTAGCATCTTCATATTCTTCATCACCTACCACTTCCTCTTCTGAAGCACTATTAGGTAATGTGAATTTCACCCTCTTGGTTTTAATACCATTAATCCCAACATTCATCTTTGGAGTCTTCTCAAAATTTTTAATCTCATCAAACTTCTTCTTACAGGTCTTCACATGAGTCTTGTACAAACCGCAACGTGTATGTCCTCTTGCAACAACCAATAGCCCCTTAGTAAGTTTCCATCTTCCATTACCAAGGTAGTTACAATAACCTGCTCGATCTATAGCCAATGTAGAAAACAAATTCATCCTTAAATCTGGAACATGTCGCACATCCTTCAACATCATAGTGCTACCAACATTGGTTTTAATGCACACATCACCAATTCCCACAATTTTTGAGTAATTAGAATTACCCATCTTCACTGTACCAAAGTCTCTTGCTTTGTACTTGGTAAACAACCCCTTTGTAGGGATAATATGGTGGGGGGCTGCAGAATTAACGATCCACTCAACATCATTATTAGTAACATGCTCACACTTTTGCTCTTCAATAGAGAGCACCACAACATCCTCATCAATCACAGTAGTTGTAGTATTTTTCTCACTATCATTTTTTTCATATTTTCCTTTATTTCGTTCCTTATTCCAATACCAACAATCTCTTCTTAAGTGACCATTTTTCCCACAATGGAAGCTTTCTTTAGTTTCCTTGAACTGAGAACTATATCTTGAATGTGACCTACCATTGAATTTTTGATCATTAGGTCCTTTGCTTCTACCTTTGCTCTTGTTCTCCGTGACAAAAGCTTGATCTTGTGCATTGTCTATATTTGCATATCTCATGCAAACCTCTTCACTTAAAATCAAATCTTGAATATCATCATATTTGAGTTTGCTTTTCCCTGCAGAATTACTCATTGCCATTCTCATGGCTTCCCAACTGTTTAGTAAAGAAGCCAAGAGTATCAATGCACAAACCTCATTATCAAATTCAATTCCCACTGTGGATAATTGATTAGTGTTTGTATTAAACTCATTTACATGCTGTGCTATAAGAGTGCCCTCTGCCTTCTTCGGATTAAATAACTTCTTCATTAGATACACCTTGTTGTTAGCCGACGGCTTTTCATACATGCTAGAAAAAGCCTTCATCAAATCCACTGTGGTCTTTTCTTTCACAACATTGTGCGCAACTAATCTTGACAGAGTTAATCGAATAACTCCCAATACTTGTCTATCAAGAAAGTTCTAGTCTTCATCCTTCATAGTTTTAGGTTTCATCCCCAAAAGAGGCAGATGCAATTTCTTCATATAGAGATAATCTTCAATTTGCATCCTCCAATACGCGAAGTCTGTTCCATCAAATATCTCAATTCATGAACCCTTGCCTTCTTCTCCGGCCATCTATTCCACTCTAACCTAGTGTTGATACCACTTGTTGAGTCCCAAATAATATTATCAAATATATATATATATATATATATCAATCCAAAATAACAATCATACATAAGAATACAAAATTTACGTGAAAACCCTTTTCTCTTGAAGGGAAAAATCACGAGACAAACTTTGAATAATTTTACTATTATCAAATCAATTACAATAATTTTTGTGTATGTCTCATGCCTAAAGAAAAAAAAATCTCTATAATTTTTTTTTTGCTCTCACACACATTTTCTTTCTCAAATAGAGCAATCCTTTCTCTTTTCTTTTTTCACTATGCGACACCCTATTTCTTTTTCTTTTCACTGGGGGCACCCTAATACCTAATAAACCTTATTTATATATAGTGGCGGAGCTAGAATTAGAGTTGAGGGGGGGCAAAACTTGTATAAGATATATGCATTTTATGCACATATATCTTATGTATTTAAAAAGAAAAAAAAAATAGAAACAACAAACATGTTAAGTAGCTAAGGTGATTTCGTTCCATTAATGATTAGGAAAACAAGTATAAAATATATATATATATATATATATACATATATTTCATTTTTCACAATAGAAACAACAAACATGTTAAGTAGCTAAGGTGATTTCGTTCCATTAAAGATTAGGAAAACAAGTATAAAATATATATATACATATATTTCATTTTTCACAACTTCATCAGCAACCAAAATGAGTCAGTTAAAAAAAAAAAAAAACCAACAACTGTTCTCACCTTAAAAACTGAAAATAAAAATGATAGTATCAAAAATAAAAACATTTTTTTTTGAGTGGGCCGGGGGGGCAGCGGACCCCCCCTGGCTCCGCCTCTGTTTATATATATACCTTGCCGCTACACCATCCTTGTAGCACACAGACTCCTACACAAACAAATTGGATCATGAGGTCTCCTATTTCTAATAGAATTCTTTCACTACATGGATTTCTTGCCACAAAATCGGGCTGGACCCACAACACTAATTTGTTTGTCCGATAGTATGGATTTTTAAGAAGATATCATTACTATTTTCTAAAATATATGACACTTTGTTTTTTGACATTGTTCTATTATTATGTAGCTAACTCAAAAAAAAGTAGATCATCCTTTTCAAAAAGCGAGATGCTACCTTCATAATATTTTTACAACATTTTCACAATAAATCATAGGTGGTTGGTTATTACTGGTTCAAATTTGAACCTAATACTAAAATTACTTTTTTACCCTAATAATAACAACTAATAACAACCTGCTATTTATAATTTATTATAAAAATATTATAAAAATATTATAAATATATCATTTCTTAAAAAAAAAAAAAAAAAAAGGGGTGGATCATCAAAAGTAGACAACTACTTTAATAAAAAGGAATGGAAGAAATGAGTGTTTTTCTGCTGAAAATCCACTATACCACGGGTAATAGTACCTAGTGAAAGTGAACTCTTAAATCTAGACCGAGATTTGTACATCTCCAGCTCCTAGAATTTCCCCTAAATACAAATCCAACGGCTCACAGTATTAGACAAGCCTCTAGTTTAAGCTCCAAGACCAAGAGTGGTTCAGTGAAAAGAGAGAATAAAGTAAATCAATGGGCCAAACTAAACACGAAAGCACATTTTTCAACATAGAACACTTATAAATACCTACCTTCCTATGCATTAAGCCAACCACCACCACCCCACTGATTCATTCACTAGCACACTACTGAATGTACTTTGTAAAACAAGAAAATGGAAGCAATTCAAACCTGGGTCTCCAAGAACAAGCTCACCACCATTGGTCAGTATTGTAAACCCTCTTTCTCAATTAATATGATCCTTTCTTCTTCTTCTTCTTCTTCTTCTTCTTCTTAAATCTATGTAATAAAAATACAAAGGCCCTAACATGTAAGTTCTATGTATAATATAAATTGTGGTAATTGAAACATCAGAATAATTTTGTGAACTATCAATATCCTCATCATCATGAAATGGTTACTATAGGGGCACTGTGGGCATCAGGAATTGGAGCATCACTAGCTTATAATTCACGTAAAAGATCTGACCTCAAGCCAAGCCTAAAGCTTATTCATGCCAGGTATGTACATAGGCCTCATATATTGTATCAAATTGTTTTTTGAGTTCTAAGAAGTGTGTGTTTGTGTTAAGATACTAACAAAAATTGTGTGCCTTCTTTGTTGCTAGGATGCACGCACAGGCTTTAACACTGGCGGTGCTCTCTAGTGCAGCAGTCTATCATCACTACTACGAGAAGAGTACCATGGAGCATGGAGAGAGTACTCATAATTCTCCAAAGTGAGAAAGTTGTATTGTATCTGATCTGTGGATGTAAAGGGTTCCCTTTCCCTTCAAATTTATTTATATTTCTGGATTTTTATGTAGAAGGGAGATGTTTCCTATTCCGATCGAGTTCCATTTTTAAGTGGATCATGATGTTCTATTGTAATTATTAATCCAGGAAACCTATCTTAATATCAATCATATTTGGTTTCGTGTTCATAAAGTAAGGTTGATTTCTTTTTTGGTCCTCAGCAAAATTTGAATACTATACCAATATATCTATCAATAATCATGTAAGGTAAATGAAGAAACCATATTTTATTTCTTATATCTAACAGTGTATATGATATGATGTGATGGGATTTGTAATATTGAAATCGAGAGTAAAAAATAAACCATCATGTTGCTACGCATGTACAAAGCAAATGTACGATCAATTACTTGATTCTAATGTTAGTACTTAATGAAGAGCATATTAATGTTTAATTGATCCTAATGTTAGTACTTATAAAAGAGCATATTAATGTTTTTGTTCTTTGATATCGAAATTTGTTTGAGATTCTGAAGAATAAGAGAGAAGGCATTGGCTGAATGTTTGAAATTTGATACCCATTAGTTAGATGTTGAAATTAAAATGAAACATAAAATATATTCCAGAGAAAGTAGAAGTGAGAACATAGAAAGTTATGTGGTTCAATATGGCATAAAACCATTGGTGACTAAATTTTTTAGTATAAAACCATTGATGACTACATCGATCTAACAAAATAGCATCATATTATCAATTATTTCTTACAATGAACCCTCTATAGGATTTAGGATTTGATCCACGTGGGCTTTAGACTAAACTGGGGCTCTTGGGCCATTGTACATCATCTATACAATTATTTAAGGTATTTCTCCTGTTTTAAATTCTCATTTTTTTTTGTTCAAAAATACCTCTACACTCTTATACTTTATGTAGAGATAAAACTAAAGGACAATCCAGTAAAAATACTCTAACTCTTACTAAAACATTGCCTAAAAAATAAGGTCAAATTGTTTTATCCACTTATAAATTAGATTCTCAAAATAAAAATTATATATAAAAAATAAAGATATATATATTTTGGCTAAAAAATAGGACCACTAAGCCTAATATTTTCACTAAGAGAAATAATATGTCTACAATATTTTTACAACATTTTTACAACAAATCATAAGTGGCAGGTTATTACTGGTTATTATTGTTGGGGCCAAAAAGTAATCTTATGATTTAGAAATCCTTTCGAATAAAGATTTAGAAATCTATATGATTCTAGATTTAGTGGAGATAAATTTAGTTTCATTTTGTTGTCTCATTAATAAAGTGTACAAATTTACAATATGGAATCATAGTCATAAATGTTCTTTTGCCGAAATAGAAGTAACACATTACTCCACTTACTGTTCCCTACATCATTTTAAATGACATTTTTATAAGAGATATAAGTATTTAAATTTAATTATAAAATAATAACAATAATTAATGTTAAGATCCATTAGGTTAATTTGGTTTAATATGATAAATTATAGATTTTTTCAAAAACTTAAACTATTAGAAAATTATGAATTTAATCTCTTAACCATAATTTTAAGTTTTTAACATGATAATGGTATGGTTCATTGGCTTGTTTTCCTTAAAAAGATAAATTGGGCAAAACCATAATTGTACTCCAAAAAAATAAAAAAGTGTAAGACTTTAAAAAACAATACATCCATAATAATAATAATAATAATAATGATGATGATGGACACCAGAAAAACAAGCCCAACAATAATACTAGTAAAAACAGAACATTAACATCTACTTCAGTTTTAGATGCTGATCCCTGGGGAAAAAAAATGCCTCCAATTGTGCTATGTAGTTTTCATTTTCATGCACACGAAGCAAATTCGTTTTCATTTATACACAAACACACTAGTTATGTAATTATTAAAAACCAAAAAGGAATGTGAGACAAGAAAATTGAACACCTTGAGTTATGTAATTATTAAACACCTTGAGTTGGTGATTGGGTGTTTTTTTTTTCGTCTTTAAGCTTAGCTTGGGTCGGGTTTGGATTAGCAAAGTTGTTAACTGATTAATCCGACCTACCTAGATAAAACAGGAATGTTAAAACCAATTGAATAATTTGTATCCATTTATTTAATAAATGGTGCAATTAGTTGAATGAAAACCCAACACAATTCAACCTGATCCCTACAAATTAGGTTGGGTTAATGTTTACAAGTACTATGTGTTGGTTTGTTGATTTTTCAACCCAAAAAGTTTGAGTTGGGTTGGAAAATACTTCAAACCCAATCTAATCGAACCTAGGCACTCTTGGGTATATATATTGCTAGTCAGTAGCTCCACTAAGTCACTAACGTGTTTGGGAAATTTTAATTTTTGCAAGAAGCAGACCTATAATGTTGCAATGTAGTGAGTGCACAATTGGAGGTCCCGTTTGAATTTAGCCATTCTTTGTTAAGGAAGGTAACAGCGTACGAGGGATACCAATTTGGTTCCAAAGTCCTTAGCAAACACACGTGCTATAGATTCACGGTCCTTATCAGTTACCACACACACACTACATGTTACAAGTTTAAAGCCCTCTTGAACCGGAGATACTATTATTTACACACAGTCCGGTTAACGAGTGCTCTTGGAAAATTTATTAATGAATCATTTTAGGAAAGTTTTGATACCAAAAAGTTATTAAAAAAATTAGTTGTTTTTGTATTTTCTTAAAAATAATTTCTAAAAAGTTTATTAAACTAATGTCCTTAAAATATCCATTAACATTTTCCTTTACACAAATCTAAAGGCTTTGTGTAAATCTAAAGGCTTTGTTTTGTTTGGTTACAGGGAAGAGAAGTGAAGGGAAGGGAAGAGAAGATAAAAGTATAAGGGAATAGAAAGGAAAAATAAAGGGGAAAAAATGTCTTTGGAAGTAAAGGAGTTAGAAGAGAAATGAAAAAAATGGAATGTATTTTACACTTTTATCATTTTAATTAATCATATATTTTTTTTTTTTCAAATCAATAATAATTTATTATATTCAAAGTAATATAAGTTTTGCTTTTGAAGTGTATAAATTTTTAGCCATATACATGGTCATTCTCCTAATAGCTCTATTGTATTAGAATTGGAGTAAGTAGTACTAGAAGTCTTGTATTTTGTAAACTAAAAAGCACTCATCTAAGTATTAATTATTTGAAGGGAAAAAAAAAGGGAAAATGGGAGAGAGAGAGACGAAGGAGAGAACTAAGGGAATGCAAATTGCAAATCTTGGCAATATAAATGGCACTATTGGAGTAATTTTTTGAAGATGAAGAACAGAGTATGGAGCAGAGCTTCCTTACATTGTAAAAAGTCAAAGTAAGCCAGAAAGATTTTTCATTTAAAAAAAAAAAAAAACAAGGAAGGGTCAAAATTTTGAAATTTTTTTTAATATAAATGCATTTTTAGTTCCTACATTTTACATTTTTTTATTTATTTTGATTCCTATATTTTATTTTTACCATTTTTAGTTCCTAAAACAATTAACGCGTAACATTTAAGTCCTTACTTTCAGCCAACTAATAAGAAAATCTAAAATGATAAACGAGATACCTTATTAACTGACATGACGTTAACGTGGGATTGATGTGGCTATTAAAATATGCCAGATCAGCATTTTAATTTTTTATAAAAAGTCAAGTTAGAGAATTTAAACCAAAAAAGAAAATAAATTAAAAAACAAAACTTAAAATTATTTTTTTAATGAGAAAATAAGAACTTGTTCTTATTTTCTTCCCAAATCCAAAGGATAGATAAACCCAGCACCCACAACCCAACCACCAAGGGACTACCGCAACCCAACCACCATCACAATCAATTCCACCCAATCAACCCATAAAATAAAAACCAGAAAATTAAAACCCAGAAAAATGAAACCCAGAAAACCCAGAAAACGAGAAAAATAAAACCCAGAAATCCAGAAAAATAAAACCCAGAAAACCAATCAATCCCACCGTTGTTGGTGATGACGGAGGGTGAAAAATAAGGCTGATCGAGTGGCAACGCATGTGGAGGAAAGGCCGGTGATTTCTGGGTTTTGTTTGTGTGATCTACAGTCCGATGAGGTGGCGGCAAGGTGGAGGAGAGGCCGGTGGTTTGGTGGTTTAGCCGCGTATTCTAGAGAGAGGAAGAGAGGCTAGAGTGAATGTGAGAGTGAATGATGAAGGGAGGAGAGGCGACTGGGTTAGAGAGGAAGAACTTAAAATTATTTTTTTAATTTATATAGCTATGTTAGAGGTGCTGGGTTTATTTTTGGATTTGAAGAACAAATTCTTATTTTTTTATTAAAAATATTTTTAATTTTTGTTTTTTAATTTATTTTCTGTTTTGGTTTAAATGGTCTGACATGGCTTTTTATAAAAAATTAAGATGTTAATGTGGCATATTTTAATCGTCACATCAGTGTTATATCAACACTACGTCAGTTAATAGGGTGCTCTGTTTGCCATTTCAGCTTTTTCGATTAGTTGGCTGACGGTAATAACTTAATTGTCACGTTTTAATTGGTTTAGAAACTAAAAATGATAAAAATAAAATATAGTGATTAAAATGAAAAAAATACAAAATATAAGGACTAAAAATATATTTACGCTAATATTTTTCTTTCATGAGAACATTGTTAAACCAAAGGAGTTTCTCCAAAAAAACAAACAGAGATTGGGGTTAGAAGAGTATCTTCTCTACTCAAAGGTCCAATATGCTGGTGTCCCAAAAGTCCCATCATTGATGATCTTCTTTACTGTCCTGCAAGCAGCCCAGAAAAAATTGCCAATTTATTGTATAACTTTTATGGTGCAATAGATCTTGTCAGCACATGTTATTCAGAATTGAAAAATTTTCCTTTCTTCTAAATTGTAAATGACAATGGAAAATTGTTTCATAAATGATAGAGCATGAATATGCTACACATTTATTTAAAAATGTCTTGCGCAACTAGTAGAAATAATTTAGAAGCCAAACCACAAATTTACTATAAAATAACTACAAAATTTGCTAATGCAAAGTCCAAAGTAATCTTACAAAGTATTGCTAATTCCATAAAATTCATGTTAACTGAAATTCTACAAGATGAGTCAGAAGTAGCACGTGTGAGACCATTCTCAACACTCTGCATCCTACAAAAGTATAAGCTTAAAAGATCTTTTTATATGCATATTCCCTAAAGTTTTCAATCTTGGACTCTTCAACTAATACCACCAACAAGAAACTGGAAATTCTCCAAGGTTTTTGCATTCTCAAAAAAATAATTGCTTAGGGTTTCTTTATCTGCACTTCCTCTATGATTGTCAATCTTAACAGTCTTCAAGCAATGCCTCCAACATGGAAATGGAAGGAATTTACAACAGCTGGAATTCTCCCCTTTATAAACAGGCTTTTCATATGACAGCTGAAATGTACAAGCAACCAGTTAGTTAGCAATATGTAAAGGCCAATAAAAACACCATCTTGAGTTAAGAGTCTCAATAGCATTAAGGGCAAAAGAGAAAACGTTGAGTGAAAAATCAAATTATGATTGCAGTGACAATCAGATTTTACTTTGAAATTATTTTCATCATTGCACTTGTATTGTCAAACTACCTTTGCCACTTTTGACATCGATTGCGAAGCAAATTTTTATTTATTTATTATTATAAGTAATAAATTTTGTTAAAGTTTTCTCTTATCCCTATCTTTACTCTCTCTTGTTTAGATTCAGATATAAGCTGCTAGAAATTCTGTAAAACAAATTATGTTCTTCTTTGCGATAATAACAGACATGTTACTTTTTTTTTTTTTTGCTGAATAACAGACAGGTTACTTCTTACTTGATATGGCCGACCCTTTGATTAATGATACAAAGATTTGGGCTCATAAATGATAAAACTTACTAAAATACTGTTAGGAATATAAAATAATTGTTGTAATCTCTTTAATGAGGTAGTTACGTAATTGGTTGAGATTATGATGAGTTAGTTAGGATTTGAGCACATTTAACTCATTTAACACATGGCTTAATTCATAGAGCACATGTTGAATTAATTATCTAATTATCTTGAGCCATGTGGGCCAATGTATTAGAGCTAGTCTTCTATAAATACATGATTGTAATTTAACATTAGATATCAATTGAAGAATGAACAAATTTTTTAGTACATTAGTGCATTTCTCTCTCTCTCTCTCTCTCTCTCTCTCTCTATTTCTCTATGGATGGTGACTACCTCAAATTAAGTCAATTTTCTTACAATTCCCATCAATTCCTTTAAAGTTCATACCAATCCCCATTAGGAACCTCTAGCTTCCTAACAAATACTCATGTTGAGAAATTTCTACACGAGAACAACAATTACTTAGAGAAAAGACAAAGACTTCTCCTTCCTATTTAATTTTGACTTTGAATCTAAACTGCTAAATTGAGTACCTACCAAAACCTCACCTAGACTTCGTAAAAGTGGAAGTTTTGTGTCCTGCATACAACCTAAATTGCTATGATTTTCCTATAGTCGTGCAATTAGGTTTCAAGATTTTGCTATCGAGTTCCATCCTTATTTGCTTTTTGTACAATCATCCAATGGGGAATTGAACAAAGGCAATACCACAATGATTTTGAAAGGCGTAACTAAAAAAATAAAGAAAAGAAAGTTTGGATCACTAAAATCTGTATATTGGTTCTGGATTGTGTAGATCAAGGGATCATTGTCGTAGTGCACCTAGGTGAAGCCTAAAAAGGAGTTGCGATAAGTTCAATAATAGAACATATTTGCTCAAAAATCTAATCACTAGATTGTATGTGCTTATTATATCCTTAATACTTGCAAGTTTCAAGAAAATCAAAGATTAATAGCTATATCATTAATCAAATATTTAAATTTCAATATTGATCGAATGATAAATGACATCTGATTTCAATAAAATTTGACATGCGTGTTACTAATATAAATAGCATGCAATCCAACGAGTTAAAATTTTAAAATTCATATCTAATGGAAAGATATATGAATAGTTTGAAGGGTTTTTCTCTAATAGAAAGATATATAATTAAATATAAAATTCCAAATTTTGATGTAATGTTTGTTTGTGCATGTTGGGGGAGGGGGGGGGGGGGGGGGTGGGGATAACAAGATCTCACCATAAAATTGTCAGACCATTCTCCTTAAACAGGCATCATATATAGAAATAACAAACATTTAGACAATAAGGACTTCCCTAACTGTTAACTACACCAGAATCCTTACCACATGAAAAAGAAACCGGCTTAGCATGAGAAGCAAAAACATATAACAAGAATGATCTTTTACAATAATGAATTTGTTTATAGCAATTAAAGCACTATTTAGCATTATCATCAATCAAAAAATAGGGAGCAAAATTCAAGATTCTAAGAAATGAATAAATAAATATAATACCTTGAAAGATATTTTGTCATAATCATCAGGCTTAAAAATGGAGCCGGCTTCTATTGTTAGAATGTCCAGAAGAGGAGAAATCCAAAGCAAGCTATCCACAAGTTCACCAATTGCATATCTTGTAAACGACAGTGGAGAAGATAAAATCAAATGCAAATGCTTGACATTATATGCTGGTGATGATACGGTTTTTCTCAATCTTTTTAGAATAATCGCATTCTTCACAAATTAGACTTATACAATAAATGTTAACATTTGATATTCAAGAGAACACATGTAAGAAATGAAAAATTAATTCAAAAGAAATCAATGAGGAAGATGACTAAAAATATAAATCATAAATACCTCGGCCGACTGAAGTGACAAACTCAATAACTTTGAATTACTCAGCTTTGAGAGGAATTCAATCTTCTTAACATTCAAGGAACATCAGGACTAATTATGCCATAACGATATTACTGAACGAGTATAATGATTGACTCTACATAATTTAGGAGCATCAAGCTTGACTTCAACTAGATTCCAGCACGCCAGTAAGGCCAGTGATTTTAGCTGATCACTTGAAATCTCTATTCTCTTCAGCAGAGAGCAACAAGTTAGTTCTAAGGTCTCAATGAGTGGAAGTTCAGAGAGATGGTCATTGAGCCAATCGTCTGTTATACATGCTTGTAACTTTAACTTACTAAGATTTTTACAATGGACCAGGTTGATCTCACATGATGTCTGAACTATATGAACGCTACAAAGATTTGGTGCTTTCAACTCAACCCTCTCTAGGTCACGATTTTCTTCAATGCCAATAGCCATTAATCTATGTTGACATGACAATTCTATACCTTTCAAACCATAACACCATTTCAGATTCATGTCTTCTAGCGCAGGACACCCCAACAACTAGTTTTTGTAAAAATTGATTATCCATATGAACTTCAACTAAACACACTTTTCTTAAAAAGGACATGTTCATAAGACCACCAGTACTACTTGTATCGAACTTACAGCGATGTAAACTCAACAAACTCAATGATTTAGAAAGCAGAACACTCTGAGGCAAGCAATAACAGACACTAGCAAACCTTTCAAAATCAAGATTCAGCTCTTCCACGTTACTCTCAAGTGCAAAGCTAAGCCAGCGGTCAACACGAGACGCTGATTTCTGTCTACCCAAGCGGTCGCTTAGTGTAAAATTCTTTACAAGAAACCTCTGCGTTCTTCGGCTCTCTAAATTTTGCTCCACAAAACTGTACAAGTCCCCTCTCTTCAGCCAGACATCCCGGCCTTTCGCGATTTTTGATAACGAGTTGAAGTAGGTTTGATCAAACCGAAGAATTGGGAATGTCGACCACACATGTTTCCATTTTTTGGCCAATATTGCACAATGAAAAACTTGTTTAAATGGAAGGAATGAGAGGATGTGTTGTAGAATAGGTTCTGGCAATTCTGATATACGGTCCATAACATAACATAGAAAAGCTCAAATTTGAGAAGAAACGATGTTGTTGAAGTATGCTTATGTAGGAGACACTCGTGTATATATAATACATAGACGGTTGTTCTTATAAAACTAAGTAGAAGAGCCCCAGGACAGTGGGACTAGGAAAAAAGATTCCTAAGCAAATTCGAAAAACAATTATTACTACTTTTTATTAATTATTAAATAAAAATAAAATTTTTACCTTGTATAAAAAAATAGTAATAATAATAAAATAATTATTAGATTAGATGAATCATGAATGAATAGAATTCGATTTCATTCCAAAAGCTGAAACTAATCGGATCTCGTCCTATTCGAAAGTAGTGGGTTTTGAAATATTTGTAGTGGTATTTAGAATTAAAGCCCATGCCCACATCCTATATTTAAAAAAAAAAAGCCTATGCTCATTAATGGGTTGGCTCTGCGCACATAATTTGGCCTGTTGGGCCTTTTTTGTATGAGCCCAAAAAGGTACTTTAATTATGCCTGCTTCAAGGTCTAAAATTCTAAACAAGCTAAGCGGAAGGGATCTATAGTTACCATAGTTATTTTTTAATTTTTAATTTTTATCGAGATAATTATTTGAATTGTGCACAAATGTGTTCTGAAACGAAAAAAATGTCAACAAAGCAACTCAGTTTTATTTTATTTTTTTGGTGCGAATAAACGCTGAATACGATCCATGTTGAATTTAAACGAGACTCACACTCAACTAGAAAGAATTGGCCCAAACTCTCTCTCACCCAAAATTCACACACTTGGGTTGAGTTGGGTATGTGGCGGGTATATCGGGTCTGGGTTGGGTCAACTTCTTTCTTTCCTTTTTTTTTTATTTTTTTATTTTTTTTTATAAATAAAAAATATTTTTTTAAGAGTATTAGTCAAATGATTCATTAATCATTATATAGCTTACAATGATATCAAAAAGTTTAAACTAATTATAACTATATTTAATATTGATCATGCCATGCCATTTTTAAATGTTGTGGGGACGAGGGCCCAAATTTGTGTATTGGGTCTTAGGTTCTATTTATTAACGTGGGTACGTCTGAGGAGGAGTAAACGAATAGATAGGCCTTGGAATGGAGGATCACATATAGAAAAAGGTGAAAGAGTACAGTCCGAGAAGGTTATACTACTCAGATAAGATGAATGTTGGTTAAGCGAGTACTTAGGTAACTTAGCCGACCTTCTAAGAACTTCCAACGATAAGGATGAATTTCAAGGGTGTACGAAGAGGATAAAAATGCTGAAATATCTAAGAGAAAAGCTGTTACCACTGCATTCAATACACTACAGCAACTTTTCTAGTCGCATTTATGTAGAGAAGACCCCTAAACAGTGTAGTCTCAATCACTACTGTTTACAGAGAGCTAGAGAAGATGCCTGATGGGACATGTATTCGAGTAAAGGTTTGAATGACTGACAAGTGTACAATCAAGATGGTCTAAAAGAAAATTATATAATGTAAAAGACTCCCCATGAATGGGGGATCGAAGAAATTTGGAAGAGAGAAGAGAAAAAGAATTACTATAGCATTAACTTTCATAAATAGTGAATTCTATAATATTTCATCTCCTCGAACAATTATTTCACTAAAATTTATATCTGTTTCTATACTTGTTCTTAGTTCAAATCCTTACTAGCGTTATCCCATTCGTTAAGAGCTTAGTTTTTCCACTCACTCTCTACAAATTTATTGTACTGGGCTCATTGGGCTTGTACCCCAATCATATTGGGTTTGGGCTCCAAATCGTGACCCTACAAATGTGACAAATCTTATTTATGTAATATACCAACAATTTAAAACCTGAAATAATACTTCAATTCATACAACATTTATCTTACTAGTTTATAACATTTTATAAAATTTTAAAACTTGTGACATTTTATAATATTTTTACAAATTGTTGATGTAGCTAACTTCTTACTAGTTTTTATCTTGGCCCATCATTGACATTACTTTTCCATTAACCAATAATAATTCACCATATCAGTGATTAGAAATTTTTTTTGTAAAAAAGTTTGTTTATCTAGCATTACTCTTAATTCTTAGATTACATTTAGATTGCTTGATTTTCTCATTAACAATAGTTAATCTTCATGTCTACCTTGATTCAAATAAATTAACTTGTAACTAAAATGACACATTTCTATGCATGAAATGCTTGAGGGTTTAGGGGGAAAAAGGGTTTGATCTGCGAGTTAACAACATATTGTAATTATCAAAAAAAAAAAAAAAAAAAAAAAAAAAAAAAAAAAAAAAAAAAAACTTACATAAAATCTCACCAATCACACCCCTAATGAAAGTCAACTAAGCAAATTAACTCAACTAAGCTACATACACATCCTCTTGAAATAGCAAAAATTTACTTGTATATGCATTCCCTCTCCAAATCCCGGCCGTAAATTAAAAGCCTTAATACAATTTTATTTACATAGGACCTCTATCATGGACGGCAATAAAAAAAAAAAAAAAAAATGTATATATATATATATATATATTAATAATCAGGCGGGTAGGGTTGGACCTGAGAGCAACCCAAGACTTGAAGTAAACCAAAATATGTGGCTCGAACTTAACCTGAGTTTCCATTCAACCTGCCTAAGACCTGAAGCGTTAGGTAGGAATGGGCGGGTCTATGCTCAGTCTAGGTGTGATCATACCAACACTAGTGCACTAAATTCCATCATAGCCTAGTTATTTATTTATTTATAATTAGATAGTTGAGAGTATGGGGATTTGAATCTTGGGTGTTTTCCTTATAAATACTAAAAAGTGTTAGTTGAATTATAAGGTTTTTGGCCAAAGCAACTTAAGATTAGCACTTACGAGAAGAGGAATTCCACTAAATCACATTTTTATTTGAGATGATTTTTTATTTATTTATTTAAATTTTTAACATTGAACTCAATTAATAAAATCATTGTGAGAATGGTACTATTCTCTATCTAGACATCTAGTTACTGGACAAATGAGCAAGCTGAAGCTTCTATAATTTCAATTAAGACATTATACACAATGATTTTACATTGTAATGGATTTTGTCAATAAAAAACCTAACACTAAATATATGAAAACTCTAAGAGGTTTGTATTGGTGGTATTAATTGTTTGGTCTCTTTTATAAGGGAAACCATAATTCAAATCCCTCCTGCATTTAGTGTAATAATTGTATTATTAAAAAAAGAAAAACACATAAAACAAAATTTTTTCTAAAAAAACCAAAAAAACTAAGATTTCTTTCAAAGAGTACTACATGATAATTTAGTATATTAACCTTATGTGCACATTTAATATTCACATTGCTACTAATTAAATGCGAGATGTGAGTACTATCTTCCTTTTCTTTTCCGTTTTTTTTTTTTTTTTTTTTTTTTTTTTTTTTTTTTTTTTGTTGAGAAACAGGTGTGACTATCTCAAGTCATATTACTTCGAATTTGGTCATATGATTATTACCAACACGTATAGAAAGTCAAAAATCTAAAACAAAATTTTCTCTAAAAAACAAAAAACTAAATTTCTTTCAAAGAGTACTACATGATAATTTAGAATATTAATCTTATGAGCACATTTGATATTCACATTGCTACTTATTAAATACGAGATGTGAGGACTATCTTCCTCTTTTTTATCTTTTTTTATTAGAAACAAGTGTGACTATCTATTAAGTCATATTACTTCTAATTTGGTCATAATGATTATTACCAACACGTATAGAAAATATTTCAATCTGAATCTGTATAACAACCAACAAATGATGGCCTACATGTTTTACTTCTTAATTGGTCGGTGAATGCTTGGTCAAAAGAGAGACTAGGTATTTATCCAATTACGTTTTTTATGGGGGGAAGCATTATCGTCCACAAAGCGTGTGGAAAGATTTCAATTTTCTACATTTTAACTTTTTTTGTAAGTTTTTATGTATTATTTTCAACTAATATGGAGATGAGTTGATAGTGACGCTGCTGTGTTACAAGGAAACACTGAATATTACCTGCCGTCCTCGATTGCCAATAGTATTTTGAAAAACAAATAAGGAGTTGCTATTGGTGATTTTGCTTAATGTATGACCCACAACCACAATGTGACTTGTATGAATTCAACATTAACAAAACAAAAAATAAAATAAATAAAATTAAGGAAACAAGAAAACATCAATTTCTTGGAAAATTCATTGCCCTGTGACTTAGGGAAAAAAATTTGACGAAAGGGATTTAATGAAGTTGCGTTGGTTGCATAGATAACCTCTTGATGTGAAGAAAAAAAATGATGTTTTTAATTAATACATACGTACATATTGTTGGGGGATGATAACATCTTGAGAGATTTCAAGGGATCAAGGGATTTTAAAAAAAAATATTTTTAATGCTAGATCAAAAAATTAATATAACATGGCATCATTTAATTTTAAAACGTAACTCAAAAGATTTGGACCTAAATATGTAGTATTAATTTATCAAATTTTATTATTAAAAAAAAAAACTCAATTTGTTTTCTTACGTAGAATTAAATTTCCACTCACGTGTATATATAAACACTTTTTATTTTTTATTTTTTTATTTTTTTTATTTTTTTATATATAAATTTCGGCATTGAAGTGTTCAAAAATACACATGCTTTTACACTTGCATGAAAACAACACGTAGGGCTTCAATAATATAACCATTACTCCAACTACAATATGTTTTGTTGATTTTTTTTTTTTTTGAACTTTTGGTATTTTATAGAGAAAGAAAAATAAAATACACACGACACGTGGTCGATGGAAGATTTTTATACTAATTTGTAGGGGTGTTCGCGGTGCGGTGCAGTTTTGGGTCATTTTTAGCACCACACTTTACGATACGGTTTATCTAAAACCATAATTGCACCACACCTTGTTTTTGCGGTTATATGTGCGGTGCGGTACAGTGTGGTACGGTTTAAAGTTTAGATAAAACTATAACCATATTGCACCTCATTTTTATAGTCACACGTGCAATACTATGTATAAGATGTGATTTGAAATTTGTATATTTTTCAAATTTTGGGATTTTCCTACTCAACCCAAAACTAATTTTTCCCTTTTTTGGGCCAAATTTTAAAATATTGAGCTAGTTTTTCTTTATTTTGGGTTGGCTTTTCTAGTCAATACTTGCTAAAGTTATTAAACTTTTTTTTTTTTTGAAAACTAGGGTTGTTAAATTATTAATAATATATTTAATATTAAAAATAAATAAATATATTAATATATAGAGAGGATGCGGTGCGGTTTGTGCGGTTTTTTTAATTATAAAACGGCAAACTGCACTACACCATGCAGTGCGGTACGATGTACTATTACTTGCGGTGCGGTTATGCCATTTTGTGGACGGTTTTTGTACAATTTTTACGGTTTGTGCAGTTTATACGATTTGGTAAACACCCCTACCAATTTGCATATTCACATCGCATCAAATTTCACAACACGA
Source organism: Quercus rubra (assembly GCA_035136125.1). Classification (NCBI taxonomy): domain Eukaryota; kingdom Viridiplantae; phylum Streptophyta; class Magnoliopsida; order Fagales; family Fagaceae; genus Quercus; species Quercus rubra. The sequence continues at coordinate 62,879,893 of CM068734.1, read as the reverse complement.
TAAGTACGTAAGGATTTGTTTCTATACATTCATCATGAATGATAAATCAAAACAATAGACATAAAATTGAATACAACTAAAGAAAAGTTCTACTCTCCGACATGATAGTAGACCGACAAAATCCAATAGATGTGGCTACAATATAGCTTTCGTGTAGTTTGTGCATAGATAAAGACTTGACAAGATCTTTGCCAATCCATACAGGCCTATATTTGGAATAGTAGTTTATTTTTTTCACGGTCGTTGCTTTCTGTTTCTCAACCCTTTCTCTATATGCTGATTTTTCTTGGAACATTCTTGCTAAGACAATTATGACAACCTTTCTCTTTCTCTCTGTCTCTTTCCTATTCCTGTTTGTAACTAAGAAGTGAAAGAAAACAAACTTTGGTCTTTACAAAGAAAACTTTTACTATTATCTATTTGACAGATTCTTCCTCACATTTTAGTTGGGTGTAGAATGAAAAAAAAAATCTAAGTGTTTCACCTCTTTTTTCCAAATAAAGAAAATCAAAGGTTAAATGTGTGCAACTTTGAACCCTTCCAAGTTCAAACCACTTGTGGCATTTTCAAGTCACACGATTTTTTTTTTCCATTCTATGACAGCATGCTTTGATGAGCACAAAATTTCAAAGACTACCATATTTTCTGCGATCTTTGTCTATTACGTATTTGAAGGTACCAGCTCAGTGAACTACACTTTCTTGGCAACTTCAAAGCAAACGTAGTATTATATATAAAGGAGGGAAATGGTCGTATACATTAAAAACTAAACTAGAACAGTAACACACACCACACTCGCACAAAAGAAATGGAGAGGTATACCTCAGACAAGAACTCTGAACGAACTGAGTTTGTATCTTCAGGTGCGAATCTCAAAGTTCTATTTAATTGTTCATTTCTTTTTTGTGTTATTTACTTAAAGAGTAATGGCTGTAGAAATAATCATGGTGTAGTTCTGAAACATGTAACTAATATGAAACATTATTCTTAACATTTCCAGACGTTTTCAAAAATCTAAACACTTAGAATGGAGCATATTTTAACCAAAAAAACAAATGTGGTGAGTTATTCTTAGAATGAAACATATTAAAAAATTAAAATAGTAATAAATTTTGACTGCTTTTGGAGTGCATACCATCATGAAACTTATTTCTCAGCTCTCATGAATACCTGTGAATCCATGTGATGATGGAGATAACAAAGTAGAAGCTGATTGGATTCTTGTTATAGTTTAAGTATGAAAATAATATGGCATTAAGAAAAATGAAACATTTTGCCTCCTTTGCTGTGTTTTTAAACATGAATGCATTTTTATTATAGTGAAAAATACAATTTTATGATTCTTCAAGAGCTTGCAACTTTAATTCATTTGCATAACTTGTTGAGCAGGTTGATCTGTCAAAATTCACACACTCATAGCCTCACTACTTTAAATCTAGAAGGATACCCTTTTCTTTGCTCTCATCATCATTTATAGAGACTGGAAGGCACAGGCGCCTTGGCGTAGAAGAAGTAATGGTGAGATTCATCAACTGTGAGTCCAAGGAAAGGAAGGATATCTTCAAGCAAGGTGATCCAAGTGACATTGATAAATATGAGGGGTTAGATAGCATGATTATTGAAGAAAAGGAAAGTGGGATAGCTAGAAGATCCAAGAAGCGGAAAGTGGAAGGGTTAAGGCTGCAAACAACTGTTCCCATCAAGAAAGTGTTGCTGGATGAAAATAGTTCTGATTTGAAGGAAAATGCCAATGATTCAAGCAGTAAAGTATATCCTGCGGTCGCTTTGCCTAAACCCGAAATTCGGATTTCTCCAAGGACTACTAGTGAACATAATGCAGCTGCAATTAAGGTGCAGAAAGTTTATAAGAGTTACCGGACTAGAAGAAACCTAGCAGATTGTGCTGTAGTTGTTGAGGAGCTCTGGTTTGTTCTATTAACAAAACTATGTTTCATCTACCTACAGCTTATATTTCCAATTTAGAATTTTATTTTGTCTAATTGTTTTGTTTTTATAAATTTTGTAGGTGGAAGGCAATAGACTTTGCAAGTCTTAGGCATAGTTCGATATCATTCTTTGAGTCTGATAGATCAGAAACTACCATTTCAAGATGGGCACGAGCTAGGACTAGGGCTGCCAAGGTGTGTACATATTACCATCATTTAGACTTCCTAGGTTTGCCGAAATTTTAAAGATGAAATTTTTTTCAAATCAATTGTTTCAACAGTTGGGGTCAACTCAGTCGTTTTTTTTAAGACAAAAGTCATTGCCTTGAAAAATATTCAACTTTGCTTTATTAGTTTTGCTATTTGACCATGACTTAAAATGCAATCAGTCTATTTCACGATTTAGATTTTATTTTCTAGATCTGACGGTGTATAAAGTGACACCAAATATATTCTTAAATTTTAAATATTTATTTTAAATCATGAAATAGATTTATTTCAAATGGAGAGCATCCTTTTTCAGTAAATTGATGTAAAATTCATATTTTTCATCTTCTTACAAGAACTCCTTTGTATGTTATTGAATACTGTATAATACCATATGGTTGACTGTAGGTAGGTAAAGGTTTGTCCAAGAATGAGAAAGCTCAGAAATTAGCTTTAAGACACTGGCTTGAAGCGGTTAGTCCACATTCTACATTCCATATGTTTTATTTTTCCTTAGCATTGATTATTTCCTATAGTCATGGATTCTTATAGATTTGACTCAAAAATTGACTTTACTTGATGACTAAAAAAATTGACTTAAGTAGTTAGGAAATCTTTTGAGGTCTACATACAATGCCCTTTCTAAAAGGGAAAATTATGAGGCATGATGAGAGAAGACCAAGTTTTTTGTGTAATAAGGGGTTTGGAATCATAAGAAAATGGATTAAGCTATGTTAATTTTCTCCTTGTGTTGCACAGATTGATCCACGCCATCGGTATGGACACAATTTGCACTTGTATTATGATGTTTGGTTTGACACTGGGAGCTCCCAACCTTTCTTCTACTGGTAAAACTCCAACAACCTTTAAGATATGTTTAGCCTTCTATTACTATATTTCTTAATGTATTGACTATTGACCATAAAAATAAAGGTTGGATGTCGGAGATGGCAAAGAAGTAAATCTAGAGAAGTGCCCAAGGACCAACTTGCAGCGTCAATGCATCAAATACCTTGGACCAGTGAGTACAATTGATCTGTTAACTTATCATAGACACTTTGTGGGGCAGGATAATATTTGATGCTACCAAATCTGGCTTTATGTTTCAACACCAATTTGGCATGTACAAAGGACCTTTCTCAATTTTTACATAATACTCATTCTCTTTATTTTTAAATACCATTTTCACATTAATAATCAGAATATGATAAATTTTGGTCAGAATGAATATCGTTTTCCAAATGGAACAATCGAATTATAGAGGCATATAATATTCCTAAATTTTCATTGCTTAAAAACAAACTTGAATTTGAAAGTAATAATCTTGCTCTTCCTCTTTTGATTTTTGTTTCCAGAGTGATCTATCATATAACAAGAAGAAAAGGCCTTTAGACTTTGGTAGTATGGTGGTCATAGTTGGCTTGTTAGGCTCATTTTTTATAACTTTTAACTTCATCTTGGCAGAAAGAGAGGGAAGCATATGAAGTGATTGTAGAAAGTGAGAAGCTTGTGTACAAACAAAGTGGAATGTTAGTGGACACAGATGATGGTACTAAGTGGATATTTGTCCTCAGCACAACAAGGAACTTGTACATTGGGAAGAAGAAGAAAGGCCAATTTCAGCACTCTAGTTTTCTAGCAGGGGGTGCCACCACCGCAGCTGGAAGATTGGTGGCCCATAATGGGGTTCTTGAGGTATCTATGGTTGCACGCATATATATATACTCTTCATAGAATCAATAGTTCAGAATGTGTCCTCAATGTCTAGAACAAAAGAAGCAATTTTAAGGGGCAATATGCAATAATGTCATCTTCTAAAGATATCGTATCCAAAATTTTGATGTATACTTTCTCATCTTGTTAGGCTATATGGCCTTATAGTGGTCATTATCACCCAACAGAAGAGAACTTCTTGGAGTTCCTTAGTTTCCTAGAAGAGCACCATGTGAACTTGACCAATGTTAAGGTAATTTCTTCCATCCTCTGTCACATGGTGTTACATAGTTGGTACAAATTCATTTGAGTTTGATTGAATTTGTGTACATCTGAATGGTTGAACTGCAGAAATGTGCCATAGATGATGATGATCCAACATTGAAAGTGACCGACAAGGAACTAAAGTTGGAGTCAACGAGGGGTTCCTCTACAAATATCAAATCATCTTACACAGAATCAGTAGATGTTGATGTGCCTAACAAGGAGGCTGCCAATGTCACAATTTGTCATGATGAAATAGGAACCAATGTGAAAGCTCCGGCGTTTAAATTGGCTAAGTGTTTGTCACGTAAATGGAGTAGTGGAGCTGGTCCTCGTATTGGGTGTGTTCGAGAATACTCAGCACAGCTTCAATTTCAGGCACTTGAACATGTAAATCTATCACCTAGGACCATGCCTGGATACTTTCCTAGCAATGCTCCTATTCCATCGCCAAGACCAAGTCCCAAAATCCATCTATCACCTAGCCTTTCATGTATGGGACTTCCTAACCCAATGGTTCACGCTTCAACTAGTGACTAGATTATAAACCAACAAGTGAATTTTTTTTTTTAGGTCTGTTAGAACTGAAAGGTTCAGGGCTAGTGGCACTTTAAGGACCATTGGTGTTTTTTGTGCCCTTATAGTGTGAGCCTTTAGTAGTGTCATAAAAACAAAAGATAAGGTACAGAAAGGGACTAACCTATACTGATTTTATTTTGTTTGCTATTATTATTATTATTTTTTTTTTTCCTTCGATTTATGTAAGTTTATGTAATTTAAGATGGGTCAATTTTTCCCCCTGAATATTTTATAACCCTGTTCAGTGGGGTGGGTATTTTCTTTGTAAGATTTGTTCTTGTATTCATAATTAAAAGGTACTTTCAATGATATAATAAATTTCCGTTCTCTTCCTCTTCCTCTGTTTTTGTGTCTATCCCCAACACACTTGCATCTGATTTCTTGTGAGTTTGCTATTCTTAATAGCCTCTAAAGCTATTCTTATTGTACAAAGATGGATTGATCACACATAGAAATCAAGTTGACTAATATCACTACACTTATAATTGGCAATTTTAACTAATTTAGTGCAAATTATTAAAGTAGAATAATATTACTACACCCATGGTTGACATAATACGACTTTTTGTCTTCAATTGTGGAACTTTATTGCCATTACTGATGATCAATTTAAGGTATATTGCTTTCAACCAATTAGCCAATGTTTTTGCAATTAGTAATGAGCCTTTTAGCTCAATTAAAATCTCTTGATATTTCTAATTGAGACGCTCATAGTTCATATCTCCTATTTTCTTTGTAATTATTAAATTTATCTTTAGGGAAAAAAAAGATTTTTTTGTTTTTATTTTTTAATTATCTTTTAGCTAACATTACATAGTTCTCAACAGGTCAAAGGTAGCTCATATATACATGGGATAGGAAATTATAAACTCATTAGAAAGCCCCTCTCTTTGGAGAACTATAATCTCTCTCTCTCTCTCTCTCTCTCTCTCTCTCTCTCTCTCTCTCTCTCTCTCTCTCTCTCTCTCTCTCAATTCCAAAGTTATTAGGGAAGGGGGAATTGAACTCCTGGACTTCTCACTAAAAAACCCATGAAGTGTTAGTTGAGTTACAAAACTTTCAGTCTTTATTCTCTAATAGTGAAGATTTTCGCCACTCACTCGGCACTCTAATAAAGGTTGGCACACTACTAAAACATGTAAGTCTCTACGTGGTTTTCTCTCTTTTATCTTTACTATTTACTAATATTGCTAAGATCCGGAAATTTACAACATCTTTTAAAAGACTTGAAGGCTTTCAAGAAGCACCTAAAATTTTGACCAAAAAGTTAGAGCACTCACAATAAAGATGCTAAAATAACTCAAAAGTTATTTTAGCATCTCAACCACACAAAAAAGGCATACAACAAAGTTGCTATAGCTAAAATGTTTTGAATAACCATGTGGGTGTAAAATGAAATTGTCAGTACTAACACTACATTCATTCACATAACAGATCCAAGGACATAATGGAAGATACTAAAGATAAACTACGATCAATCTAATAGATAAAAAGGGATTTAAATGTCACAGAACAAAGAAATGGTTCCATCTACGTTTCCATGATAATTTCAAAACAATCGGACCGATTGAAAATCGAATTCTTGTGCATTGAGTCAAGGCATACAATTGAAGTCATAACTGATTTAATGGTATGAAGATTTTTTTTTTTTTTTTTCTTTCAGATTTGAAACCCCTACACATATTGCTAATTACATTCATATAGAAATCAATATTAACATAAAAATCCTAATTCAAGGGAATGCACCATTAAAAAATCTAGCAGTATCTTCTTTCCTTTCAAAAAACATTTAAGCTTTATGTCTATTCACACAAAATAAGCTTCAAGGATAGAACTTTTTCTTTTTCTTCACACTTGCCACATTATCAAATTTTGTTTAAATTTAGGAAAAACTTAGGTTATCTTGGAACAGTGTTTTGGGCTCTCACAGAGAGTGTGAACCCCATGGTGAGACCACGTGTGAGGTCTACTCATTTTGTGAAAGCCTAATACACAGCTCTAAACTATTGAAGAATTGTTCAGAAGTTTAACCGAAATGCCACTCATAGTTAACTAGAAGCACAAGATAATTTCATCTAATTTATGATAGAGGGGTATATCTAATTGTTTTTAAATTTTAAAAAAAAAAAAAATCCGGCGCTTTTTTCATCCTTGAAATAAAAAAGAAGAAAAATTGCCCATTTAGTAGACCCAATCAAATCATCCAACTAAAAACTGATCATTAATTCAAATGAAAGAAGAAAGTTTGTGTTATTTATAGCTTTTGTTTGTAATAACAAGTTGGAAAGCAAAGAACTACAAAAGCTCGACCGTTGAAGGGTCATTAATAAGAATATTTCTTACATGGAGCGGCATCTCTACATAAAATACCAAAAAGTCTTTAGTATCCGTTATAGTATTTCTTTTCTTCACACTATTTCTCTCTTTACCTTTTCGAATTTCAAATTTCAAACTCTCTCCCAATAAACTCTTAAATCTTAATAAGTCTTAAACTCTTAACACTTTAACTTAAGCCAGAGCGCTCTTTGCAGTGTCAAAGTTCTTGTTTTTCCAAAAGCATTTTCTGAAAACACTTTGCTTTCTAAACACAAATCCGTTTCCAATTGATTTTTACTCAAATGGGTGCCTCAGGAAAATGGCTAAAATCTCTTATAACTCTAAAGAAGCTCCATACAAGTACAACAAACCATGTAAGCCAAAACTTATAACCCGAACTCCTCGTTTCTGTTTTTCTCTTGTTTCCTGTGTTTTCATTGTTTCTGTTTTTGTTTTCTTAGGACAAGATGGTAGGGGACAGGAGTACCAAGAAGAAATGGAGGCTATGGAGGAGATCATCAGAGGGTACGAAGAAGGACAAGGCGTCAGATTCTTTCAATGCTGCCATGGCTGCTGTGGTGAGAGCTCCACCAAAAAATTTCATGGTGATCAAGCAAGAATGGGCTGCCATTCGCATCCAAACCGTGTTTCGAGGCTTCCTGGTAAATGGGTCTCTCTGATTTTGCTTGTTCTCAATATTCTTTGGTTTATTCTTACCAAAAGGTAATACCTAGACATGGTTTTCCGGATTTTTAAAAGGAACTATTTAGCTGTAGATCGTAAAGTTGAGGTCTTTAAGTCATTATTTGTTCTAATCTTAGGTAGCTGATGAGTAAGTATGTGCTCAAAAAACTATCAAGGAAATTATTATAATCTTACACCAGTTTTTGATAATCAGTAACTGTTATATATAAATTGATCTTTCCTTATTAGTCAATAGGTCTCTGATTTTGCAGTTTTAAGTACTATGTAGCTTACAGATAAAGAATGTGAAGCTATAGATTGTGAAAATATTAATGAGTCACTGTGAGTTTTAACTTTATGTTGTTTTTTATTTTTAAAACTCAAACAGCCTTTTGATGCTCTTAATTTAGATATCATATGTTTCTTTTAGACATGCTTCAGACAAAGCTTGTAAAACTTTAGCCATGATCCTTGTAGCTCAGCAGCATAGCCTGCTCTCCTTTATTAGAATGTTGGTTTGTGAAATTGATCTCAATTACTATCCCGCACCTTCTAATCTTAGCACTAGATGTCAATACTCTGAAGTTTAAATGTGTTAATCTAATTCTCTGTCACATTTAAATATATGACTACTATGACTTATTTATTATACCTTGGATGAAAAGTTTTTTTGGGCACTATAGCATCCAATTTTGGGTGTTAAGTATAGAATTGAGCTCAATTTTTATCTGTAAAAGCTTTACCATTTACCTTTAGAAGGAAAAATTAATGCTTTTTAGCATCTACAAATTCAAATAAAGGTTGTTGGAAAGTTGGATTGAGCTCAATGAATATCTGTAAATCTAATCTTTAGTTAGTAAGGTTGAGGTTTTCTGGTCACTTTGAATTCCAAATTTTACTGGTTGGAAGTTTGAGTTCAATCACACAATGAAGTAATCTAATCTTAACACTAGATAGGTTCAACATGTTCTTTTTTGAGAGTTTTATTTCCTTAGCTACTTCGAAGGAAAAATGGGCCCAAGCTAGAAAATTAGGAGGCTGCATGCATTGGTGTCTGTTTCAGTTTACTTTGTAGACTTTCTGTTTGGTGACAAAAGAAAATGAAGGAATAAAAAAAAAGTTTGAGTATGAGTTTACTTTTTGATTATCTACTACACCAGAAACAGTGTCACTATCTCATCAATTATAGGTAAAATAATATTCTTTTTCTTATTGAGTCAGGTTTTTCACTCTTTCAAAACAAAACAAGAGGAAAAGTCAGTATTAGAAGTGCATTGTCCTGCATTCCCCTGTATTGTAAGCAACCAAGCGAAGAGTGAGATTATTAGTCCATCCCAAGTATCAGCCCTTTAAGAATTTAGCCTGGGAAACTTCCTCAATGATCCTCTGTGTGGACTGGGGTGTTGCAGCTATGTGATCTCTGTATACCTATAAATGATTTGATAATTGTTTGGGAAGGATTCCATTAATTGTAGTTTACATTGTTCCAACCATCCACATGCTTGGTTGACGTTGTCTCCTCTTTTTTCTTTTTTACTATTTTTCACAGAAAAAATTCCCATAATCAAGTAAATCTCATTTATGTGATTTTACATTCCTCTTTTGTGCTTTTGAATTACCGTTTAGGCACATCTGTTTAGTGGCCTTAATTACATAATTGCAGGCAAGACAGGCATTGAGGGCCTTGAAAGCAGTGGTGAGACTTCAAGCTATATTTCGTGGCCGGCAGGTAAGGAAGCAAGCTGCTGTAACACTAAGATGCATGCAGGCTCTTGTTCGGGTTCAGGCTAGAGTAAGGGCACGGAGTGTGAGGATGTCCCCAGAAGGGCTAGCTGTGCAAAAACTGTTGGATGAACATCGCAACCTTGCTGATCCCATCAAGCAGGCTGAGGTATCATATGCTATTTCAAGATTTTATAATATTATTATTGTGAGGATGTAATTAGTGAATATACACTGTTAATAATGTGTATGTTGACTGTCCTCAGCAAGGATGGTGTGATAGTCCAGGAACTATTGATGAAGTTAGAGCAAAGCTGCAACTGAGGCAAAAAGGAGCTGTCAAGAGGGAGAGAGCAATTGCATACTCCCGCTCTCAACAGGTAATGAAATTGAGGGGACCCAACTATTTTCCTTTGGTAAGATAGTTAATGAAATGAATACACAGCCTAGTTAAAGATTCCTGGAAAGAGATGTATGTTTATCAGTTGGATTTTAAATGTTTACTTAGTCATTGATCATGTTGAATTTTTTTCTTTCAGCAATCAAGAATGACTGCTAGTCCAAATACAAGAGCCAACAAGCCAGTGACTTCTCTCAAGCAGCAAAGGCTGGATGTGAACAGCACAGGATGGAGCTGGTTAGATCGTTGGATGGCGGCCAAGCCATGGGAAAGCAGATTAATGGAAGAATTCCATACTGATCTCTCAGACCAGACTCCATTGTCTAGGAAAAGTGAATGTCAAGTTGTCAGTTTTCATTCATATTCTTCAGATTATGACTCAGTAAAAGTAAAAAGGAACAATGTCACAACCAGGATTTCAGCTAAACCTTTTACAGTTGGTCAAATTAGTAGCTCATCATCTTCCACCCCAAGTTCTGAATCTCTATATGATGAGAGTCATGCATCAACTTCATCCTCATTTGCATCTCCGACTCTAACGTCCAGTGAAACTCTCATGAAGGAAACAATAGAAGAGAGGAATATATTTACACCCAGCTACATGACTCTCACAGAGTCAACCAAGGCTAAGCAAAGAGCTTGCAAGTTTCTTTCACATAGTATGCAGAGGAATTTCATGGAGGATTTTCAGTTTCATAGCAAACCAATGGTAGTTTCTAATGGAGATACAAGAAGCAGTGCTGGTTCTAATCCTTCAGTTAATTGGAGCAAAGATCTGTACCCACCAGTACCATTGGGTAGGGCTGGTCAGGTAAGATATCATTGGGAGAGTAAGAGTTGCCATAAGTACTAAAGAGGCATGGTCAAACTTAAATGTTTAATATGGGAGTTCAACAGCCTGTTGCCTCTTTCGATATTGAAACTGTTCTGAGTAAAATACATAATTGAATCAAAGTTTAATGTGGAAGTACCCAAAATATCAAAGGATAATTGCTTGAGATATGAGCATTTGAAGTAGAGATATTCAGAGTGATTGTGTTCATGGAATTGCACTACTTCAATTTCTGATGTGGGTTGTTCAATGAAGATTGAATGGCATTTGTCATGTTTGTACGACTTCACAGACAAGGTTTGATTTATGTAATTATCTGGCATGTACAAGAAATTATGACTCACCAATTTCAGGAGAATTGGATGTGATATGGTAACTTAAAAGTATGGATATAGGAGTGAATATGTTCATAGAAGTAGGACTTCACAGACAAGGTACCTTTGTGTTGTGTCTAGGAGTTCAAGTATTGTTTGTGTATGTAACTATGTGGTTTTCATGTATAAGTTGCACTAGGAACACAAGTTCTGGAAGAAGAGCTGCCTGAGACAGGGTTGTACAATTTAGTTTGTCTTGGATGGCTCCATGAATATTCAGGAGTGTTGTATTGTGGTTTCTCAAAAAAGAAAAAGAAAAGAGTGTTGTATTGTGCTTAATGTACTAGACTTCTTGTGTGTCAAGAGTATATTTAGAAATTACTTTAAATTAATTTGAAAAATCATCAAAGCCATTGTTTTTTGGTAGAGTGCTTTACTTCAAGTAAATTTATCTCACTCTAAAGTGCTAGTTGAACTGCAAAATGGACAGAGAAAACATCAACCAACCAATTTCGATCCTAATAATATTCTTAACCTTGTGCTTTTCTCCTATTCCAATGGTAACTACTGGCATTCAATGCCTGAGTTCGGGCTTCAATAGCTCAATAATGGACCTACCTTAGCACGCTCCTCCTGGCCCAAAGGCACTCTTAACTTTATTTTTTTAAGAAAACCCCTGGGCCCTATGCTGCCTTTCCTGTTTTAAAACTTTATTTTATATATATAAAATTTCTAGATAAGTGAATTTTCATAGTTTGGCTTTGGTCCCAATAATTACACTTGACTCTTAAGAATTAAAATGGTCAAAAGGAGGCTTAAAAAGAAAAGAAAAAAAATAATGGCTGGTTGGCCCATGACATATGGCCTTTCTTAAAAAAAAATTGATTCTTTAACATTTAGTACCTTTTTTTTTTTCTTTTTTTTTCTTCTAAAAAAAAGTACTCTTAAAAAAAAATTCTAAATTTTTGTTCTTACTCTCTAGTTTGATTTGAGTATTTATCATTATTATTAATTTTTTTTTTAAAATTCGACAATTAGGGGTAGAGGGATTTGAACATTGTATGTCTTATTTGAAAGTACCAATAAATGCTAACCAATTAATCTACAAGGCTCTTAACAACTTGATTTGATAATTGATTTTGAGAACACACATTAACTTCCACAATAGTTTATTATAAGTTATAATTAGTTGTTGAATACTTTTTGTTGCATCCATTATGCTTTATATAATCAGCTGCTTACTTTTAGGAAATCATTATTTCGATAATGTAATTATAGGATTTGTCTCTTTCTTCCTATTATTATGTATCTTCATTAACATTTTTGTTGTTGTTAAGTTGGCTTTTCAGTTTTTCCCTATGTTCATAACTGCTATAGCCTATATATCTATACAATTAATGCTTGAAGTTTGGGCTTCCATGGCTCAATCTGATTATGAGAACATATTAGCTTCCACAATAGTTTCTAATTAAGTGTTGCTAACTAGTCTTTGTTACATCCATTATGTTTTGTATATAATCAGCTGCTTATAGTTAGGAAATCATTATTTACATTATGTAATCATAGGATTTGCCTCTTTGTTCCTATTTCTTCTTAACAATTAACATTGTGGTTATGCTGAACCTTTCCCCTTACGATCATGACTACTATAAATCGCTACAATGCTTTAAGTTTGGGCTTCAATCGCTTAATTTGATTATGAGAACATATTATCTTCCACAGAACGTAGTTTCTTATAAGTTTTGTTGACTAGTCTTTGTTGCATGCATTGTGTTTTGTACATAATCAGATGCTTACTTTTAGGAAATCATTATTTCCATTATGTAATCATTGGATTTGTCTCTTTCTTCCTATTTATTCTTAAAAATTAGTATTAGAAAAATATTATATCTACAATATTTTTATAACAAATTATAAGTGACAGTTTGTTACGAGTTATTATTAGCAGGTTAAAAAGTAAATTCGGTTGTAAATTTAAATTTATACCAATAATAACTTATCATTTATACTTTATTGTGAAAATATTATGGATGTAGCACATCATCCTCTTACTAACATTGTGGTTATGTTGTGCTTTTCCCCCCTATGTTCTTGACTACTATATATAGCTACAATGCTTGAGTCTGGGCTTCAATGGCTCAATTTGATTAGGCGAAGACATTATCTTACTTAATAGTTTTTATACGCGTTGTGTGCTAGTCTTTGTTGATTTATTATGCTTTTTGCATAACCAGATGCTTGCTTTTAGCAATTCATTATTTCCATTATGTAATCATAGGATTTCTCTTTCTTCCCATTCTCTTCTTGTACCTTTGTGGTTATGTTGGGCTTTTCCCCTATGTTCATGACTACTATATATGGCTACAATGCTTTAACTTGGGCTTCACCAATGGCTGAATTTAATTATGACTATTGACCAGACATTAGATTCATATTAGAAGTCTAAATTTTTTTGCTGATTGGTCTTTGTTCATCCATTGCTTATGCTTTATTTAAAAGAAGTTGCGCAAGTTAATATCAAGAAGTTATTGTTAGGGTTTTTAGACCCTTGGATGATTTATAGTGTAATTAACCAACTTAAATTGTGGGGACCAATTGTATCCGGTATTCAAACAACGCTGGAAGAGGTCAGGCCCAATATCTAATCCCATATGTACAAGCTGTGTAAGAAAGGGCCAGGCCCAATGTCCAATCTGAGGGTGAGGGAATATCCGAGGACAATCAACAAAAGAAGAGATAAGATTATCATCCGAGGAGAGGTAAAGAATGCTCGTGGGGGATTCGACCGTGTCCGAGGACTATAGTCACCTCGGGACTACTATCCGAGGTGTCTGGTAAACTTATCAGTCATTTAGAGTAACACCTTGGACAAACCTTACAGCAAAATGAAGGGGAAAAATATCAAATAAAAGATAAGAGTAAGCAGTAATAAATATCTAAAGGTACTGTCACCTCCACATTAAATGCCGCCCAGCTAACCTTCTGGCCGCATTAATGTGGAGGTGATACCTGAACAGTGAACGAGCAGCCTTCTAGCTAAGAATGGAAGATTCAAGAAAGGGCAAGAGAGATGGTGAAAAGGAACTTTCAACGCCAAGTCCACACGTGAATGAGGAAAAAGGTAAAAAAATCATAGTATATAAGACGAAGGAAGGAGAAAGGAAGGGGGACTGGAAAAAACAATTCTAAAATCATAGCACTAGGGCATGTCCGAAGATACTCTTTACAAAAACTACGCTTGTAGCTCTAGCCTCTTTATGCTAAAATCCAATATCTTGGCCCAAGATTCAGACTAGCTTTCTCTCCTGCACTCTATAAATTTATTGTTTGGGCTATGTGGGCCTGGATCCATTCCTGTTCTGGATTCAAGTCAAATTTGGTCCTTACATAAATAATTAACCAGTTATGAATTCAGAATATTTTCACAAATTTAATGACACAAATTAAGCAATAAACCAATAAGTGCAATGGAAAATATAGAACACAACAATATGGTGATTCTAGGAAAACCAATGATTTGTCCTACAATAAAAATCCTGAAGGAATTCAAACCTATCGATCCTAAGGTAAAATGATTAACTAAATAGAATGAAAGTTTATTCAATAGACTTAACCTTAAGCTATTCCTAGTTTGCTATCTCATATAGTATTTACTAACAAGGCCATGTGTAGCTTTGAATCCATAGACTTTTCTACTAGTGAACTATGTTGCATGAAGTCCCCGCTTGTGGCTTTGAGAACCTCTTGAAGATATAATCTCTACAACAAACCCTAGGACGACTCTATCAAACAGGATCTACACTACAGCAGTAATACCACGTTGAATTTTCTTTATTTCCTCTTGAACTCTCACTGGTTGAATAGGTGGAAGCTCGGATCTACAAAAACTCACTTGCATAGCCAACTAAATAAATCATGTCAGATTTGAAAATTTGAATCTGCGATTCTTGATCTATCAAACTTTCAATTGAGATTACAGAAACTTTGTTTTTATTAGCCAATCTTGGGTTCGAAACTTCAACAAGACTTAACATTTTTGTCATGGGTTGCCAACATCTAGTCCGTGGACCTAACAATTATAGTATTTAATAAAATTATTCACGAAGATACAAGATGACTTAGACATGTGCAGCTACTATTTGACGGCAAAGAGAAAATTACAAATAGTAAGGGAATTGATTCTTTCTAATTATTTTGGAGTGTTACAGAATAATCCACAAAGAAAATAATCTCCATGTGGCAATTATTAGAATAATAATGGTTCTCTATGATAGTTTGCAAGATATATTTTTCCATTTCTTTATTGAAGCTTTTGATTCTCTTTTTCCCGAGTAGATCAACCGCAGGCTGAAATTGACCCATCTTTAGCAAAATATTTATTATCCTTGGTAAGGACCACAAATGCTCACCTGTATCCCTAGTAAGAACCCATACACAAAAGATCTACACTATCGCCAATCTCCATGGCAACATTTGATTTAACTAATTAGCAACACGCATTTGAACATATCTGAAAGTTTTTACTACTTGCTCTAAATTCTAATACTTTAAGCAGACCATACTTTTAAGTCTGGAATTGGCTCCAAAACTTGACTAAATTGGGACACCGATATGATTAACACTCAAGTATACAAAGTTGTGGTACATATATGATTAACCTAAATTTCTAAAAGTAATCTCAGGACAACTTTGAACTTCAGTATTATGAGAAATTTATGAGACATTTCTCTAGTCTTAACCCCACTTTATGAGACATTTCTCTAGTCTTAACCCCACTTAAGAAACACAAATGAGTAGTGCAGTAACATCCTCATATTCTTGTATTAGCTGTGTTGAAATTTACCATCTATTATGGTCCCAACATTCATGCTAGTTAGTTGAAAGGACCACATTTATCACCATCATCCTTACAATTCACTGTGATTTGTGATTCACTTAATCACATTCCATGCATCTTCGAGCAATTACACAAGATATGAGTTCGATAATAAAACAACAACACAGAAAAACTTATGCATCATCAAATAGACAACAAGATAGAATTGGTTCATGTGTCCATTACAAGATTATAGACACATTCTGCAGGTTTTAGACAGTATCCCGGATTCGTTATAAACTTTGACTACTTTCTACTGCATATATGTATTTGTTTTTATGTGATTACTACAAAAATGAGAGATGATGATACATTCACAAACTTTCCACGTGGACGAATGCGCTAACAAAGGCAAGAAATAAGGATGCCACCAAAAACTGTAAAAAAAATTTAGATGACAACTGATGGGATCTTGAAGTGAAGGGAAGAAAAGGAATGAGATGCTTTCGTCAATTGGAGTAAATATATGCTTTCTTTTATGGGGAGGTTGCCATGAAGAGAAGGAAGGGTATAGTGGGGGCAGTGGGGTCTTATAGGATGACTATTTTTCTTGTTTAACTCTTATATATTTTATTCCATGGGGCACACATTCTAGTTTTGTTTGCTTTACTTTATATAAATTGAATAAAATAAATATATAAATAAAAACTTCATGTTTTTCTTTTCATATGAATCAAATCCCTGATTTGTAATGTGGTACAAAATGACATCAGCATGTCTCTTCTATTATTGGTGGCTGTGAATTATCATCGGTTCATGAAGAAACAAAGATCCACAATAATTGGTTTTCTTTTTCACTTTTTTTAGCTGTCAATTAAAAGAATCTGTTGTAATTGTCAATGTGACAGGATGATAGAGCATATATTTAGTTTAGACAAAGTTATTAATTATATTTTTTCTTAGTCATGTGAATGACATTGAGGTAAAATCTTTGTGAGGAGTTAGGTGGAGTTGAGTTTCATGTGTTTACACGTGTTTGTTCATGACTACTATTGTGCTTTCTTGTGATCACCAAATATAATACTTTATAGGAACCTACGAGGTGCATATATATACATGACAATTCTTACATAGGTCCGAAAGTCACTGCCTGACCCCAGAAACTCGCTGCTTAACCAATTAAAGTAGCTTTTTTGTTGCTAATTAACCAAAACTCTTAGAAATCCACTTCTTTTTAGTATCATTCCTATTCATTTGTATCTACAGTGCAAAAAGAGCATAGCATCTATAGTCTCTATTCTCTTAGCCAATCTGATATTTGGCTTTTCTTCTTACCTTTTTTCCTTTTTTTAGAGGTTTAGTTTGCAAAAGATAATATGCCTTATAAGAAATGATTGTGTTCTTGTGTCGATTTTTTTATTGCATAAATTTATTAAACATCTGT
The DNA here is from genome assembly GCA_035136125.1 of Quercus rubra. NCBI lineage: Eukaryota > Viridiplantae > Streptophyta > Magnoliopsida > Fagales > Fagaceae > Quercus > Quercus rubra. Next base: position 62,862,656 of record CM068734.1, on the reverse strand, counting down.
AATTTGAATATGTCATCAAAGGACGAACAAAGAGAGGTAGGGACAACAAAAAATAAAAATAAATTATCTTAAAATTTTTGACTGAAAATGACACATACCAAAACCAATCCTCTCCAAGAGAAGACAAATGAAAATAACCCTGCTATTTTTTCATGTACTTCTTCAATAAGTTGGATAAAAAAACAAAATCACTTGCTTCTAGTGTCCTATGATGGCTCAACAAATAAAGCAAAAGAGTACGGTGTTATTAATTGTTGCATGTGCAAGAATAAATCAAGAATCTTGATTGGTCCTATTTCGTCCATCATAAGCATTCCAAACTCTTACTTTTTCTTTGAGAAGCAACAAATAATACGAAGTCATAGGCAGGGCTGGCCCTGGTCATAGGTGCTTGGCACTTAGCAGCCTGTTTCACCACAGGAAAGCGATGTCAATGCTTTAGGGTCTTTTTTTTTTTTGGGAAAAAAAAATTACTTTAATTTGTTAAAGAAAATTTTGAGAAATTAGGTTTCATACTTTCATGTTTTTGTAGTCACATCTGGAAAAGGAATTACAATATTAGTAGCTTTTACGTGGGACAGTTTACAGAAACATGTTTTCTGGGGAATTCTTGTGTACACACAGTGATTTTTTGGATGAAGGTATTTTAATGAATTAGGGGTCGCCAAAAAGAATTCTCATGAAAGCTTAATCCTGTAATAGATGAGTTCATGGCATGTTTTTTAAGTCTATTGAACCACCACTAAGGTGTCGTAGTCGAAGTAATTGATTAATCTAGACTATAGAAAGAATTATGAAGATTTCTAATTAGACTATTCCTCTTATGATATAGCATTAGATGTAACTAATGCTTTATAGGGTTATGATACATTTTTTTTGGTTTTTGAGAATGTATTTTGCATCTTGTTTAGCTAGTTTGTTTTTGTTTTTGCTTATTTATTTATTTATACAATATATAAATTCTATTTTAGTTTAATCTAAGTGTATATATGTGTAAAGCTCTCTCCTAAAGACTTGAATCCCGATCCTTATTTCCCACACCCGACAAACACTTATACTTGTGTAAAATGACCACCACACCAAAAGTACGCAGTGGTTGTTTAGCTAGTTTGTTAACTTCCAATATATTTTGCACTTTATTTCTTTGTAGTATTTGGGAGAGTTCTTTTGCAACCATTGATCCCCAACTGTTTCCAATAAGGCTATGTTCAATATGGTCATATTTTACGTCAGAAACCACCTTGATCACGTTGGATACTTTGTTTCATATTTCCTTGGAACATTGTCGAAACCTTAGCGCAAATGCATATAATAATGGTCTTATAAAGTGATCTGGCTAATGCTTGTTTAAACTTTAAACCAACTTTAGCAAAAACAAAAACAAAAAAAATTAACTTCAACTATAGTAGGACAAAGCTTTTCTAATTTAGCACCTTGAATCATTGAAAAAAGTCAACTTTTGATGAGTAGTATATATTCACTTCAAGATCAGCCAACTGAGATGAGACAATAACAGTTTATTTATTCACTTCATTACTATATGTTAGGCTGCACGTTCATCAGAATGTGAAGGCACTTTTTTCGATATTGCTTTTCAAATTATATTCACAGAAAGTTTGCTCTTCATAATATTCTCTCCCTTGTGACCTTGTCCCCCCCATTAGTACCTTTAATGAAGTGCTTTGTCTGTAACATACTTTGTGAAACATACGTACAAATGACCATTGTCAGTGTTTGGTTGTTAGCTATGCCGTAATTGTCATTATTATTCAATTAAGTCACTGTGCAATTGTTCTTTGACACCAAACTTGTTATAGGAAGTCATATTTTCAGATCCAAACAACCAGAAAACCCAAAAAGGGAACCGACTGAATTAGTGCAACACTTGTAATATATCAATGTCCCAGCATATCATTAGTCCTCATATAGTCATTTGTCAATGCAAAATAATACTTCCGTTGAATTATATAACTTAAGAGACACTCCAGGAAATATTCTAGATGCATATCACTGTTTTATTATATATATACACATAATGTTTTACCCTTTTTTTTTTCTTTTGAGAAGGATATAATGTTTTACTTAATAGGAAATAAATGGTACACATTCATAATTTTACATAAAATAATAATAAAATTACAGTGAGTCTCTTTTTATATTTACTAAGTTTAGACACATGAATTTACATGTAAATATAATTGGCACACAATTAGTGATATATAAAAAGGACACTTGGCATGGAATATGAGTGCATTTAAAATCTAGAAACACGTGGTATTAACTAATAAGAAAATTAGAAAAACCCTTGGCACAAATTGAAGTATAATTAAGATAAAAATTAGAGTCTTGAATGAACTTTCTCTCAATTTTCACTTATAAATATAAATATATATATATAATTTTACACCATTGGATTTTTTTTTTCCTTTATGCTCTCCATACTTAAAAAATTTTAAGGTGATCTTATATGTTCATTAACTATCTCATTTATAAAATATTTAAAAATTTAAGTTTTTGTATTATAAAATTATGCATAACATATGAATTTATATATTGAATAGTAAATAACATCCAATTGGCATGAATTCTTACATGTGTGATAAGACCATAGAGAATATGTAATATAATTAATTGTGAGGTTTTCAAAATATCAATCAAATAAAAAAATTATTAGGCATGTAACATTGCTTAAAATTACACCATTAACTTAATCTTATCCTTCTATGTGTGTGTGTGTGTTTCATTCCATATCTGTGATAGTAAGTGAAGTAAGGAAATGGTAAAACTTAGGGAAAATTATGAGGTATAGTTTTTTAGGTGCTGTATATTAGGTTTTTTAATTCTATTCAATAATGTAATTGCATTGACCGATGCAACTCAAATGGTATTATATTTCCTAATTACAATTGAATTCAATCATATGTCTTATTAGTCACGTAGATATATGATTGAATTTGATTAAGCAACCTAAGTAAAAATACATAAAGAATCGTATTCCCCTCTAAGTTTTGGCTTCAAGAAAATCAAAGTTTCAATTCTTTTCTCATTTTGAGTGAATAGTCATTTAATTAGCCCAACCTCTCTTCACATCCATTAGGGATGGCAAGCAAGCAACCCCCCCAAAAAAAATAACAAATAAAAATGAAAATATGAAAAATAAATACTATATATATGTGAGGCTTTATTTTAGATTATCAAAAGGAAGAACCATTTTGTTGCAGTAATGATTATGAAATGTTCAATCTTTTTTTTAGAGAGTTTCAACTTATGACGTCCGTTTTTTATGGTAGTTATTTGTCATCAGACAAAGATACCAATCGGTTTTTGGTATAGATGGGAATTGAACTTCAAATCTCTTATACAATCATCAGAAACTTTACCAGTTAAATTAACTGAAATCCACATGAAATGTTCAATCTAATAAGATGTTTTGGTATAAACCTCTCCAACTATGTTACAAAAGGAGCTTGCTACGTCTGCCAACTTTTTAAAGGTTGCCTTAATAATTCTCAGTACAAAATTTTATGCGTAATTTTGTAAGTTAATAACAAAAGGAAAAGAAATAAAATTATATGTATATTTGAATTTTTGTTATTATTAGAGATTTTGTTTATATATATATATATATATATATATTCTATGTAAGGGTCATATTTTTGTGTATTGGCATATCCCGAGATAAAAGACACTTTACCTGTGATTGAGTCATAATTTCTATTGTGTTCAAAAAGACAATTATGTGATTTAACAAGTAGTATTATTGAAGACACAAGATCGTTCAAGAAAAGCTAAAACTGCATGTCCCGATATCTTCTTAATATCTGTTGATCTATCGAGAATTAATGAAGCTCGATACCTCATAATCTATCGAGATTTTTGATATAGCCCACAATGTTTTATTCTAAGTGGCTATTATTTGAGGATCTTTGTAACGTGATAGGAGAGCCTATTAAAATGCCCATTAAACTCCTATTTAAATAAGGTGGTAGAGAAAAAAACCCATAAGGTTTCCCAAGGCTTTTATATTGAAACCCTAACCTCCACCCATTGAACCAGTGAATTTAGAAAACAAAAGAATGAGATTTGCTGCGACTCTTGTGCACAGTTGGGCTCTGTAACAAGGAAAGTCTCTAATACCAACAGTTGAAGATCTTAATGGTATTCTATGTGAAGTTGTTGCAAAATCAACTACAACAATCAAAATGGTTGTTGTGGAGTTAGTCATGTATTAGGATCCATGCAAAGGAGAAGTCTTCTACAAGATCAAGTCTAATTGGAGATTGAAATTGAGACTAGTATAACTCAGTAGGTTTTATTGTAGATAATTACTTTTTGGATAGTCTAGTGGAGTAAGATTCCTTATACTTGTAACTACTTGTTCTTGATTAGTGAATTCTTTTAAGAGTGGTAACCTGAAATTCACCCAATCGGGTTTTTTCCAACAAGGGTTTTCCTCATTATGATCAAATCACCGTGTCAAACTTATTATCCACTACATTTAATTTAATTTGGTGATTTGATTGTGCCTCCACTTGATTCATGTGTGATAGCAATGCCTTGTTGAGGTAGAAGGCATACATGAAGTGAACTTTTTTTCCTGGAGAAGCAGCAATGACGGAGGAATAAGCATCAGCTAACTCTGTGCCAACAACCGCGGTAATACAGAGGATGCAAGCATTATTTGGAATGATTGGACATAAAGCGTTTATAGTTGTCTTTTTAAGTTCGTCGTCAATCCCAAGGCTCAATCTTGGATAAGTAGTAGAAACTACCAAACTGGAGTACGGTAGAGGTAGAGGAAATTTACGGTGGAGCAGTATGTAATTGGTAGTAAGAAGTATGTCATGAATTTTATTTACCAAAACTATCTCCGTGTAATTCTTTATAGAAGATTTTTAGGATTGAGATTTTTTTTTTTTTATTTGGCCATGATAGGGTCCATTCAATAAAGAATCGTATATTTTACTTAAATACTTTTTTTGAGTCTCATTATCAAGGTTTTTAGACCCAAATCGTTCATTGAACCATAAAAGGGAGAGGTTCAAGATTTTTGATGTCAAACCGGGGTCAAACCGTGATGATGTCATAATTAATTTAATAATTAATTAAAGCTTAAATATAGATATTAAATTTATAAAACTAGCAAAATTAACAATATATCTATATATGTGAGGGAAATTTAATGATTTTCAAGCATATATTTAATAATTAAATAAGAAAGTTAATAAAATAAAATAATAACCATGAAAACATTAAAATTTATGATTAATTTTTGAAGTAAAGTTGAATGTCTTTGAAGGATTTTAATTATAATTTTTTTTATTCCTTGTAAGAGATGGATAATTTAATTAAGTACAATAAAATTGTGTTAAGTTTTTATTTATTTATTTAAATTGCTAAAAGGTTGGACTACACGGGTTTTAAGGGTTCACGGAATTAACAAAAAATTCGGTTCTTTAGGCTTAAAAAACCGATTTTCATCCCGGTTTTCGGTTTTCACAGTCCGACCTCCCGATCTGGCCCGGTTCTGAAAACCATGCTCATTATTAGAAAATATAATACTTTTTTCGAGTACATCTAGAGCAGCAAGGAATCCCTTATCTAAATTTTCTGATCTATGTATCAAATTTTTGCTTTGCTATTTCTTTTTTCTTCATTGGCATAATTCCAATCATTGTAAAGTTCATTATAGGAAATTTTTTGTATTGTAATCAATTTGGATAATTGAATTAATTAACTGTGGTCAATCTAAAACCCATAAGAAAAAAATACACATGCAGAATAAAGACAACCAAAAAAAAAAAATTTTATTATAAAAAAAGGGTAAGTGATGAACTTTTTTCCTCTATATTTTGCCCACCACCAAACCTTGTATTTTTGGAAACTAATCATGAAAATTAGTCATGTTACTTAATCTATTCATCAAATTATCTCCTACCTGAAAGGATCTAAAGGGTATCTCACTTAAATTTACACTTTTCCAAAATTTGGATTGTATACGATTTTTTTTTTTTTTTTTAACTCACTTGACAAAAACAAATACATAGAGAAGTTACCATATTTGAATAAATCCATTTGTAAGTTGTAACTATTGATTAGGATCAACTTTATTCCGACAAAGAATATAATTGGGACCTTCGTTTATGGGAACCATTTCCGTGACTGCTCTTCGAAGTTCATTAGCTAATAACAAATTTTCCACTCTCTTTCTTCAGCCAAAAAAATAAAATAAATACATAATAAACATACATATCCAAACTCTAAGGGGTCACTCCTTACTTCAACCTAAAAAATTGTGTTAGATGAGCACTTTGAGAGTTTTTATTATTTATTTTTTAATGCTTTGATTTAGTGTCTTGGTCTAATATAAAGAACACAATCATCAGAAATGAATATCATAAATTGAAACTTTATAATAAAAAAATCCCGAACAAAAATTTGCAAATCATATTATCTCATATCATAGTCTACCATTTATGTCCATCTATCATCATCAATATCACTTTCATCTTCACTATCATTCTCCATATCATAATTATACTTACTGTACTTGTAAATTGTAATACTTCCGAATCAAGTTTAAAATTCACTACTCAATTAGGACTTCCAAAAGTGTTATTTCCTCCAATACTTTATTACCTTTATTCTATAATACATTTATCTCTCTCTCTCTCTCTCTCTCTCTCTCTCTCTCTCTCTCTATATATATATATATATATAAAATCTTTCATTATAATCATCATTATCACCTATGCTTGGTCTTTGTAGTCTTATAATTCTGTCATCCTCATCAAGACTTTAGTACTAGAGAAACTTAGAAAGCATACATACATATATTATTATAAAGAATATGTTAACATGATTTGTCTTTCTTAAAGAAATAAAAGTTAACATGATTAGTCTTTCTTGAAAAAAAATAAAAGTTAACATGATTAGTCCTTCTTTGGTACATTATCATTTTTTTTTAATAATTTGTTGAGAAAATAGTACATTACTTTTTTAAATCTTGGCATAAATGCATTTTTGGTCCTTACATTTTGGGCCCATTTCCATTTTAGTCCCTACTTTTCTATTTTACTGCTTTTAGTCCCTAAGATGAAAAATGCATTCCATTTTGGTCCATACTGTCATCTAACAAAAATTGCTGACATGGCCGACAGAGTGCATTGTTGGCACAGTAAACGCTAACATGGCCATTGAAACAATATTTTAAAATTTTTATTTAAAATTTAAAATATGCCATGTCAGATAAAATAATTTTTAAAAAAAAAACATTTCTAAACTTCTTATTTTTTTAAAAAAAAAAATTTATTTTATTTTATTTTATTTGGAAGAACACGAAAAACTTAGAACATGATAATTCTTCCCCAATTACCATGTTTGGTTGCCCATATAATTAAAAAATAAAGATTTTCTTTTCTTTTATTACAATTTCATAGCAACCAAATCCATAAAATCACTCAGATTACCAAACATAAAGACATGCCCACAATTACACATATAGAATTTTGGAACCCAAACCCAAAACTCAACCTAGTTTTTTTCAAAAATTACATAGAGACAAAACTCAAAGATATTCAACAAACACAAAGACAAAACTCAATCTCAGATTTTCGGCCCCCAAACAAAAAACTCAACCCAAATTTTCTTATGCTTTTTGAGAAACCAAACACAAAACTCAAAACTCAAATCCCAAATCGATAAACAAAACCCCAAATCCAAAACCACAAATAGCCACGGGTTTATAGAGAGAGAGAGAGAGAGAGAGAGAGAGAGAGAGAGAGTTGGGTTCTTGGCTAAGGTTTAGAGAGAGAGAAAGCTAGGTTTTCGGCCATGAATTTAGAGAGAGAGAGAGAGAGAGAGTTGGGATTTCGGCCATGGATATGGAGAGAGAGAAAGAGCTTGCCTTTAATCAGCCCCTTTAGCCGAAACCCACCTTCAATCACCTCCACCTTCACCTAAAACCCACCTTCAGTCACCTCCACCTTCACCTTGAAGTTGGAGACTTTTGTAGAGAGAGATAGCTTGGAGATTTTGTTTGAGTTTTTTAAGATTTAACTTTTATATTGTGTTTGGTTGCCAAGAAAGTTTAATAAAAATTGAGAAAGTTACTAAAAAAGATCTCAATCTTTAAAATTCAAAAAGTAAATTTTTTTTTTTTCAATTTAAATTAAAAAAGATAAATTAGAAATTCTTTGTTTCTAAAATTTTAAATTAAAATTGTACGTTTTTAGACCCCTTAAAACATAAGTTGTTTAACCTAGTTATTTAGCCAAGTGATTACTTCCCCTTAAAACATAAGTTGTTTAACCTAGTTATTTAGCTAAGTGATTACTTCCCCTTAAAACATAAGTTGTTTAACCTAGTTATTTAGCCAAGTGATTATTTAGATAAATTATTCAAATCATATCATGCAAGTAATACGGAAATATAAAGAACACATGATATGATAACCTAGGAAAACCAAACTGGTAAAAAACTTGGGGAGAATTTAATCTAACTATCCTCAAGGTAAAACAAATTCACTATGAAAGAATTAAAGTTTGTACAATAAGACTTAGACTACTGCCATCCTATTGCTACCTTGAGTAGAAAACTTACTACCACGACCATATGATAACTCCGAGTCCACGGACTACTTCTTTCCTTGATCCATTGCAACCACAAGTACTCCCACTTGTGACTTTGAGACTCCATTCAAAAGTTTCAGATCTTCATTAAATTCTTTATGCAACAATTAAAGCGATCACCAAGTTCTTAACATGAATCTTGATAACTCTAAGTGTGTATGAAGGTAAACACCTCTAGATCTCACAAGATATTCAACACATAGCACATCAAAGACTTCTAAAACATAGCTAGGGTTTTTCCTTTTATACTTGGAGTAAAACATAAAACCCTACACGTCAAACTGGACTTAGGCTGAGTTGGAAATTTCTACAGAAAATTAATCTACACGAGATTTGATTGATCAATTCTAATTTTCGATCGATCGAGCCTTGCAGATTTAGCCAATAAATCTTGCAATTCACTCGATTCCAACTTTACAAAAAAACACACTTTGAGCAGCCTAAATCTAGACTCTAAGTTTTGATCATAGTTTGCCAACACATTACAAAATGAAAGTCTAATACATTTAGTTTCTAAAGTCTTAGAACCTAGCAAACTCCCCTTTTGACAATCTGTGACAAAACACATCACAAAACTAAAAAGCTCAAAGTTACAAACAGCCTATTAACAATTAAAATGCCTAAAAACAATTTAACCTAACTACTATTTATCAGTTGCCAGTGTAGACAGCAGCACGACTGAATTAACTTGTAAATTCTTGAAACACTCTACGAACACATAAACGCATGTGTGGAAAATACAAGTAAAAATAAAATAAATTCTTGATTTCATAAAACATAAAATAAAAGACATATACCATGAATAACCTCATAATATAAATCAATAACCAATGTATCATATGTGAAACAAGAAACTATAAAAGAAACATAAAACATAGTGTCTCCCCCTAACATATACAACCCATAAAAATAAATACATCATGAGCCAAATAAAAAGAAATACATCAAAGAAGCTCCTAAATACAATCTAGCTCCAAAACAAAACTCCCCCTATCTCCATGCATGCATAATATGTACTCCTCCTTTTTGTGATGAATTGCCAAAGAGCAATCAAAACTCATCATCAAAAGGAGGTGGTGGAGAAGACCGTCGAGCACTTGCTAAATCAGCACGTAAAGCCTGAAGCTCTGTGAGCACATCCACCAAAATCTGTCCATGCGCCGCCTGAACGATTATGATAAAATCCAGCATACTCCGTAGAGAAACATCGCTCGATGAAGTAGGTGGAGGATCAACAGCAACGGGAGGATCGGCATACTCCTCAGCAGTGGGGTCACCAGATGTAGAAGGCTGAGGTGCACCTGTAGAAGACTCGACTCTAGGGCGTTTAGAGCTAGCTTTCATCTGAGCCACTATTTGCCTAAGAAAGGTGGCACCTATGGGAGCTATAATATGCATGGGCTCAGATGCGAGAAAAGCCTCTAATCCTAAATGTAACAAAACCCTATGAATAAAGACCGAAAAGAAAAGACCATGTGATTTAGAACTACTCGTATGAACATCAACTAGAGATCGAATGAACAGAGTAGGAAAACTCATAGGAGCATCAGTCATAAGGGCATTCAAAAATGCACAACTTTCAATAAAAATGGTGTGCAAGTGAGAGATAGGCCAAATAGAATGACAAGCAATCCAGAAAAATAGATAATTGAGCTCAGTAAGCTCATGAGTAATGATACGAGGATCGGAACCCCATCTAATGGAAGTATTGGTGATGTGAGACATAATCTCATCAAGGGAAGAGACCTCGGAGTAAGGATAGACTGGCTGCCGTACCAAAGGTACACCAAGAGCAGAGGCCACTACCTGAGGTGTAATGACATACTCTTCACCCTTTATCCAACTCATCATATATTGAGTGTTGGAATCATTAGAGTAGACAAAGATGTTCGAATAGAACTCTCTAATCAAGACAGCCGGAAAGGGGTGCTCAATGTCCAAAAGAGGTAACCAACCCTGACTCTCAAAATTCCTACATATCTCAGGATCTAACTCATCTAAGATCACTCTACGCTCAGCCCAGACCGATCTATAGATATAGAGTTTCTCATAGTTCTCTTGGTTTTTCTCAAACTGAAACCTATCACTCTAAAAAACAGGGTTAGAGGAAGAGGAGGTTTTCTTATTTTCTCTAGTTTTCCTAATCATGATGCTAAGAGATTAGAATGAAAGGAAAACAAAAACAAAGAAAGAAATACAAGGGCAGACTGCATTAGAGAGGGTTAGAGCACAAAAATCTCAATAAATAACAATCTATATGATGCATATAATGAATGCTCTAATGCATTGCAATTTGTTCAAATTTATTTTATAAACCATCAATTGACTTGAACATAGAGTTTAGAGCAAAAAAACCAATTTGTTGAAAAAAAAAAACCCTTTTTCAAAAAGTAAACCAAATTGAGCAATTAATCATCATATGGGTTAGGAAACATCATATAGTGAATTAATCAATCAATTACACAAGTCAATTTTACCAATTTTAACCCAATTGAACAAAATCCCCAATTTCACAAAGTTTCAAGCCCTAAAATTTTAAATTTTTCTCAAATCACAAAATTAATCAAATTAATGCATGGGAATCATGTTAATAACATCCAAGAACAAAAACCCATTAAACAAAATTGATTATAAACAATTGATTTGAACAAAAATCCCAAAATCCCTAGGTTCAAAATTTTCAATAAAAACGCATGAAAATGCATGAAAATTGTGATTTTAATGAAAAAAGAAGGGGTATTTAGGTCTTACCTGCACTTGAGGACAAAAACCCTTGAGAAATTTGAGGAAGGAAATGACAAAAATGTTTTAGATTGGATGGGTCGAAAAAGAACAGTGAAAAAGTGTTTGAAAAGATTGGAAAAGTATGAAGAACACATGAGAAAAGACTTTTTAAAACACCTTATGACTAAATTTCGATCGGTAAAAAATAAGCCTCGATTGATCAAAAAATAGATTCGATCGATCCAGCATCAATCGAGCACCGATCGAGCCAGGTAGATTCAAACCAACATTTTTATCGTAATTTCGATCAGTCGAGAAGCAACTTCAATCAATCGAAAAACTGGAATTTTAAAATTTTTGAAAAACAGAGCAATTTAATGCAAAAACTCCTCAAAGCATAGTGTTTCATGAATGAAATGCATGAGTATGAGATTAAAAGCTTTTCAAAAACATTTGAATTCAACACAGATCTTCCAAAAAGAAGTTTTTCAATCTAATTATCCTCAAAAACTCAAACATTAAACACATTTTGCATTAAAATCAAGGAATATACAATCTTGGATGGCCAAAACAAATTCACACACAATATCATGTACTAAGTTTAGCAAAATATAACTTATGTAGTGTGTGCAACTAGTAATAGTTTGAGATACATGTAAGGTGATAAGTAGATAGTGATCAATCACAGTTTCTACAAAATTTATCACATAAGTTTGAAAGAGACTATCATCTATAGAGTTACATCATATAACTCTCACATCTCCTAGAAAACAAGTTTACAACCATGTAAGTTTCTTGTTTTGCCTCATAATGCACACACCATTTTTATTTCAATGTGAAACTATGCACTTAGCCAGATAATGTACATACCAATTTTATTTCATTGTGAATTTATTATAACCCAATAATGTACACACCAATTTTAGCATTAATCTGATGCTACACCTTATATTCTTTTTGTACATGTGCTATACTTTCTCGAGCACAAAATCTTATGATATGCACTAAGGTATTCATGATTAGCTAGTAAACAGTGATGAGATGGTTATTTATGTCTTATTAAGTTCAAGTCCAGACAATCAAAAGCATGTGATTTCAAGATCAAGATCAAGTGATTAAAAACTATAAACAACTCTCACACAACATGCACTATATAGGTAAAATTAGCAAAATGTAGTAAAAGTAAGCCCATTCAAGCTAAACAAGGTACACAAGCATGTTATGTAAAGATAATATGGCCAACCTTGATTACAAGTCTAAGAAAATAATACAAAACACATTTTTCCTTCCCTTTTATTTATTTATTATTTATTTTTAAAAGAAACATAAAAAACAACCTATCATGAAATGCATAAATGTTATGTAATGCAAATCCTAAAAGCAAACAAAAAAAAAAAAAAAAAACAAAAGAAGAAAGGTCACAAAGAGTATTAAGATGAAGTACAAGGGCCATGTTAGAAAGATTCAATTAGATTAAGCCTTTTGCATCCAAAACCTTTTAGATGCAACTTTAGCATTGGAGTTATTATTCATATTAGAATGATGAGCAACTCTAGGATTGGTATAAAGGTTTAAAGCCTTTACCAACTCATCAATAAGTACCATAGGATCTTGTGCTTGAGGCACAAGTACTTTTAACTTATTTGCTCACTTTGTAGCTTTCAACTTGAAAAATTTTGGATGAATATGCCCAGTCTTTTCACAAAAATGACAAACCCATAAAGTTCTATCATGCAACTTATCCTTAGGGAGAGGAGGATTCTTAGGCTTAGATTCTTTAAGATCAACCCTAATCTTCCTAGAAGGTGGCATAACTTCTACTGGTTTGACAATCTCACTCTTGGGGGGCTTAGAAGAAAAAACAAAATTTGTGGAATGAGTTTTAGACACAGAGATGCTATCTTCAAAATCTAGATCAGTTTTGTCTAAGGGAGACTTTTGAATACTCATCACGTGATTAAGTTTAGAATTAGCAGACCTATTTGTTTGTTTTCTAGTAATAGATAATTCTAGTTCCAAATTCTTAACTTTATCAAGCAACAACATGTTTTTAGTCTTCACCTTATTAATCAATTCATTAGCATTAAACAATTTCAACAGCAAATTTTTCTTATCAAGTTCAAGAGAAGAAATTTTCTTCAAACCTAAATCAACATTCATAGCATCCTTTGTAGCAACCTTGCAAAATTTATTATAAGTTTCTTGCAAATTAGCATTCTCAGAGAGTTCCCCATCAAAAGGGTTCTCATCAAAAGGGTTCTCATAATAATGAGTCTATTATAAGTTTCTAATAATGAGTCTAGTTCATATATTCCACAATGAATTAATAAAGTTTTAAAAGTTCATCAATACGAAATTACCCTTAAAAAAATCTATAGAATATTAATTTACCTGCAGATCGCATCTATCGGCATTCTCATCCACCGAGTTATTAGCCAAAAAAAAAAAAATATATTCTCATCCACTGTTAGCTTGATTTTTTCCAATCCCGTCCATCAATCGAAGCACAAAACCAAGCAGCAGTGGGTAAGAATTACGAGAAATTATTCACTTCCTCATGAGAATAACTGAAGGTAAGTAATAATTACTTATTAGGTTAAAAAGTTTAGGTACTTATAATGGAAGGGTTACATTACCTTCTCCAACGTACCTATTTTTGACTATGACTTCACATCTTTTAAGCATGGGCCAACATGCACTTGATTCCTTGCCATCATTGTTGAAAGTTGAAACCCTTTAGCACAATAAAAAACGTGCCAAGATACATTAATTGGTTAATATATTTTATTTCGGCTGCGTTTGATTGCGTTTCTCACAAACTATTTTTAGTCTCAGAATTATTGTATTGGGAATATTCTGATATAGTCATAAATTATATTTTCAAAAAGATAAACTAAAATAACATACAGGAGTAGTAGAATTGTCAAATCCATAGAACATTAATCCCTAAAACATATTCTGAACTTCAAAATTGAGTTAGAATCATTAGATCATACCAATAATAATTGCATTTTCTTTAATCAGAGAGAATAAAATTTGTTGGCAGAGTCTTTGTACCTCAATGGCATAGTTCATTCATATTTATTCACTTTTATTAGGAGAATTGTGATTTAAATATCCTCTCCTACATTTTTTGTAACTACAGTATTAAATTGTCAAAAAAAAAAAAATGTAAATACATAAATTACAAGCAATTATCAAAAGTAATCTAATTATTGAGGTAGTAATAAGCAATTAAATGATGTGGTACTGACCACTGCACATCCTTGGTGCGATGGTCACTTCACAAGTATAAGTGTTTGTGAGGTGTGAGGGACAAGAATTAGGGTTCAAATCTTTAGGTTAGAGTAGAATTTCTATCTTGTATCAAAAAAATGATGTGGTATTGAATTCACATTTGAATTTTTAATATTTAACTTATATAATAAAATAGATCAATTTTAAATAGAGATGATCCTATATATCATTAGTAATGTGAGACTAACCCAGTAGGTTTGAAGTTCTTTTCGTTTTTTTGCCTAAGTAAAAAAAATATTTTCAAAATTGAGAGGATGGAGTTAATTAGAGTACTCCTTTTGGGAACATTTGGGATTATACCTATAAATGCCTTCATCAGTTTCTAGAGCTTATACATTAATCACTTTACATGTTTCCATATAAAAGAGATTTCATTGATATCATTGAAAATGAATAATAATATTGAGAGTAAAAACAACTTATTTAAATTACATGGCCGAAGCATTTATGTAAGACCAAGTTTTTATTAAAATATAATATTATGGTAAATTATTTGAATAATAATTTTTCTTTTTTTAACTCTTTGATAGTAAAATTTTAATTGAAGTACTTTTTAAAATGATTTGAAAATTTTGTAATAGAAATTGTAGTAAAAGATTAAATTAATTTAAAATAATTAATGAAATGTATTTATTCTTTAAAATTTTAATTGAAATATTTTTAAAAAATTAGAACATCTTAAAGAGAATTTTAAAATTTTTTAATAGATATTATAGTAAATGAATAAATTAATTTAAATTAAATGATGAAACTTTTTTTTTTTTTGAAATTCTTCAATAATAAAATTTTAATTGAATTTTTTCTAATTTTTAATTTTTTTTTATTAATGTCACTTAGAGTAATCTATCTTAGTAATTCGAGAGAACATGTTCTTTTATAGGTGTGTGGAACAAAGAGAAAATGATTGTACATATGACAAAAAGCATCTGCTTAGAGTAATAATCACATGCTGTTCATTGGAGACAAAATATATTATGTAGAATAGTATATGGCGTGATATAATAATAACCAAAAAAATATTCTTTCTTCAATACGAAGGGAGATCTAGCTACTTCATATACTTTAGTACCTAGCATTGAGACAAATTAAGGACTGCGCTTGAGAAAACTTTTCACTAAAGCCAAAGTTTTGGGAATTTTTCTAGTTCAATAGCCAATCATGAAATCATGATTTAGATCATATTATGATATTACCACTCCCATGCAATCACAACCGATCAAACAATCAAAGCTCAAAATCTCATTATTGCCCATACTCAATAAGTCCAATCTAGATGGTAAAGCGTCCACAATCACATATTTTCATCCCAAAAAATGTGTTTGCTTGATCAAGAATCCTAGATGTGTCCAAAGTGGGACATATAAAAGGACCCACCACCATGCATGTGTGACACGACCACAAGCTAGTCCAAACACTGAGCAAACAAAGAAGGATCCGATCCATTATAAGCAATACAGCTCTTAATGGATGATAGTGCAGGTTTTAGCCCTTTGCTACAAACCCTAACTGGGCCACCATAGTACAGCTCTTACATTAAATTCATAGCCTCAGTGTACTCAGTACTCACACTTCCAAATCGCTCATTTCGTTGTTCTCTTCTATTTTCACACCGTTACTACTCTTTCACTTCTTTTTTCTTTTCTTTTTTTGGTTTTTGGGTTTTTTTTGGGTGTAAAGCAAGTGTAACCTCTCCTACCTAGGGCTAGACCTAGTGCGGCCTTTCTTTACATATCTTCTCTCTCTCTCTCTCTCTCTCTCTCTCTCTCTCTCTCTGATTTTTTTGCGTCTTTTTAAACTTATTCCTCAGTACTTATTTATGATCTATCATTGGCTGCACTAACACTACTTTTAGAGAGAAAGATGGGACATCACTCGTGCTGTAACAAGCAGAAGGTGAAGAGAGGACTATGGTCACCAGAGGAAGATGAGAAACTCATCAACTACATTTCAAACTATGGCCATGGTTGCTGGAGCTCTGTCCCAAAACTTGCTGGTAACATTATCACTGCTCTCTCTCACTCTTTCATTTCATTTGCACTAGCTTTCATGCGTTCCTATATACTATTGTTTCTCAATTGTTCTTTTTTATATCTTTTTGTTGTATGGTTTCTATGAAGCAGGCCTGCAGAGATGTGGAAAGAGCTGCAGACTAAGATGGATAAATTATCTCAGACCTGACTTAAAACGTGGGAGCTTCTCTCTCCAAGAAGCAGCCCTCATCATTGAACTTCATGGCATTCTAGGAAACAAGTAAGATATAATTTCTACTCTAACCTAATCTAATTGTATATGTGTGAAACTTCCTCCTGAAAACTTGAACTCTGTCATTTTCTCCCCTAACACCCCCACAAACATTTATATTTATGGAATGACCATTGCACCAAGAATATACGGTGATTAAATGCTAAAGTTATTACTAATTATACTATGAAAACTTTACAAATCAACCTGACAATTGATTAGTACCATCTATAATGTAATAAATAATTTTTCTTTTACTTTTTTCTTACTATATTTAACAGTTGACAATTTAATTTATAAATTTCTTGTAGTAAAGTTTATAATATTCTTAACATTACCTTCTTTTTTTTCTTTTCTTTTTTTCTTTCTTTTTCTTATCATTATTAGTCTTATCATCACCCCCCATTATGTATGTCATTTTTTCATGCAAAAGGGAACTTTTTATTTTTGGACAGGTGGGCTCAAATAGCCAAGCACCTACCAGGGAGAACTGATAATGAGGTTAAGAACTTTTGGAATTCAAGCATAAAGAAGAAGCTGATTTCTCATGATGTTCCTACCATTGCCACCTATCCTGATATGCACTACAATGGTAACAACGAGGAAGATTTTTTCTCTCTAAATGCAAACCCTAATTGGATCCTAAGCTCTCAACAAGACCAGCTATACCTTCCCACTCCAACCCCAATGTTGCAAGGTTTTGATCATGGTGATCTTAAATTAGAGCAAACCAATTATGGTGCCAATTCGGTTCAATTTCCACCCCCAATGGCACCGCCATCAAATTCTTCTTCTTATGACCCACTATGGTCATTAGGCTATCAACCTCATGGACAATTTGATCCTAATCAAGAACATCAAAATTTCAGCACTAGTGGAGCAACACAACATTATAGTGGTGATAAACTTATTGGTCCAAGTATCTCGGCACCACATTATGATGATGAGGATCCATTAACATCCATGATTCCAAAACCTTGTGATGAGATTATCAGTGGTAATTGTTGTGGCATGTTTTGCTCATGTGCTTCACAAGACCATGACCCACTTGCTAGACTCCCATATTTTCCAGCTGGTTGTAATTATCCACATGATACTCAAGTGCCCAACAATCATATGGAGTACATGGATGCCATCATGTCATCATCATCATCATATTCATCAGTTTCATCATTGTCACCACTATCAAGCGGCCAATTTGTCACAAACTCTAATCTTCATTCAAGCTGGGAGACTTAGACATGCTACTCTGTTGGAGTTTGGTTCTGTCTATTAATTGTTGGACCTATAATCTGATACAATGCATTTATTTCTAGTTATGTGCACAAGACATAAGTGAAACTTCTTTGGAAAACATAATGTTTCTATAGTTAAAGTGAGTAACGTTGGCTGAAGTTCAAAAAATATGTGTAGGTTATTCAAGTTTGTCAACTTAATTAATATATTGTATGAGTTCCGACTTCCTAGTACCTAGCAAAGTACTACTCAATATTTGTAGTTGTGTCCTTTGTTTATCCCAAAATAAATGAGAGTTTGTAATTCAGCGAGATAAATAAATAAATAAATAAAGCAAGAGTATACACACTTCAATAAAATAAGATAATGTGAAAATTTTCTTCAAGATGGATTCATGTTTCAACAAATGGCCGGGTTTTTTAAATGAATAGAATTTTTTTTAATATAAAGAAAATCCCATATATTTTGTAATTGTGTCCCAAAAAAAATTCCACTATTTTTGGGACCGGAATAGGCTTAACGTACCTTAGTACGTACCTGGTTTCATCATAATTTTCCAATTCCAAGAGTGAGGGCTCTCTCTCTCTCTCTTTTTCCCGAGATTGGTGGGTGAATACAACATGCAAAGACAATTCCACACACTCCATAGTCAACGTCAAGGCAAGAAAGCTCTAGATAAATTGATAGTCAATTAAGGGGTAATGCCGGCGGATAAGATCGTACCATTAATTATTGAAAGCATACAGAAAAATAATTCATCTGATTATGGAGGAAAGTTAGAGACATAGTAATTTCTTTAATCCTCAATACTCAGAGGCTTGTCAATCATATAGTTTCCTATATATGGTACTTTTACTAATTAATTTTGAGGGATTAACACGTGTTCCAGTGTTCATGCTGCAGTTTTGGTTAATTTTTGTTATCTCACCACATCTTAATTTTGCAGTCATATGTGTGATTTAGTCAGATTTAGGCTGGAACACTTTTCAAGATTTTGGACTGTATTACCCAGTCTAAAGCTAATTTTTCCTCTGTTTTGGGCTAATTTTTAAAATATTGAACTAGTTTTTCTTTGTTTTTGGCTGATTAAGAGTAACTCAATGAGTTTTTAGGTGTGAAAGACCTCATTTTTAATATTTTAAAGATCAAGTGATCAACACCTAATTCATATAATAAATATTTAACATAAAATGCAAACCGCACCACACCACAATGTGTGTTATAATTATTTGATTTTGCTAGTAGTTTGGGACGTCGGTTTACGTGCGGTCCTAGTGGTTTTGTGAACGCCTTCATGTTTATTTATTTGTATTAATGAGAACCATAATAATAAAATAATAAACATGATTTTAAGAAAAAGGAGAAGATGAAAATTATAATAATGAATAAATGATAATTGTAAATGTTATTATTCTTATATATATTTTTAAGTTTGAATTTAGACTCTATTCTATGTTTAACATTCTATTAGAATCTTGTTATATCATAGTTCATTAAATGGTAGAATAGATAGACAAATTTTTTTTTTTTTAAAATCATAATATGTTATATTTTTTGGTGCTCTGCACAAGTTATTGAATAGTAATAATAATAACAATAACAATAACAACAAAAAGAGTGAAGGTTAGCTTAGATAAGGGTGTACATGAGTTGGGTTTGAGGTATTTTCAACTCAATTTACACAAGATAATTAATCTCCTCGAGTTGAGAAATTAACAACCCAATGGGGGTTCGATTTGATAGTGTAATGATACCAACACCCTTTCTAATAACCCAACTTTGTAAAAATGAAATCTTAAAATAAAAATAAAAAATGAATCAAACTAACAAATCTAAAGTAAGTCTCAAAATTCAAAATAAATCAAACTAACAAATTTAAATAACATATTTATATTAAAAACTATTAACAGCATTGGCTGGATCGTGTTACTTTGATTGAAAATCTCGCCAACACAAACTAGCTCAACTCAATCTCCAAAACAAAAAGTTAATAGAACACAACCCAATCCATCAACCCATAAAAAGCCAATCTAAGCCATTGGGTTGGGTGGGTTGGATTGAAGTGTGTTGAGTTCGAGGGTTGAATGCACATCCCTAAGTTTTAAAATTTGTTTTATATGAACTACATATGAGACTATTGCAAGCCTTGTTTGGTTAACGCTCCATTTGTTAATTTGTTTGTAAGATATTTTCTAGAAAACAATTTTTGCATTTTCAAGTTTTTGTTTCATTGTAAAATTTAGTCAAACAAAAAAACATTTTTCATTAATTGGAAAACTATTTGTAAAAATTTGAAAAATGTTTTATATCAAATTTTTATGTAAAATGTTTTCCAAAACTCACTACAACTCACCCACACCCTCCACCCTCCCTTCTCTCTCGTAGAGACCCTTGGGGCTCTAACTAATGAGCAAGCAACATTAACAAAGGTGATCGATGAAGTCTCTAACATTGATCTCAAGCTAAAACATGGAGGCATTTCGCGGTTTTGGAGTTTATTGGTGATTGGTCTAGGGCCTTGCACAACGTTGAAGTTCATTGGCGATGGGTGGATCTCATGGTGGTTGTCAACATTGGGAGTTTTAGGGGTGATTTTAATATCTATTTCAATGTGTGTGTGATGTTATTTTGATCTTGGGTGTTGTTTAATTTTTTTGGAGCATTTTCAAGAACACAACCTAACACTGAAAAAGAAAATATTTTCACTGAAAATATTTTACATCAAAAAATATATTGCAACAAAACAATTGGAGTGTAAATTTATTGTCCTTTCCCTATATCTTTATTGAATATATTAATTTTAATAACCGTAGCTTTTGTAATTGTAACTATTGGAAAAATGGATGGATGAGAAAATGAATAAAAAAGAAAAAAAAACTAATTAAATTAAGATATGTATTATTAATGAAATGAATAGAGCCTAATTTAATTAAGATACATTTTATTAAGGACTTGTTTGGGATCTGCTTATTTTGCTAAAATTGAAAACTTTTTGCTGAAAGTATTGTAGATAAAAGTAAAAGTTAGTTGCAATAGTACAACGGAACCCATGAATAGTATCAAAAAGGTGCAATGGGCTCATGAATAATAACAAAAATAAACTGAATAGTAAAATAAGCTAGCAAAATTAATCATGCCAAATGGACACTAAATGGAAAAAGATCAACATTTTCAAAATTCATAAAATTTAAAATTATATATAAAAGAAAAAAAAAATTAGTTAAGAATATTACACAAATTATATTTTTTAAAAAAAAAAAAATCTCTTGTTGTATAGAAGAGTTCCTCCTTGCTAAGCAACAACATAAAAAGAAAATGTATTAAATAATAGCATTCTTTCGCCCTTAAACATGTATTAGGAAAAAAAAAAAATTTTGACTGGTTGCCTGATGGAATCCACCAGGCAACCAGTCAAAAAAACTATTAAGCTATTAAAAAATATTTTCATCCTTAAGGACAAACTTTGTATGTGTGTGTATATATATATATATTAAATAATAGCCAATCACATCTAGCAACAGTGCACAAACTTTACCAAACTATAAACAAAAGGAAAACACAATCGAAAGCAAAATGGATAAATGAACACAAGTTTGGGTTCAATGCTCCTATGCACTAGACCCAAGCCTTACCTGAGATAAACACAATTGAGAGCTAGGAATAGTCTAGAAACTTCGAGAATCAAAAGTTGTAATTGCTTTCAAATATATGGTGAAAAGTT
The DNA here is from genome assembly GCA_035136125.1 of Quercus rubra. Taxonomy (NCBI): domain Eukaryota; kingdom Viridiplantae; phylum Streptophyta; class Magnoliopsida; order Fagales; family Fagaceae; genus Quercus; species Quercus rubra. The sequence goes on along the minus strand of CM068734.1, from coordinate 62,840,807 downwards.
AAAGTAAGCTACTAAGAAAGAGATTGCCGACACTGCCATCTTCATTAATCCCCCCCTCTTCTTAAATTATTTTGGGTTTGTGATTATTTATTTATTTATTTATTTATTTTTCTGAAATTGTAGCTTGATTAATTTAAATGGCTTTGTTAACATTTGAATTGAGATCATCATGTGAAGAACGTGAGCTTCTATTTTGGTTGAATGAGATTTGATTTGATTTGCACTTGTAGTAGAATTGTCTAGGATTGTGATCCTATGCGTTCCGAAAATCCGGCATCCAATACTACTCTAACTATATTATAGGAATTAGAATGATTTACACTCCAATGAGGATCAATTTTGCAATATAGAATAGTAGGATCTTATGATAATATGATATGGATCTCAGTTTTGATAAGCATGAATTACATTAAGCTATTTATTCATCTTATTTAGTTTATGCACAACATTTATAATTTTTTTTCTTTTTAGGTATAAATGTAAAATCATGCTTATCAAAATTGCGATCCAAATCATAAGATTGTAAGATCCTATAATGCTAGATTGTCAAATCAATCTAGATTAGATTATAATCATTATAATCATATAGTTAGAGTAAGATTACATGTCAAATCATGGGATCGCATAAGATCATGATCCTAGGTCGATTCAAGACAATTCTACTACCAGCTCAAATAAAATCTCATTAAGGCAAAATAGAAACTTGTTCTCCACATGATGCTCTCAAATCAAATGTTACCAAATCCATTTACACTTATCAAGCATCAACTTCAGAAAAAATAAGTAAATAACATTAAAAAAAAAAAAATCACTAACTCAAAAATAATAATAATAATTAAGAAGAAAGTTGGATAAACAACAATGGCAGTGTCAACAATCTCTTTCTGCATGTCTACTCTTTGCTTTTCCCCACTGCATTGCTTGCTTCACTTTTCACCAGATCTTTGAGAGTAATTAAGACTTTCGATTACTGAAACTTCTGGCCTAGCTATTGGCTATTCCTAGCTCTCAATTGTGTTTATCTCAACCATTTTGCCTTTTGTTTGTAGTTTAATAAAGTTTGTACGCTGTTACTAGACCTTATAGGCTATTAGTTGTTTAATATTTTGCCTTTAATGATGAAAACTATTTTTCAATATATACTTTGCCTTTAATGATGACAACTATTGTTTAATAGATCTAATAGGCTATTGTTTAAAGCTCCTTTTTAAGGGTGAAAAATACCGTTTAATAGCTTTTTGACTGCTTGCCTGATGGATCATCGAGGAACCTAACGTGGATGAAAGAAGAGAACACTATTATTTAATATATATATATATATATATATATGGGTTTAGGAGGAGGAATTCTTTTATACACTAGAATGAAAACATAAGAGTAACTCTCTCTTTTTTTGGGGGGATTAAAAAAAATATGAGTTTTATTTATTTTTATTTTTATATTGTGTAATCTAAACTAAAATTTTCTTTTATTTTCTTATTTTATATATGATTTAAAATTTGTTTTTTGAAGTTTGATAAAGTTGATCCTTGCTCATTTACTAATTAATAATTCAGAATAATAATTATTGACTCCCTATTAATTTATATATATATATATATATAGTTCTTTAGTTAGTAGAGATATAGGGTATAAAAATTGTATTATGTTTAATTTATCTCTCTTCTTTTAATAATTAGTTACATAATTTTTATTTAAGTAAAAATTTAGGGAAAGTGGAATTTTACCATTCTCAATCTAATCCATGAGGCCCTTCCACTGATTTTATGTAAAATCTCGATTTTAACAACACCTAATATAAGAGCATTCACAACAAAGTTTCTAAAAGTTTACTATAACTTTTAGTAACTCAAAAAATTACTTTATCTATTTTAAAATTTTAACATCATACTTGTACAATACACCAACATCAAATACTTTATTTATTTATTTATTTTACCATTTCATTTAAAATCATATAAACACCTCATTAAAATAATAATAAAAAGAGCCACCACCAAAATTTATAGCATCAAGCCATAGTCACAACCAGCATCATGGCAACCACAACCCACTACAAAAAGAAAAAAATAAATAAAACAAAATCACAACCCATACCACCAGCCATTGCCACCATAACCACCACTACTGCAATCACAACACAACATAAAAAATAAAAAAAACATCACCACTAGCCACAACAACCCACCATCACAACCACAACCACAACTCATTGCCATAGCCAACCCCACCGAAAAAGTCAACCACCACCACCACCACAACTAACAAACCCTTATGATGAACAAACATAAAAACATAAACCCAATCAAAAAGAGGAGAGAGTAGAAAGAGAAGAGACCAAGAGAGAGAAGTGGACCAATGGTAAAGAGTTGGTGAAGAGAGAGAGAGAGAAAGAGAGAGGGGATGAGGCGGAGAGAGATGGTGAGATAGAGTTATAAAGGAGAGAGGAGACAGAAGAGAAGGAAGAGACTGAGAAAGAGAGTCACGAGAGAGACAAAGAAAGAAAGAATTTAATAAAAAAAATATTAGCAACTTGCTATAATAACCTCTACAGTAACTTGGTACAACTTATTGTAGAGTGGTAGGTTACTATAGCAAATTGCTAAAAAATTTTGACTTTGGTACCACTTAATAAAGGGTGCTTGAGGTGTTAAAATAGCTTTTTAGCTATTTTAACACCTCTATTATGAATGCTCTAATTATACTTTTACTTAGCTAATTTTTTAAGTTCAATAGGCTAATGAAAATAAGCTCTCCCAAACGACCACTTAATCTAATAAGAGATGTGAGATGAAAATGAATCATTATTTTGTGTTAAGAAAATAACAGTGAATAAACAAGTTTGATTTAGTAAATAATATCTCAAATAATTAGCAAGAATGTAAATTGCATAAACAAAAAATAAAGAAAAGAGTTTAGGAACAATCTATCACAATATTATAGAATCATGCAAAGCGTATTGTCCTTAAAATTTTATTCATGCCACCCTCTGTGCAATTGGTTATATTAATTAGTTGAATAGCTCCCTAAGATTAGACTATAGAATCAAGTTTCATGATGAATGCACTTTCACTCGCAAAGGTTTAAGAACAACCCTATAATGCATTGCCATTCTTTAATTTAACAAATATAAATTATAGAAAAATAGATGGGAGAGAAAAAGAACATAAATTTTGTATCTGGAAATATAGAGCAAAAGAAATCTGATAGGAAAGTGTGTTATGATGAGCATTATATAAATTATTGACGAAAATAATAGTCTATGGTTATTGGTTACCGTAATGGTGGCGTTTTGGTTTCTAAGCCCAAAGGATTGAAGGATTCAGGCTCAAAGAGCCTAACACAATGAATTTGTAGAGAGTGGGCTTTAAAGTTAGGCTTCAATGGATCATACAACACGCACAGTGGGTTAAAGATATTAAGAAAGCAAAGAAAGACAAGTTCTAGGAAATTCTTCCTCGATGAAGTCTGAGGAGAATGATTCTTGAATAGTTTTTTTGGACTTGGATACAATTTTAGTTCTTGTTGCTACAATGTGTTCTATACAGATTCCCCCACCCCCCCCCCCCCCCCCGGCCCCGTCTTCTCCTTGGAGGGTCTCTTACATTATATAACTCCCTTTAGATTATCTTGGCCCTCTATTTGTTAATCGTCCAGGCCATTACTTAAGTGCTTGTCCCATCAGACATCTTCCCAAGCCCCTTATGAGTTGGGGCAATCAAGGCAACATTGTTCAGGGGTCTTTTCCACATAAATGCTGTCAAGAGGTTTGGTGAGATGCATTAAATGTGGTGGCAACCACCATCCTTTCAGTCATGTTAGGGCTAACCCCCTCCCCAAAACTCTTTCTCTACAGTATAACCTCATTTGGTAATGTGCCACTAACGTGACTTTACTATCCGAGCGTGTGAACTCCTTGGCCATGGGTATGGCACGGGGTGCAAATACCTTATTTAAATTTCTATACCCCATAATTGCCCCTCAAAACTCCAGCTTTTTTCTCTTATCTAAGGAGAAAAGTGGGGTTTTGACCTTAGATAATTAATTCAATACATTTCTTTGACTTCCACATGTGAAAGTGTCATTTCGCGTGTCCTGCAACCGTTCTGGCATTTCGGAGTCCGCAACGTCTCATTAAATGCTCTAGGCAGCGTTTTGTTCCCCATGTCCTACGGTGAGATGGAGATCCTACAATTGGCATATCTCCTCAAATTTTGAGCAGGATAACTCCCACCCAATTCCACCTCCTATATAAGATGATTGGGGGATTCATTTCTCTCACTTTACCAATCTTCGAACTCTCAATATTTCCTAAATCTCCAAACTCTCAAGACTTCCTAAATCTTCATGCTTTCGAGAAGCTTCTAAAGTGACCCTTGTCCTTATTTTTGTAAGTTTTTTCATTCTTAGGCTATTTTCTCCTCAGCCAATCTTCTCGACCTTCTACATTTTACTTCTCCTTCACAAATATCTCTGTCACTTCTTTTTAGTCTACTCTAATGGGTAGGTTCGCACACCTAGTAGATTCCCCTGCTGCTATGGAGGGGTTTAGGGTCTTGTACCACATTCCTCAAGGGATTTCCTTGTGATATTGCTCTCTGGGTGAGTGGCTCACCCATAAGAATGAAGGGGATGTCGTAATTCTTATGATCGCTTTCATAAAAGGGGGAATGACGCTTCCCATGGGTATGGTGACTAGAAACTATTTAATCATCCATAGGCGATGCCCCCACCAATGCGTCTCCAACCTATTTAGGATTTTGGGTAGTTTAGATGCTCTCAACAAGCAGATAGGGTTGAATCTTACCCGACATGATGTTGTTTGGATGTACGAGTGCCATCTGTTAGCAGACTTGAGCTACTACCTTAAGTCTAGGTCTTCAGTGATTAGGCTTGTCTCGTGTCTTTCTAAGTCCAACAAGAGCATGAAGGATGACAACTTGATTGCCTCTAGTGAACGGCACGACGTTCTTCACTACCCAACTCGAGAGGGAGAGCTAGGTGGGGTACCTTACATTTAGGTCTTTTAACCTGGGCACTAGTTCCTTAGTTTTACTGCTCTTTTCTTTCCTTTAGTATTTCATTTCTTTTTGATGAAGGACTTCATTGTTCTGACCGTAGTTTTGCTTCTCAGCTATTTTTGCAAATAAAAGGCACGTAGCGCCCAACATTAACCTCATCAACGTTCGCGATTTCAACAAAGTGCTAAGGTCCGAGGTGTTTGTAAGTGAGGACAAAGAAGATTTGAACTTCATTTTTTAGTTTAAAATTTTGAATAATTTAAATTGCATTTTTATCCTTAAAATTTGGAGAAATTTTAATTTTGCTTAATATTTCAATTCAAATTTTGAATTTGTACCCATAAAGTTACGTATCTTTTGAATTTAAACCTTTGTCAGTAACCTGTTTATTCTCAATGTTTTATAATTGAGATGAGAGATGCTACGTCTACAACATTTTTACAATAAATCACAGGTGGTTAGTTGTTATTGGTTCAAATTTGAAACTAACACTAAGATTACTTTTTTGCCCTAATAATAATAACCAGTAACAACTTGTCACTTAGAATTTGTTGTAAAAATGTTATGAAAATGTTATGGACATATCATTTTTCAATTGGGATATTATATAATCTCAAGGATAGCCTAACCTCCTAGAGATTAGAGAGAGGGATTAAGAAGAATTTGAGAGAGAAAGGATATTTCTTATTTCTTGAAGGAATACAAAATGAGAGTGCAACTCGAGTACAAGTTCCCAATTAACAATCAGTTAGGCCAATAATTTACTATCTACCTACCTTCCTAGTAGTCAAATGGCTAATTAGTAAAGATTACACGGCTAATTAGCTAACATAATTAGGCTTAACAGTAACATGGTGGTAGTAACACTAACACTTATCCTACAACTACTCAGCAATATAATGACAATGCAGCAACTTAATTGTAGGAGCAGTAAGGGTTGCGGATACAGGCTTGACTTGATCTCACGCACATAGCAACATAGCAAACAAACTACACATTGCAGCATTCAACAGCACATATAGACATGGCAAAACCAGCGGGTCGGGTTCGGGTTCAGGTTCGGGTTAATCGGGTTGCGAGTTAGGTTGGGTTGACCCATATTTTTCAGATTTTAAAAAAAAAAAAAAAAAAAAAAAAAAAAACATGTATTTGCCATTTAAAAGTCCAACAACGAATTACTTGGTGTAAAATGCATTAGTTTAAATGCACCACTTATATCAAGAATGAATTACTCTTATTTATACTTATTCAATAATTTTAAAATTATTCGAATCCTAACATTGCTATCTAAAACAAAATTACACAAAGATAAATATAAAAATATACAAGTTTTATTTCTACACAATATCAACATTCCAAAATATAAAACAAAATTACAAATGACTTATTGGATAATTCATTTGACAAAGAATAAAAATATATAAGAAATTTACAATCATGAAAATTAATTTTATAATCTATTGTCAATTGTGGTTAGCACTTTATTTCAATTTGAGATATATATTAAAGTTTGATTGTTTACTTATTTATACATGGTATCTTCTATGAATATCATATCATTGTTAAGTAACACACACTCTAAGAAATATCATAATTTATTTTGAAAAGCCGTTTATTTTGAACATAAATTGTTAAAAAATAGGTTTAAGCATTCATAATTTATGTTAATTTGATACTTTCTTCACTAATTTCACACTTATGAATGTTTCTCACATATGTTTACAATTTTAAATCTATATTTTTAATTGTACTGTAACTAGATTATCTTGGCATGTACTTTGCTATTTGATATCTAAAAATCTTTACTCATTACAGAATGCTCAATCATTCATCTTTCAATTAATTTGCATACAGTTATGTAAATGTCTCTCAATTGTTTCCTTAAAACTCACAACAAACAATTAAACCAATATTGTCTTAATTTTATTATTATTTTTTACCCAAAAAATTTTTTTTTTAAATGGTTTAGGTTCGGGTCAGGTTGATCCGCAAAAAACACGGGTCGAGTCATGGGTATGGTTGTCAAAATCTCGATCCGGATCGTAAAATCGCACGACTTTACGATCCCACCTCACCAAAAAGTTTAAAATCGTAGCGAGATCGCAAAAATGGTAAGATCGTATGTAGAATCGTGTAGGATCGCATAAGATTGTAGGATCGTATGGGATCCTACCATTTGGCTTGATTTTTTTTTTTTTTTTTTTTTTTTTTTTAAGTAGGATTCATTTTTGTAAGATAATCCACCTAAACCCATAAGCCTAACAGGTTATCAAAAGCCCAATAATGAATTGAAGTCCCAAATTTACCCCTATGTTAAAGTAAAATCTCAAAAAAAACTAATAGTACTTAAGTTTAACGTTTTCAAAAACAAAACCTAAAATATTTAGATGATGAAATGGGATATGACAATGACAATGATTGGATTAGAAGAAGCTTAAAATGTGAATTTTCTTTTGGATTTCATATTTATAATTAGCTAGTTTACCTTAGATTAAAAATTCTCTTTTGGATTATATATTGTAAATTTGTAGTTAGCTAGTTTTTATATGCTAACTAGCCTAACTTATTTTGGATTTGAAACTTAGAATTTGGAAAACATTTTCCATATGTGTAGATAATATTTTGGTACTTAGTTGCTAATTAAACACGTACTGAACTTTTTAGATACTTTATGTCAAAAGTTAAATATATTTTGTTTAGTTGGAATGACATAAGAACGATATAGTATGTGCAAATTATATTTTATAATGCAATTTTTTTTTTTTTAATGGATGGATTCATATTTTAAATAATTATATAACATACAAAGTCACTATCAATAGATTTTTTTATTAAAATCTGAAAATAGGTAGGATCTTACGATCTACGATCCGATCTTATGATTCACGATCCTACCTACCTCCCACGATCCTACGTAGGATCTCGATTTTGACAACATTGGTCACAGATCAACCTGTTTTTGCTTCAGGTAAAAAAAATCAAGTTTGAGTCAGGTATTTTTCAGGTTGGGTCAAGTCGAGTTAGAAAATTCTGACTTGTTTTGCCATGTCTAAGTACACATCAGTAAATGCTGCAGAGAGCTACAACACCAAACTAGCAGCAGTAGACCGAACTTGAGGGTCTAAACAGGCCTTCCATCAATGTGATGAGGTGTTCGTTAGTAAGTAAAATCAAAATTACTCCAAATTTTAGGGGTTCAAATTATAATTTAATTTTTTGAATAAAATATGGAAAGACAAATTTTTTTTTTTTAACTATATTGAAAATTATAAAATAATTAAATTTGTATTATGTAGATTATAGATGAATTTAAATGTTTATTAGTATGTAGATTTAAAATGATAGGATGTAAAATGTTATTTCGAATTTATTATTTTAGAACTGATTTTATTAGAGAAAAAGCTTTAAATCTCAAATCCATGTACACATATCAAGCACTTTATATTTAATATTATTCTTCAAAACCCCTCATTTTATGGCCTCAAATTCAAACAAAATTTAAAAGAAATTGAAATGCAATTAAACAAGTTTTTTGGTTGAGATAATGTCTTTCCTTTGTTTTTATAATTTAATTGTTAGAATAAGAGAATGATAGGGATTTAAATCTTGATTATCCTCCTAAAGAAAACCAAGGAATGTCGCTAAATTGACGAGATAATGCAATCTTAAACCTTCAATACCTTACCTGATACCGCTTTCATTGCAAAAGATAATTATGCTGAACAGAAAGCAAAGATTTTTCTTAAGGCACATCTAATCATTGTAGACCTCGTTAATTATTTTAATTAGCTAAAATAATTACGTCGCTGCTCAAAGCAAGGACGTTCTTCTCTTCTTGCTCCTTCTCACCAATAATAATTCAATACTATTTCGGAACCTTCTAAAATTTTAATTTGAAATATTGTTTTTCTTCTCTTTAGTCGAAGCTAAGAATTATTGTTTATCCTAACCCAACCTCACCTTGCTCCCCAAAAACGCAGACCAAATCCAAACAATAAAAGACTTTTGAGTTCAATACATACACTGCTATACAACGACGTTTTTGTCTTGATTTTAAATACCCTTAATCTTGAAAAGATTTCTGAAGACAACCTTGGACAATACACTGTTAAGCTTCCATGGAATACAGCAGAAGCCGCCATATACAAACAAACTTTCCAAATAATACGGGGTAGACAGAAAACAATTAAACAACTCAAACAATTGTTTCTTTCTTTCTCTCTCTCTCTTTCTTATCCATCTATTACTGTAGCTTAACAGCACTGCTCCTTCCAAGCACCCTCATCTCTTTCCTTTGTTTCTTGTTCTTACAATGAATAGAGGTTAAACAAAATCACATATAACAAAACTGAAATTTACAGGCATTGAAACTACAAACTTTAGCATAATCAAGACTTGAGTAACAACAAAAAGATTCTTGGAGTTATATATGGAGAATAACAGAACCTGAAGTTTTACATTTCAAGTTCCATAGAAGAAATGAGATCATACGATTTGTATTCAAACGCCTTCTAGACCTTAATGACACACTAACCCACCACAAAAGACAAAGATTCGTTCCAATTCAGAGTCTAACCATGAAGTCCAGCATGCCAAAGGCAAGGATACTATGCTGTAATTCTAAACCGGCCCTTCGCTATTCTTTGAGGAATGACCCTCCTCCCACCCTTGGTTGCCTTGCTGTTCACGTGAAAAAGTGCATGCAAATCCTACATAGTTTTGCTCACAGTTTTACCAGCTAAGAAAAATTCATAAAGCCATTTAATACAGGCCAGAAGGCAGACACTTGACCATGAAGTGGGAGGAAAAATCCAAAAAAACTCTGCCCTAAGTTCTTATATGTAATATAGACACTCAATGATGTCCCAAGCAGTTCAACTACGACCAACATGAAGCAAATGCAGTCCACAACCTATGCAGTTAAAAAGCTAGTGCGTAATGCCTAATAAATTGTGTTGTCCAGTTTGCAAATTGTCTGATTTGTCATATCAGCCTAATTATGATAATATCTGTTCTCCTACACTAGATTTTTTAATTTTCTTTCTTTTGGAGAGAGAGAGAGAGATGTACCGAGCAAAGAATCCATGGTCCCTCTTACACCGGATAGTGCTAGGTTGGAAAGTCCATTTAGGAAATAAAATCATTGGCTCATTTGAAGAGGAAACATCTCCTGCAGAACAGAACAGTTAAAGTTATGCAGAAACCAAAAAGACTGAAAAAAATGATATTGATGACTTAATTGTTGACCCAATCCCTGAACACTCTAGCCTTAAGTGTGCATTTGGGAAGCGCGTTTTGCGCTTCCTAGACACACGTTTGCGTTTTATCTGGTTTTTCTTCTTAGCCGAAATGTTCCACTTTTCCCATGAACAGTGCACGGTGTGCACTCTTCACGAACCCACAAATTTCACTTTTCAGCAATTTTTTCATAAAAAATGGGTCTCACGTTACTATTCATACATTTAAAAATTATTTTGCTATAGTGTTTTTCAGTTTTCAACTTTCAGCTGTATCCAAACGGACCCTAAGTATTCTTGGTTTAAGTAACAAAAATTTATTGAACCAAAATGTAATCACCCATGTACATCCTCCTGCTCTAAGGGTGGAAGAAACTCCACCAACAAGAGCAGCGGATCTCATTCTAAGAGAGATTATTTCCAGACCAGTACAGCAGTCACTATGAGCATCAGCTGAACAAGTGTATAACTTGAGTGACACTACCACCAAATTTCGAAGACTGCTATCTAAGTCATCTCATCAAAAAGTAAACTTATTGGCTATTTGGATAACAACATCAGCATCCACATATCATACACCACACAACAGATCTTATGGGGTTTATCATTTTAAATAGTTAAATTCAAGAGAGGAGATAAGAGAAGCACATGTCTCAGCTACCTAAAACAAGGTAATAACTAATAAGTATTTCTATATCATATCCTATGAAGTTTAAAGCAAGAAATCCCCTCCGTATGGAATTTTTTTCGTTTGGTCCACCCTACTTGAGTTTTAAAGTTCATAAAATATCGAATTTTTGCAGCTTATAGTTAATTCCTGCCTACTAGCAGTTAATTAAGACCATAACAAAAGTTATCGTCATTTATGATTTACCTTGCATAATATCAAATTTTTGCAGCTTATAATTAATTCCTGCCTACTAGCAGTTAATTAAGACCATAACAAAAGTTATCGTCATTTATGATTTACCTTGCATATAGAGATTCTCCACATATCCACCCCCACCCAACCAACTTTTCACTCCAAACCACAACCTAAATGGTATACTTGCTAGTTATGGTCTTAACAGAACATTTAGCAGAAATTAGGCAAGGATGCAGTCCTTATAGAAACTATAATTATGAGGCCTTAACTGGACTACACATCTAGTTGCTAGACATATGAGCATGCTGAAGCTTCTATAACTTAAATGTTCTTGAAGAAGCAAAGAAAAAAAAACAGTTTATAAAAAACACATTCTTTTGCTTTGACATACTGAAGAAAAGAATGCTTTGTGTAAATTTAATTTTGTCTAACATAGTCATATGTCCATTACTTATTATCAATAATAATAATAATAATAATAATAAATTATTAAAAAAAATTCATACGTCCATCAATCACATATATGCTCACAAGGGAACATAATAGCCCTATTTTTGAAGAGACAGAGAGACCAACAGATCAGTTAGAATCCTTGCTGATTTGAACTGGTTTTACACAACAATTCCATTAAGATCATCTTCTTAATATCTTATATCTTATGACATAAGATATTGAGATCACATTCAAGTTATCAACAAGGAACTAGATATTCGGTTTATCAAAGTTAACAAGAAACACCCTTTTGATGTTCACCGCAACCTAAAGATGCATAATTTAAATAATAAAAAATCTATAATTCATCATCATCATCTCTCTCTATCTCTCCCTCTCCACATTTTCCCAGCAAACAGACAAACCATTAACAAAAACATCTAGTCTATCCTTCCATTTCCATAGAAACCAAACAGAGCCTAGATTAAAAAGTGCATAATTTATAAACCCCAAATTCCTAATTTATTAGCATCTCTTACCATTTTTACCATAAACCAAACAGACCATTAACAAACAGCTAGCCCATCCATCCATACATTTCCTCATATACCGAACAGAACTTTCATTCATACATACATAGAAAATCCATAATTCAAAAGTCCAAATATTTCTAATTTCTTCCCTTTCCCAGCAACCCGAGTACATTTACAATTTTACACACACAGACACACACTCTTACCAATTTCATAGAAAATGCATAATGTAAAAGTCAACCGCACACGCACACACACATGCAGTTACCAATTTCATAAAAAATGCAGAATTTAAATGTCCAAAGATTTCTAATCTTTCATCTCCTCACCTCATTTTCCCAGCAACCAAAGGCCCTTGACATATATAGACACTCACACACACCATTTTCATAGAAAATATATAATTTAAAAGCCTAAAGATTTCTAATTTCTTATCTCCTTATCTCACTTTCCCAGAGACCAAAAGGAGTACACAGACACTCACTCTTGCCAATTTCATAGAAAATGCATAATTAAAAAATCCACCTCAAACACACATTTAGGATGTGTTTGGATATCGTTTATTTTGCTAAAAACTGAAAATGAAAACCCCGTAGAAAAATAATTTTTTAAACGTGTGAATAGTGCTGTAGACTCAGTATCCAAAAGTATACTTAATGTGGGTTTGAATATCGCTTATTTTGCTGAAAACTAAAAATAATAAAAAAATAATTTTTAAATTACTATTCACACCAAAAACACTATTGATTTTCCTATTTGCAATGTTAATGTCTCATGAACAGTGCAATAAGCGTTAGTTAAAAAAAAGGGGCAAAAACGCGTTTGCATTTTTCACACATACGCAATTCAAACAATCTCTTAGTGTTTGTTTTGATCATGTCCAGGTTTTGAACGTTTTGCTTTTTTTTTTTAAAACCAGCTTAATGCACTGTTTATGTTCATGGGACATAAACAGTGTACTTAGGCTAATGAACAGTACTGAACCGTAGTGAATAGTAATAAACAATAATAAAAAATAAATGATATCTAACTACACAACTTGTGTGCGTTTTGCCTTTTTTATTGTTTAGACTTTTTTTTTTTTTTTTTAATCCAGCGTCTCTTGCATTTAGGCCAATAAACAGTAATCCGTACATAAACGATAACTTTTATATTATATTTAATTAATTCCAATTTTCAGTTGTCAGTAAAATAATCCATATCCAAACGATCCTTGATTACTAATTTCATAAGAAAATGAATAATTTGAAAGAAAAAAGATTTTTAATTTCTCATCTCATTTTCCCAGCAACCAGAGGACTTTTACATACACCATTTTCATTAAAAAAAAATGCATAAAATAAAAGTCCAAAGATTTCTAATTTCTCACCTCCTTACCTCATTTTCCCAGCAACCAAACAGATGATTTTCACACACACACACACATATATATACACACAGAGAGAGAGAGAGAGAGAGAGAGAGAAAGAGTACCTTCTGGCAAGTAGAAGCTGAGAGAAGGGAGGCCAGAGGGATATACGAAGCCTTCGGAGGCGACCTTTCGGATCAATTCGGCGTCGTTTTGGTACTGAGGCAAGTGGAGTGAGTTTTCGAACTTGGAGAGCGATGGGAATAGCTTCGGAGTGACATCGAGGCCCTGAGACACGATCCACTGATTCGGATTCGGGTTCGGACTCTGCCGGAGAAAGGGGTTCGGGAAAAACCGGTTCACCAGCGACGCTCCGGTTCGGGCTAGGTTTTTTGACGCCATTGTTGTGTTTCCATGTGTGAGTGATTTTGTAGAAATGTTCAATTGGGTTGGTTCTGCTAAAACCCTACACACAGTTAGTGAGAGTGAGGGAAAGGGATGGGGTATATCTGGAATTTCATTATTTGGGTCGACGTTGGGCCACATGGGGTGGGCTTTTTAATTATCAAATTTCAAATAGGTATCAATTAATCATTCAAAAAAAAAAAGAAAAAAAAAAGAGTATCAATTAATCAATACAGTACTAGTTATGCGACTTTTAGAATTAGATACAACTTGTGTCTAGTGTTTTTTTGCACTGAACACGTTATAATGAGGACATATATTTAAAACTAAACGTATATCCACATCATAGCATATCTAGTGCAAAAAGACACTAAACACAACTTTCACCCACATTTACTAGGGATGATATAAGAAACAAAAGAAGCCTAGTTAGGAGACTTTTATCGTTTGGGCTATATTCCTAATGTCGTTGGGCTAATGTGACCACAAATGCAAATGAAATGTGACCAACCAAGTTGGTTGGTTGGGCTAAAGTTTACAACCAAGTTATAAACTTTTTGGGTGATTGCCCAGCATGTGAAGCTTGAAGCCTTGAACTATTACCCTACTACATCGCCAACACTAGGAAGTTATTACAATTAAATTTGCATGTTTTAGCAAAATTCATATCGAATCACATTCGACACCTGTTTGTTCAAGTTCTATTTGTTAAAATATGAGGCTATGAGAGTTGGAGATGAAACATAGAAATTGTAGATTGAAGTATACACACAGGTTGAAGTTGAAGATCATAAGCTGCACTAAGCTACAGTCATTTAGTATCAAATGCTTGTACAACTACTTGTAGTTTAGTCTTTATTTAATTAGTTACTTGTTAGTGATATATGTCATTCAGTCATTGGTTTTGTGTTAATTGTTAGGTAGTTAGATGAGTTAGTTACATTTTCCCACTTTCTGATAATGTATATAAACAGAGAGTTTGTTGTAATCATTATTCAATGAAACATTTTTCACAAATCTCAATTCTCTCTCTCGGTTATGACCTCCATTGCTAAAGCTTCAAGCTTTGTTACTATTCTTCAGTCCAAACTCAATATTTATAAGTAACACCAACTATGGTCAAGAGTCTTATATCTCAACTACTTGACACCTCTTGATATTTCCAAAAACATCTAGAGTTTGACCCTTCCTCCCTTATTGTAATTGTTGAATTATCAAAAAAGTAACACTAGTCATGTGCGCACTCCAATTCTAAATTAGAATAAAAATCCTATGATACTGCATTGGGATTTTGGCTCCAATGAATTAAAACGTTTCCTCAAAATTTTGAACCATGGAAGCAACACAAACTAATTGTAAGCAATTGCTCGAATTGAAAAAAAAAAAAAAAAAGAAACAGTGTTACCACTGACCAAATTGTAGCACATTTGCCATAGAATTCAGCCATGTGATACTTTGACTCCAATGAATTAAATTTTCCCTCAAAATTTTACATATGGGAGCAACATAGGTCCCTACACTAAAGCACAATAATTATAGAACTCTACTCTATTAGTGACAAAAAAATGTGATTGCAATTATCACACTTTAAGTTTATTGATCTTTTTAAGTTTTAACCAAGGACGTAGCTATGCTAGACCAATGGGGGCAATGGCCCCCCTAGCCCAATGAGAAAAAGCAAAATATAAAATATATAAAGTGTGGTTTTGAATTTTCATGCTTCATTTTTGTTCAATACTTCCCTACTTTCACAAAAAATACAGTTTTTTTTTTTTTTTTTAATTCAAATTTTCATTAAATTTTGATTCTTTTTGTGAGTTTCTGTCTAGGTTCTAAATGATTTATGGAATTTATCTTAAAGCATTAGTGTAGGATAATTGCAGCTTAAGTGTTTGATGAAGTTCCCCAAAGAAGCTTTGTTAAAAATACATGGTTTTCTTTGGGTTGATCTAGAAATACGATATGAAGGTTTAGGCTATAACAATTTTTTTAAGCATTTGGATTTGAGTGTATCTTGCCCCCCTCCCTTGAAATCCTAGAACCATCCCTGTTTTTAACAAAGTTGGCATACATTCTGACAAGCAGAGACATCAAGTTATATTTTAGGGCTATGTTTGTTTTACACATATTGTGTATATTAGAATTATCCCTATCTTTTATGGTAAGCAGCAAAGCAACAAAGATTAGCAATAGAAAATAGTAGTAGATAAGCATGCTTCACATGCACCAAAAGTAGTGATGGTTCTACAAAAATATGTAGATAGCACTAAGGTAAACTATCTCAGAGGATGCCAGTTTCCAGAGCATAAGTGTTGATAGTACTAAGATTTTCACTTAACTAGTATAGCCTCATCTTTCCCAAGAACTAATATTGGCCATCTTATCATATAAGGCTCTCAACATTGTTTAACATGATACTTCTTATCATCTTAATTAGTCATCTGATATGACTGAAGAACACTTTGATACACTAACGTACCAGAAGCATTTTGAAAATATTTTAATTTGGTGGGTTTTCAATTCTCTTTCTTTTTCTTTTTGATAAGTAGGTGTTTTCAATTCTCAATAAATGCGAGTCTAGATTATATCACCATAGAATTACTTATCAACATTATTAATTTTTTTTAATATTAATTTTTTATTTCACAAAAAAATCTTCAAGTCACCAATTCAATTATATTGACAACGATGGATCATGCCCTAGCAACAACATCCGAGTAAAACCTGATCAACATTTCATATTTTAACCTCAAAAAAAAAAAAAAAAAAAAGGATCAACTTTATAGTACATAAGAGGGCTTTTGAAGCCATATCCCAAATATTTTTCGAGGCATATGAATGTATTTGGTAATTTGTATAACTAGTTTTCTAATTCTACTTTGTAGTACTTGGGTGGATTTTTGCAGTATCCTTTAACTGTTTCCAAGTAGACTATGTTCGATATGGTCATATTTTATGTTAGAAACCACCTTGATGATGTTGGCAAATATTTTGTTTCAGCATCTTGGAAGTTTGACAAAACCCTAGCAAAAATCCATATAATAATTGTCATATAAAGTGATCTTGATGATGTCAATTTAAATCAACTTAAACTATAGTTAGACAACGCAAAGACAAGGGGCGTTCCCTTTAGCACCTCACATTGTTTAAAATGAGTAACTTTTAATTAGAAGTATATATTCACATATCAAGAGCAGCCAAGCAAGAGGAGACAAGAACAATTATTTTATTTGGGTTGTGTTGATTTCACACAGATGGTTACATGAAGTTTTACATAGCTTATTTTTTACACAGCTTAGTTTTACACAAGTGTATTACCCATTTTGTTTTATTACCATAGCTAGCTTTTATTTATTTATTGTTGAGAAACTATTACCATAGCTAGCTGAACATTCAAGAGAATGTGAAAACACTTTTTTCAATGTTGCTTTTCAAATAATATGCACCCTCCTGCTCCGCATAAAGTTTGCTCTTTATAATATTTTCTCTCCCTTGTGACAATGACACCCCTTTATCACCTTTAGTGAAGTGGTTTGTCGTTAACGCTCTGTGAAACATGTTTACAATGTCCCTTGAGCACTTACATTAATTCTTGCAAAAAAACTGTGTCTATTTTAGTATTTTTTTTAATCACTTTTCAAAACACTCATATCAAATTATCTAGTATCTATTCTAAATTTTATTTTAATAAAATATTAAATTTTCTTAATTTTTAGAAATTATTTACGTAGGGATGTGGCACTTAAAACTCAAGTAAGCATAAGGCCTTAGACCGGAACAAGCCTAGAATGTGCCTTTCCGAGAAATGGAGCCCAATTATAGAAAAACATACCTTAAAACAAGGGTAAAAGATAAAATAAGCAATTATGAAAAGTACCCCTAAGATCCTAAACCTCGAGAATTGACCAAATAGGGTCCACCACCCTCAATCCAAACATGAATGGACCACTTGAACCATCCGAGGTAAATACTTGTAGACGAAATACCAAAGACATCCCACTAAGGTATGCACATTATCCGAGGATGCCTGAACTATCAAATGCATCCCACCAAGGTACGTATATTGTCCAACGAAGCACTCCAAATTACCCTAATAAATCCACTGTGGTACACATAGCGTCCAAGGAAGCCCTTCAGATCTTCCTGATAAATCCATAATGATCCACCTAACACCATATCATTTAATGCAACATATAACTTATCATAATAAAACAAGAAGCCCCAAAAATCTTTGTTCATCATGACCTCAAGAAAAGAAGAGCTTGATGGGATAGGAGGCTGCCTAACCAAACTAGGACAGCACCTACTATGACACATGCTGGAGAAGAAAATAAGAAGAATCAGGCACAGGATAAGGATGAAGGAGGAGGAGGAGGGAGAGTACAAAAAGAAAAAGAAGACAAATGAAAGGAAGGAGTGAAACATAGAGTGAGAATTGTAAGAGAGAAAAATCGTATGAACAATAACCTTTTTACATACTTTTGTGAGAGTGGGATAGTATTTGGATTCTTATACCAACCCACACACACATATATAGTTTTTTGATAGGCAAAATTTACCATATTTAATAATCTATTAGGACATTATATTCCGAAGAAGAATAAAATTGGGACATTCTTTTATAGGAACCATTTCCATGATCGTTCTTAGAAGTTCATTGGCTAATAACAAAAAATTCCACCCTTTTCCTTCAGCCACTGAGAAAAAAAAGAGTCCACAATTTTGGATGATAATTTTGTTCTTTATTTCAACCTAAAAAATTGGGTTGAATGAGCACTTTGGCTTTTTTTTTTTTTTTTAATTATTATTTTTAAAATTTTTTTTATTTTACACTTTGAGTTGGACTTAATCTAGGGAAAAAAAAAAAAATGCAAATTAAGCTTCTATCATCTCATATCAAAGTCTACCATATATTGCCATCATCATCAATATCACTTTCATCTTCAATATTTTCATTCTCCATATTTTCATAAATAGTATCAAAAAGTACAACGAGACCTATAAATAATAGCAAAAATAAACTAAATAGTAATATAAATTGACAAAAACAACCCCACCAAACAGATACTTAAATGGAAAAGTTATTACTTATTACTTCTCCAACATAACTATTTTTGACTAAGACTTTACATCTTTTTAGGATGGCCCTACAATACATGTACTTGATTCAAATTCCTTCGCAGATTTGTTGATACACATTGGCAATTACCAAACGAAGTACTCTAAATACGGAGGTAGCAATAGTCAGTTAAATGACGTGATTCTGGAGAGCAGCAATAGTTGGTTAAACCAATATTTCAAAGATAGAATGGGAAATTGTGAATTATCCTAAATATAGAGAGGAAATTTCTTTTTTCTCAAAAAAAATTTATAGTAAATTATTAGAATAATCTTGAATCAATAATAAAATTTTTAAACATTTTGATAATAATTTTAAATTGAAGTAGTTTTTTAGACTTTTTGAATTAAACTTTCACAATAGAAATTATAGTGAATGATTGAGTTAATTTAAAAATAAATAATGACATTTCATTTAAATTTCTTTCAAATTTTAATCTTTCATTTTCAATTTTTTATTGAAGTTTCTTAAATTTATGAAACTTTTAAAAGAGTATTTCAAACTTTTTGAAACTTTTGTAATAGAAAATACATTAAATGAATAAAATAACTTAAATAAATGATGAAACTTTTTTTTTCAAATTCTTAAAAATTTTAATCAAAAAATTTGATTGAAGTATCTTAATTCTTTCATAACTTTTTTTTTTAAGAATTCACTTAGAGTAAACTAACTTATAAAAATAAAATATTGATACACGTGATAAAAAAAAAAAAATTTCAATTACAGATGTGTAAAATGAAGCTACAAAATGATTGTATATATGACACGAGAAGAGAGTATCCCCATAGCCACAATTTTGGTTATATAGAATAATATATGACATGATATAACTGTTAGAGATATATTAGCCCATTAGCATAAGCACGTGCAAGCCAAGTCTCCTACTTGTACTAGAAGTCTATAAGTCTAGGGTTTAGTTTACTATATATACACATGTTATGATTCATTGTAACACAAGGATTTGTATTATACTATAATATATTATTGATGTAGCCCTTTAGGGTTTCCTCCGTGGATGTAGGCCATTAGGCTGAACCACTTTATGTTTTCGCTTCCGCATCCATACTAGCATATTCAACATGGTGTATCAATGCTAATATTTAACAGGGTATCAGAGCCACCTTCTTGTGGCCATGGTTTTCTGTACTTGCGGTATATTTAAGAGCAATCTTTGTCTTCCTCAGTGTTTTTTCGCTGCGTTCATCTTCTTTGGCTTCTTACTGCTGTTGTCAAAACTCTCCAATATAGTCATGTCACCGTTAGAAGTCGCATCAACACTGCAAGACCATTGCCTTCCTCAAACTACCGTCACAGAGCCAAACTTCATTCAAGCGATCTTCTTAACCTTATCAAATCTCAAGATTTCATCAAGCTTCTATCTTGAGTTTGAGAGGGGGTGTTAGAGATATATTAGCCCATTAGCATAAGCACGTGCAAGCCAAGTCTCCTACTTGTATTAGAAGTCTATTAGTCTAGGGTTTAGTCTACTATATGTTATGATTCATTGTAACACAAGGATTTGTATTACACTATAATATATTATTGATGTAGCCCTTTAGGGTTTCCTCCGTGGATGTAGGCCGTTAGGCTAAACCACTTTATGCTTTCGCTTCTGCATCCATACTAGCATATTCAACATGGTGTGTCAATACTAATATTTAACATGGTATCAGAGCCACCTTCTTGTGGCCATGGTTTTCTGTCCTTGCGGTATATTTAAGAGTAATCTTTGTCTTCCTCGGTATTTTTTCGTTGTGTTCATCTTCTTTGGCTTCTTACTGCTACCGTCAAAACTCTCCAGTATAGTCATGCCACCGTTAGAAGTCGCATCAACACTGCAAGACCATTGCGTTCCTCAAACTACCGTCACAGAGCCAAACTTCATTCAAGCGATCTTCTTAACCTTATCAAATCTCAAGATTTCATCAAGCTTCTATCTTGAGTTTGAGAGAGGGTGTTAGAGATATATTAGCCCATTAGCAAAAGCGCGTGCAAGCCAAGTCTCATACCTGTACTAGAAGTCTATTAGTCTAGAGTTTAGTTTACTATATGTTATGATTCATTGTAACACAAGGATTTGTATTACATTATAATATATTATTGATGTAGCCCTTTTGGGTTTCCTCCGTGGATGTAGGCCGTTAGGCTGAACCACTTTATGCTTTCGCTTCCGCATCCATACTAGCATATTCAACATGGTGTATCAATGCTAATATTTAACAATAACGACATCCAACAACCTAAAATTATTGTACTTCTCTGTATATGAAGGGAGATCTACTTAATTCCCTAGTACCTAGTTGCTAGCCTTGATTGAGCCAAAGTTTTGGAAGTTTTTCTGATTCAATATCCAATCCATTTTTCATGATTTAGACTATATTGCCACTCCCATAGTCCCGTGCAATACAGAACTAAAAAAAGGATACATTCTAATTAAGCAATACAGCTCTTAAAGGATGATACTGCAAGTTTATGCCCTTTGCTACAAACCCTAACTGGGCCACCATGGTACAGCTCTTACATTAAATTCATAGCCTCTGTTTACTCAGTGGTACTCACACTTCCAAATTACCCATTTCTTTCTTTCACTGTTATTTTTAAATTTTTTTTTTTTTGACCTAGCTAATGCTGCCTTTCTTTGTTATTTCTTATCTCTCTCTCTCTCTCTCTCTCTGTGATTTTTTTCATCTATTTAAACTTATTTCCCAGTACTTATGTAGTATCATCTATCTTGGCTGCACTAACACTGCTTTTGAAGAGAGGATTGTGGTCAGCGGAGGAAGATGAGACACTCATCAACTACATTTCAAACTATGGCCATAGTTGTTGGAGCTCTGTCCCAAAATTTGCTGGTAACATTATCACTGCTCCCTCATCTCTCATAATTGCACTAGCTTTATAGCTTTCATGGATTCCTAGTATTGTTTCTCAAATTTTCTTTCTTCTTATTATTATTTTTTTTCCCGGTTTCCTTGTATGGCTTCTACGAAGTAGGCCTGCAGAGATGTAGAAAGAGCTGTAGACTAAGGGTGAGTTTGGTTCAGCTTTTTGAAAAAATGCATAATGAAAAAGTGGAGTTTTGTAAAAGTGCATAATAAAAAAGTGGAGTTTCAAAAAGCTGAGTGTTTGGTAAAAGCTGTTAAAAAGTGCATAATGAAAAAGCTGAGTGTTTGGCTAGCACTTATAAAAGTGGCTTTTCGAGGGGTAAATGACCAAAAAGGACAATGTATATATAAGGGAATTTATTTCATACTTTTTTTTTTTATTTTTTATTTTATTTTATTTTTTTTTATGTGAGTTTGTTTCATACTTAAATCAATTACTTCATCATACTTAAATCAATTTTTCTCTTTCTAAAAAAATTATTTTTTTCTTACCAATATTAGCTAATAATAACCTACCACTTAAGATTTATTGTGAAAATATTGTAAAAATATTGTGATAAAAATTAATAGTAATTTTAATTTTAACATACTATTAAAATTATTTTTTTCTCTTTCTAAAAAAATTATTTTTTTCTCACCAATATTAGCTAATAATAGCCTACCTTAAAATTTATTGTAAAAATATTGTGAAAATATTATAATATAATTTCTTTTTTCTCCCTTTTTTTTCTCTCCACACATGTGGCTCTACTTCCTTTTTTTTTTCTTTTTTTTTTCTCCTCTTTTTTTCTCATCCACCCACGTAACCACACTCTTTTCTTTTCCTTTTTCCTTCTTTCCTCTACCATCTTCAGTCCAGAACATTCCCAGCTCTCTTTCTTTTTTTTTTTTTTTTTTTTTTTTGCCTCTTAGCACTTTGGTCTAGAACACAGCTCTGCTTATTCTTTTTTTTTTTTTTTTTCCTCTTAGCACTTCGGTCCAGAACACAGCTCTGCTTCTTCCTTTTTTTTTTTTTTTTTTTCCTCTTAGCACTTCAAATCGGAACACATCGGAACCATCGTCACCAACGCCAGAACTCATCCTTTATTCTTTTTTTTTTCACACTCCAGAGAAGAAGATGATGATGATGATGAAGATGATTGAAACATAAGGATTTTGGGATTTTGGGTTTTTTTTTTTCTTCTATGGATTTTGGGTTGATTTTGAGTTGGGTTTGGGATGGGTTTTCTGGATTTGAGTTGATTTTAAGTTGTTTTTGTGTTGATTTTGAGTTATTTTTGGTTTGGTTTTGTTGATTCTGTGTTCAGAATATCAAAGGTTGAAATGGGTTTTGTTGATTGTGGGGGTAGACCGGTGAAGAAGCAGAGGAAGACAAAGAGGAAGAAGACGAAGAAAAAAGACACAGATGAGAGATGAGGGCGTGAGAGAACTGATGGGTATTTCGGTATTTTTCGGGTTTGCAACGGTAAAATACAAAACGCGCATAGCGCGTTTTCATTTATGGACCCCTGAGGGTCCATAATCCCTTCCGTGTTTGTTCTCAGTTTTTTCTCAATGCTCAAAACGCAACTTTTATAAAAAAAGTTGCATTTTGAGTTTACCAAACGCAAAAGTTGGTTAAGCCTTTTTCAAAACGTGCTTTTTGGGCTCAAAAAGCCGAAACAAACGGGCACTAAGATGGATAAATTATCTCAGACCTGACTTAAGACGTGGGCGCTTCTCTCCAGAAGAAGCGACCCTCATCACTGAACTTCATGACATTCTAAGAAACAAGTACCATTTTTTTTTTCTTCTCCGAAAATATTTAAACTATTACCAAATTTATTTTATATATATTTATAAACTTTACAAACCAACATGATAATACATATCCTTAATGACACGACACGTCAACAACCTAACGAATAAATTATTGTAAATTTCTTATATTTTATTTAATATATAATACTTTAGCTCGTAAATCTATTCAGTAAATTTAATAGGATCTTCTTTTTTTGTCATTATTATTCTTATCATCATCCTCATGCATCATGAATATCATTTATTTTTTTCATGCAAGAGAGTACTTTTTTCTTATTCGGACAGGTGGGCTCAGATAGTCAAGCAACTACCAGGAAGAACAGATAATGAGGTCAAGAATTTTTGGAATACAAGCATAAGGAAGAAGCTAATTTCTTATGATGTTCCTGCAATAGCCACCTTTCCTGATGTGCACTTCATTGGTAACTCTGAGGAAGGTCTTTTCTCCCTAAATGCAAACCCTAATTGGATCCTATGCTCTCAGCAAGACCAACTATACCTTCCCACTCCAACCCCAAATTTGCAAGGCTTTGATCATGGTGATCTTAAATTAGAGCAAACCAATTATGGTGCCAATTTGGTTCAATTTCCATCCCCAATGGCACCACCATCTTCTTCCTCCTATGATCCACTCTGGTCATTAGGATATCAGCCTCATGAAAATTTTAATCCTAATCAAGAACATCAAAATTTCAGCAGTAGTGGAGCAACACAACATTATACTGGTGATAAGCTTATTGGCCCAAGTATCGCAACACCAAATTATGATGAGGATCCATTAACAGTGCCCATGATTCCAAATCCTTGTGAGATTATTAATGGTAATTTTTGTGGCATGTCTTACTCATGTGCTTCACTAGAACTTGACCCACTTGCTAGACTCCCATATTTTCCAGTTGGTTGTAATTATCCTTATGATCCACACGTGCCCAACAATCATATGGAGTACATGGATGCCATCATGTCATCATCGTTATCATCAGCATCAACATTGTCAGCATTATCAAGCGCCCAATTTGCCACAAACCCTAATCTTCCTTCAAGCCGGGAGACTTAGATAGGGTACTCTTTTGGAGTTAGGTTCTATTTATTAATTGACGGGCCTATAATTGATACAATGCATTTATTTCTTGTTATGTGCGTGCACAAGACATAAGTGAAACTTCTTTGGGAAATAATGTTTCTAGTTAAAGTGAGTAACGCTGGTTGAAGTTCAAAAAATATGTGTCGGTATGTTATTCAATTTTGTCAACTTTCCTTCTCAAAATAATAATAATAATAATAATAGTAATAATAATAAAGAAAAAAGAAAAAAAAAAAGGAAAAAGATTGTCAACTTAATTAATATATTGTTTGAGTTCCTACTCCTTGGTGCCTAACAAAGTTTAAATTACTACTCTATATTTGTATCAGTTCTTCTATATGGACACACAATTTGTACATTTGTTAATATGTGATTGGATCACATCCTTTATACACAAGTACATCATTGGCACTTAGTGAAAAGTAATTTAATCACCACTTGTCATGTGTTCAAGTTGTGAACACATGTGTGGTCTTAGAATTTTTATATTTGTACACTCCCCGAGAATACTAAATTGAGGATAGCCCCATCCTAATCAACCGAACACTAAAGACCCTCTCCAAAGGTTGAGGAAGATGGGGAAGCATCTCATCTAAAAACAGAAGTTCATCGAGATATCAAGAATGGAAACATGCAAGCTAAGCAACAATCATCTCTTCATTTAATGCACTCTACCAACTAGGTAGGCCATATTTATTATGGAATGACTCATCAAAACAGTGCTCTACACCCATTTTCCCACTCATACATGCCTCAAAAGAAGAGAAGATAGAGATGGGACAAGTATCTCCCCCTCTAATCCTACGCCCTACAGGTGGATGATGAAGGAGGGAGCTCCATCCCAACAAATAAGAACCTCATTCTAAGATTAAGGGATCCGAAATTTTTTAATAAAAAGTGTGAAGTGTAAGAGTTAACAAGATTGAAAAGTTATACTTAAAAAAACATTTCCTTAGCGTTCCTGATGATGCAATTGTGAAAGAGGATTAGATCAATTCAGTTGTCAACTTTGTCCACTGTCTCTACCCTTTTTTAGATCTTTTACTTGTCTAAGCCCTTAACCCATATTTACTAAATTAATTGCGACTGCCATTATATATATATATATATATAATTTATTTATTTAGTTCAAAGGTATAATCAGCCTCATGTGGTTACTTAAAAGTAATGATGTTAAAACTAATGAGAAACTACCCTAAAGAAAACATTTGTATATTCACAACCTTCTTGTTTAGAAAGACTTTACTTAAATTTAACCAAGCCAAAATAGTCCCAAATGCTACATTAATGTAGTTCAACAAAAGCGTAGCAATAATAAATGCTACGCTTAAGATTTTAGATATTACAAGTTTGAATTCTTTTATATATATATATATATAAAATAAATTTGGATTTAGAATATGTGCTCTCAACCCAAACCTATATTTTCCCATCATGTAATTGCACAAAAATGGACCGAATACAATGAAGTGGACCAAAATGGAACGAAGTGGATAGAATATGATCGAATGAAACAAATAGGACCGAATATAACTAAAGGGGACTGAACGAAGTGGACCAAATAGGAACAAAGTTTGACTGAATATGACCAAATGGACCAAAGTGGACAGAAAGGACCAATGTGGACTGAATAGGACCAAATGGACCAAACAGGACCAAGGTAGTCCAAATAGGAACAAATAGAACCTAAGTGGATAAAATGGACTGAATAGAACCAGAGTGGACTAAATAGAAACAAAGTGGACCTAATAGGAGCAATGTGGACTAAATAGGACTGAAGGTGACCAAACAGGACCGAATAGGACGAAAGTGGACAGAATGGACCGAAGTGAACCAAATGGGATTGAATGAACCTAATACAACCAAAGTGGATAGAATGGATAGAAGTGGACCGAATAGGACCAATGTGGACCAAATAGGATTGAATGGACCTGATAGGATGAAAGTGGATTGAATAAGACCGAAGTGGACCAAATAAAACCAAAGTGGACCAAATAAAACCAAAGTGGACCAAATAAAACCAAAGTGGACCAAATAGGATTGAAGTGGATAGAGATGGGTGTTTTAAATTATATATTACGATTCATGCTTAGATTTTGAAGGGAAAGTGAAGTGTCACGCAAATGGGGGGAGAATCTAGGCTCACACTATCGTGGGGGAAGAGAGTGAAGGAAGAGAGGCATGAAAGTTGAATTAGAGTAGTGTTAGACGAGAAGCCTTGCTACATTAGGGTTTGTAGATAGCTTTGAAGTGACAGTCACTTGCTTAAGGTTGGGGTTTTTTTTTTCCCCATTATTTTAAAAAAAGAAAAAGAAAGAAAGCTGATGTAAAAATTTGTATTTAACATAAATTTGTATCACTAGCAATAAAAAATAATTATATGAGATTCAATCATATAACTTCTTCGTATTTAAAACATATATTTTTCTCCAAGGGGGAGTTTGACCATGTCCATTTGAAAAATATATAACACCAACTGTAAAAGTCATTTGATTCCATAGTAGGAAAAAAGTGAAAGCAATTTTAATGGTTAATGAAGTTTGTAGCATACAATTCTTTATGTTGGAGAGAAATCAATAATTTCTTTTCTTAATAAATATTTTACAGGATGAGCATGAGAAAATTGATCCAAATGATTCATAGCTATACATAATTCTATAAAATAGATATAAATCATGCAAGGACATATATAATAGCTATCTTTATTAGGACTTACAATGTCCTAAATGTGTACCTTAATGAGAAGGTCTTCGGTGGTGACTATGAATACTCCAAATTCAACACCAATGGAGATATATGCATAGGCTAGAATCCCCTATCCATGAAGCGCAAGAGAACAAACAAAGCATAAATCAACACCAATAGAAAGAAAATAAGAGAAAAAAGAAAAAAAAAAAAAAAAAAGGCTTTCAACCCCTGTTTTATAATTCTCCGTTCTTTCCCTTAGGTTAGAGTTGGACTTCTGCTTAGGTTATACTTCCTTTTAAAATAAGATAAATCGAATTAAACAAATAATGATGATGTGGAAAATTATGAAAGTTACAAAGCTTATGTGTCAAGATATTATAAGGTTAACAAATGGTCAAACACTTCAGTTTTTTATTATATATAAATAATAATAGGAAAAAAAAAAAAAACCGTTGAAACAAAAAACCAAGCTTGTTTGTGAAGAATAGTACTATTTGAAAGACATGGTGGTATTTTGTGTAACAATTGTATATAACATCCCTCATATATGAGGTGGAGCACACGTTTGTACGATCCACTTTCATGTAAGATGGATATTACATATAACAATTACCCAAAATAATAAATCCTGAAAAAGAAGCAAATAAGCCCTTTCCTGCTTTCCATGCGTGGACTGGTGCAAATGATAACGGACTCTTGATGCAAATAGCATGTCTTTCTCTACAATTTGCAAATACGTTCTTTTTTTGAGATCCAAGATAGAAATACGTTCTTGATGCTTGATATAGAGGGTTTAGGAAGACGAGATGAGAGACCTTACGTTTTGGGCCACATATCTATTGTCATTGGGCTAATGTGACAACAAATTAATACAAATGAAATGTCACCAACCAAGTATTGAACTCTTGGCTGATTGGGTCTACTTGCATGTAAAGCTTGAATTATTGTCCTACTGCACCGTCAACAATAGTAAATTACCATAAATGTTACATGTTTAATTAGCAAAGTTCATATCCAATCACATTCTACCCCCCATTTGTTCAAGTTCTATTCTTCAGTCCAAACTCAAGACTTACACCAGTCACAAGGTCACTCGAATTCTAAATTCGAATAAAAATCACGCCACACTCTTAGTGTAACACTTCCTACTCCACCATCTACAATATTCATGTATATCATGTCTTTTTTTTTTTTTTTTTCATTTTAAGCCAAAGTTACTTTTTAAAAAGAAAAAAAAAAGATATAACAAATTATAATTGATGAAGTATAAAATGAAACATTTGAGATATGATTTTTATTCAATTAGAACAATGGATGCTTCCTCCCTTCATTTAATGTCACTGCTAGTTTTAATAAACCCAGAAAGTAATGAAAATGGTGAATAGGAAAACACAATCACACTAAAAATGCATTTTTTTTAGATAAATCACTTTGGAAATATTCAATATGTGATTAATTATAAATTGAAAAGTTAAGGAATGCAATAAGGGCATTGGTTTAGAAAATATTTTTAGAAACCTTTTAAGGAAAAATAAAAAAGTGACTGATTTTGTAAACAAATTTTTATAATTTTCATAACATTTTTAAAATGATCCATTAACAAATACCCTATGGGCACTCGTTAACTAGATCCAATAGAAATTAGACCAAAGAACCTATCCATTACAACTACAAGCAACTCCACAATATATATATATATATATATATCAGAACTCCAAATGTAAACTAAATCATGCTGGATTGAGGAAGCTTTATTGCTCTCCAGGAAGTGCAGCAGAGATCCAATCTTTTGAATGTCCGTCTCAACAATATGTGGTGAGAGTTTGTTGGGCCAATAGAAAATAAATTCTTAAATTGTAAAGATCGGCCAAACTTAAGTAAAGCCCAAAACACTATATCATAAGAAAAACACTCCAATAATACATTAATGCTGAAACACTCTAATAAGAAAACGTTAATGCTGAAAGAAATAGAGCTTTGCACTTCGTTTGTTTTAGCATTAACGTCATTTTCTAGAAAATTATCTATTTTTCTGGTGTTTGGTAACAACTTTGAAAATGAACTTGAAAACATTTTCTAGTGTTTGGTATGTACAAAAGTTTTATAATATTTTTTGTATAATTTAAAACATGTATAACAAGTGATTTGTGTAAACCCAACTAATGTAGTTAATATCAATAAATAAATAAAAAACCATGAATGAATTTGGTTTTCAAACTAAAATTTTGACAACAGATATAATCAAAATTAGATACAATTAAAACTAGGTGTCAATTTTCATGATTTCCGCCATTCATCTTGCTTGTATGTGTGTGTGTGTGTGTGTATAAGAGCAACAACGTACATAAGAAATATATATTGATCACTTTGTAAGACTAAAAACAAATACAAATTACTCAAAACAATTTCTGCATAATATATCTACAATGCTAGCCCATACAAAGGACTATGGTATAGGTCATTATTGATACAATAGTTTAAAGAAATCAATGGCTTAGCTTTGAAGTTTGAGGAAAACATTGCAATCCACTTCATAATATTAATATGATAAGTGACAAAATGAAATTCCCCTAAAAATATTATCATTTATTATACTATTATTTGTAATAACATTATTAATTTATTGTATGGATTGCCCTATGTAAAAGCAATTAGCCATATAGCACTATGTTGGCAAATTTTCATTTTTTACTTCATTCATTCTTTCTATTTTTTTCCTTTCTTTTTTGTTGCACTTTTATGTGTGAAAAAGATTGAACTTCTGCAGTTGTCCATATGGGAATCCATCATGCCAAAAATTGTTTAGAGAAAAAAGAAAATATAGCTCAAAATTCAAAGAATTATGTTACAAAGGGGAAGAGAAACTGGGAGAAAAGAGAGAAGAGAGACAAATAGGGAGAAATATATGGGAAGAGAAGAGACCAAAGAGAGTGACAATGGGTATATGAGAGGATAGAAAAAGTAAAGGAAAGAGAAGAAGTGAGAGAGCTATAAGAGTTATGTGTTGCGCAAGTTCAACATGGGATACTTTGACTCCAATGAATTAAAATTTTCCCTCAAAATTTTACATATGGGAGCAACATAGGTCCATACACTAAAGCACAATAATTATAGAACTCTAGTCTAGTAGTGACAAAAATGTGATCACAATTATCACACTTTAAGTTTGTTGATCTTTTTAAGTTTTAACCAGGGACGTAGCTATGTTGGACCGGGGGGGGGGGGGGGGGCAATGGCCCCCCCTGGCCCAATGAGAAAATGCAAACTATAAAATATATAAAGTGTGGATTTGAATTTTCATCCTTCATTTTTGTTCAATATTTCTCTGCTTTCACAAAAAATACAATTTTTTTTTAATTCAAATTTTCATTAAATTTTGATTCTTTTTGTGAGTTTTCATCTGGGTTCTAAATGATTTATGGAATTTATCTTAAAGCATTAGTATAGGATAATTGCAGCTTAAGTGTTTGATGAAGTTCCCCAAAGAAGCTTTGTTAAAAATACATGGTTGTCTTTGGGTTAATCTAGAACTACGATATGCAGGTTTAGACTATAACAAAATTTTTAAGCTGTTTGAGTGTATCTTGCCCCCCTTACTCGAAATCTTAGCTCCGTCCCCGTTTTTAACAAAGTTGGCATACATACTGACAAGCAAAGACACCAAATTATATTTTAGGGCGGTGTTTGTTTTACACACACTATGTATAATAGGATTATCCCTATATTTTATGGTAAGCAGCAAAGCAACAAAGAATAGTGACATAAAATAGTAGTAGATAAGCATGCTTCACACACACCAAGAGTAGTGATGGTTCTACAAAAAAATGTAGATAGCACTAAGATTTTCACTTAATTAGTATAGCCTCATCTTTCCCAAGAACCAATATTGGCCATCTTATCATATAAGGCTCTCAACATTGTTCAACATGATACTTCTTATATCATCTTAATTAGTCATCTGATATGACCGAAGAACACTTTGATACCAACGTGCCAGAAGCATTTTGAAAATATTTTAATTTGGTGGGTTTTCAATTCTCTTTCTTTTTCTTTTTGATAAGTAGGTGTTTTCAATTCTCAATAAATGTGAGTCTAGATTATATCACCATAGAATTACTTATCAACATTATTAGTTTTTTTTTTTAATATTATTATTATTATTTTTTTTTCACAAAAAAATCTTCAAGTCACCAGTTCAATTATATTGACAACGATGGATCTAGTCCCGTCAACAACACCCGAGTAAAACCTAATCAACATTTCATATTTTAACCTCAAAAAAAGAAAAGAAAAAAAAGATCAACTTGTATCACTAGTTTGCTAATTCTACTCTGTAGTACTTGGGTGAATTTTTGCAGTATCCCTTAATTGTTTCCAAGTAGGCTATGTTCGATATGGTCATATTTTACGTCAGAAACCACCTTGATGATGTTGGCAAATACTTTCTTTCAGCATCTTGGAATTTTGACAAAACCCTAGCACAAATCCATATAATAATTGTCTTATAAAGTGATCTTGATGATGTCAATTTAAATCAACTTCAACTATAGTTAGACAAGGCAAAGACAAAGGGCTTTCCCTTTAGCACCTCACATCGTTGAAAATGAGTAACTTTTAATTAGAAGTATATATTCACTTATCAAGAGCAGCCAAGCAAGAGGAGACAAAAACAATTATTTTATTTGGGTTGTGTTGATTTCATACAGATGGTTACGTGAAGTTTTACACAACTTAGTTTTACACAAATGTATTACCCATTTTGTTTTATTACCATAGCTAGCTTTTATTTATTTATTTTTTGTTGAGAAACTATTACCATGGCCAGCTAAACATTCAAGAGAATGTGAAGGCACTTTTTTCAATGTTGCTTTTCAAATAATATGCACCCTCCTGCTCCACATAAAGTTTGCTCTTTATAATATTTTCTCTCCCTCGTGACAATGACACCCCTTTATCATCTTTAGTGAATTGCTTTGTCGTTAACACTATCTGAAACATGTTTACAATGTCCCTTGAGCATTTACATTAATTCTTACAAAAAATTTGTGTCTATTTTAGTTTTTTTTTTTTAATCACTTTTCAAAACACTTATATCAAATTATCTAATATCTATTCTAAATTTTATTTTAATAAAATATTATTTTTTCTTAACTTTTAAAAATTATTTACGTAGGGATGTGGCACTTAAAACTCAAGTAAGCATTAGGCCTTAGACCAGAACCAGCCTAGAATGTGCCTTTTCGAGAAATGGAGCCCAACTACGAAAAAACATGTGAAAGAAGGACCAACGACGATTCATCCAGGAACAAGAAGATTCAATCGGACCACAAATTCTTACGTGGTCCAAGGAAATCAAAGGTCCGCTTCCACGATTTCATCTGGGTAAAAGATAAAATAAGCGATTATGAAAAGTACCCCTAAGATCTTGAACCCTGTGAATTGACTAAACAGGGTCCACCACCCTCAATCCAAACATGAATGGACCACTTGAACCATCCGAGGTAAATACCTGTAGATGAAATACCAAAGGCATCCCACTGAGGTATGCACATTATCCGAGAATGCCTGAACTATCAAATGCATCCCACCAAGGTATGTATATTGTTTGAGGAAGCTCTTCGAATTACCCTAATAAATCCACTATGGTACACATAGCATCCGAGGAAGCCCTTCGAATCTTCCTGATAAATCCACAATGATCCACCTAACACCATATCATTTAATGCAACAAATTACTTATCATAATAAAACAAGAAGTCCCAAAAGTCTTTGTTCATCATGACCTCAAGAAAAGAAAAGCTTGATGGGACAGAAGGCTGCCCAACTAAACCAGGACAATACCTACTATGACACATGGTGGAGAAGTAAATAAGAAGAATCAGGCACAGGATGAGGATGAAGACATAGGAGGAGGAAGAGTATTAAAAATAAAAATAAAAATACAAACAAAAGGAGGGAGTGAAATATAGAGTGAGAATTGTAACAAAGAAAAATCATATGAATAAGAACTTTTTTACATACTTTTGTGAGAGTGAGATAGTTTCTGGATTCTTATACCCACCCCCCCCCCCCCTCCCCCCCAAACACACACACATATATATAGTTTTTTGATACGTAAAATTTACCATATTTGAATAATCTATTAGGACCTTATATTCCAAAAAAGAATAAAATTGGGACCTTCTTTTATAGGAACCATTTCCATGATCATTCTTAGAAGTTCATTGGCTAATAACAAAAAATTCTACCCTTTTCCTTTAGCCATTGAGAAAAAAAAGAGTCCACAATTTTGGACGATAATTTTGTTGTTCTTTATTTCAACCTAAAAAATTGGGTTGAATGAGCACTTTGATGTGTGTGTGTGTGTGTGTGTGTGTTTTTTTTTTTTTTTTTCCTTTGTTGCAAACTTTGAGTTGAACTTAATTCTAGGGGAAAAAAAATGTAAATTAAGGTTTTACCATCTCATATCAAAGTCCACCGTATATTGCCGTCATCATCAATATTTATCATTCTCCATATAATGATTACATGCCTAATGTACTATGGCAGCAAAATAATCAGTGGCGGAGCTAGAAATTTAGGTCAGGGGGGGCAAGATTAAAAGTAAAAAATTAATCTAAAAAAATTATATGCTAATGTAATTGTCATATAGAATTTAAGATAAAATGTAAACTTTAATTTGGCTTTTCACACCTAACTTAATTTACTTAATTGTTCTCAAAGATTTTTCATATTTTGAAACTGTTGCATGATTTTTTCACATTTAATAGTCTTAAATATATCTTTCTAAACAATCATTCATCTATTGATCTCCAATTCGATTGCGTAGTTGATTTTTAATTATATTCATAGCTAAAAAATCTCTTTCAATAATAGTTGTTGCAACTGGTAAAATCAATACTAAAGTCATAAGTAAACCAATGGATATGAAACATCATTTGTCATTTCTACAATCTTTTCAGCAAGCTGTCCAATTCTTTAAGTGCTAAATGCTTTTAAAAACTCTAAGGTAGAGACTGGTATCAAAAGATTTTTTTTTTTTAATGTGAGGCATCCTTTACTTCTTTATATTATATATAAATATATATATATATATATATACTTTTTTTTTTTTATAGAGTCCTATTAGTACTAGTATTAGGTTGTTTTATTCCTTTTTAAGTTTGATAGTACGATCCTCTTTTCTCTTTTTTTTTTTAAATCATTATTAAGTCGGCCCCATTCCCCTATGATTTTATTTCCTTATGTCAGCCACATTCCCCTATGATTCCTATTTCCTTATACGTACAATATTAGTAGCAAAAAAATTTGGAAGTTCAGGGGGGGCAGGTGCCCTCCCTCGCCTCCCCCCCTCCCTCCGCCCCTGAAAATAATAGACCTTAAATGTTTGGTAGAAGTGCTACGTTATTCCATTAATTCTATCATCACATTTATGTGATCATTGATATGTAGTATATGTATATTTAGAATCTTTCATTACAATCATCATTATCATCGATTCTTGGTTTTTGTTGTCGTACAATTCTGTCACCCTCAACAAGAGTATAGCACTAGGGAAACTTAGAAAGCATATACATACGTATATTGTCATTTACATCAAGCAAGTTATCATGATTAAGAAAAGAGTTCATCATTAATTTCACCTTTGTTGTTCTTCATCGATGTAAATCTAAGTTTGCGCATTAATTTAGCAAGAACACCGACCCTAATTTTCCTTCTTTGGTACATTGCATTTTTAAATCTTTAGTTATGGAACTCAAACATATGACTATGGTGATTGATCATCATCTAATCATGGACATTCATCATCATCATATACAAGATAATGATCCTTTAAAATTTAGAAAGTAATGATCATCATATTTTAAGAGTAATATCATTATATAAAATATAATAATCCTTTAAAATTTTAAGAGTAATGATCATCATTTTCAGGATAATAACCCTTTAAAGTTTTATAAGTAATATTTATATTATATAATTATTAAGACCATAATCATCTATTGTGAAATTTAAGGATTCAATTTTGTCACGTCAACAACATTTGAATAAACATTGACCAGCAATAATTTAGATACTTATTTAAATTATTAACCACGTCATAAAAGAGTGAGAAATGCTACATATGATTAGAACATTTTTCTAGTGGCAAGTTGTTATTAGTATTTACCTATTACTAGTGAGCAAAAAAAATAATTTCAACCAGGTTCAAACTAAAATCAATAATAACTTATCACACAAAACTTGTTATAAAATTATTGTAAGAATATTATAAACACATAACACTTCTCTAAAATAATTCATTCCACGGTGGATTAATAAGGTTTTAAGAAACTTTAAAATATAGAATTATCCTACAAACTTTAAAGAATATTAATCCACCATTTCACGTGTCAACATTCTCATTCACTGCTGCTGATTTTTGCCAATCACATCTATCAATCGAATTCCAGCATCAAGCAGAAGTGGATGAGCATTACCAAAAGTAAATATTAATTACTTAAGTTAAAATGAAAATTCTTAGGGTCTGTTTGAGATCTGTTTATTATGCTGAAATTAAAATTTTGTTGTTGAAAGTACTGTAGATAAATATAAAAGTTAGTTGAAATAGTATAGTGAGATTCATGAATAGTATCAAAAAATACAGCAAAATCCATAAATAGTAGAAAAAATAAATTAACAAAAATAACCTTACCAAACAGACACTTAAATGAAAAAGTTATTACTTATTACCTTCTACATCATAACTATTTTTGCCTAAGACTTTATATCTTTTTAGGATGCCCTACAATACATGTACTTGATTCGAATTCCTTCGCAGATTTGTTGATACACATTGGCAATTACCAAACGAAGTACTCTAACTACGGAGGCAGCAATAGTCAGTTAAATAACGTGATTCTGGAGAGGCAGCAATAGTTGGTAAAACCAATATTTCAAAGATAGAATGGGAAATTGCGAATTATCCTAAATATAGAGAGGAAATTTCTTTTTTTTCTCAAAAAAAAAATTATAGTAAATTATTAGAATAATCTTGAATCAATAATAAAATTTTTAAACATTTTGATAATAATTTTAAATTGAAGTAGTTTTTTAGACTTTTTGAATTAAACTTTCACAATAGAAATTGTAGTAAATGATTGAGTTAATTTAAAAATAAATAATGACATTTCATTTAAATTTCTTTCAAATTTTAATATTTCAATTTCAATTTTTTATTGAAGTTTCTTAAATTTATGAAACTTTTAAAAGAGTATTTCAAACTTTTTGAAACTTTTGTTATAGAAAATACATTAAATGAATAAAATAACTTAAATAAATGATGAAACTTTTTTTTTTTCAAATTCTTAAAGATTTTAATAAAAAAATTTGATTGAAGTATCTTAATTCTTTCATAACTTTTTTTTAAGAATTCACTTAGAGTAAACTAACTTATAAAAATTATATATTGAGACACATGATAAAAAAAAATATTCGGTTATAGACATGTAAAATAAACCTACAAAATGATTGTATATATGACACGAGAAAAAAGCATCCCCATAGCCACAATTTTGATTATATAGAATAATATATGACATGATATAACGATACCCAACAACATAAAATTATTGTACTTCTCTATATATGAAGGGAGATCTACTTAATTCCCTAGTACCTAGTTGCTAGCATTGATTGAGCCAAAGTTTTGGAAGTTTTTCTGATTCAATATCCAATTCATTTTTCATGATTTAGACTATATTGCCACTCCCATAGTCTCGTGCAATACAAAACTAAAAAAAGGATACATTCTAAGCAATACAGCTCTTAAAGGATGATACTGCAAGTTTAAGCCCTTTGCTACAACCCCTAACTGGGCCATTATGGTACAGCTCTTACATTAAATTCATAGCCTCAGTTTACTCAGTGGTACTCACACTTCCAAATTACCCATTTCGTTCTTTCACTGTGTTTTTTTTTTTTTTTTTTGACCTAGCTAGTGCTGTCTTTCTTTATTATTTATTCTCTCTCTCTCTCTCTCTCTGTGATTTTTTTCATCTATTTAAACTTATTTCCCAGTACTTATTTATCATCTATCTTGGCTGCACTAACACTGCTTTTAGAGAATAATACTGCTTTTAGAGAGAAAGATGGGACATCACTCGTGCTGTGACAAGAAGAAGGTGAAGAGAGGACTATGGTCACCGGAGGAAGATGAGAAACTCATCAACTACATTTCAAAATATGGCCATGGTTGCTGGAGCTCTGTCCCAAAATTTGCTGGTAACGTTATAACTGCTCGCTCGTCTCTCATAATTGCAGAAGCTTTATAGCTTTCATGGATTCCTAGTATTGTTTCTCAAATTTTCTTTCTTATTAAAATGATAGGATGTAAAATGTTATTTCGAATTTATTATTTTAGAACTGATTTTATTAGAGAAAAAGCTTTAAATCTCAAATCCATGTACATATATCAAGCACTTTATATTTAATATTATTCTTCAAAACCCCTCATTTTATGGCCTCAAATTCAAACACAATTTAAAAGAATTTGAAATGAAATTAAACAAGTTTTTTGGTTGAGATACTGTCTTTCCTTTGTTTTTATAATTTAATTGTTACAATGAGAGAATGATAGGGATTTAAATCTTGATTATCCTCATAAAGAAAACCAAAGAATGTCACTAAATTGACGAGATAATGCAATCTTAAACCTTCAATACCTTACCTGATACCGCTTTCATTGCAAAAGATAATTACGCTGAACAGAGAGCAAAGATTTTTCTTAAGGCACATCTAATCATTGTAGACCTCGTTAATTATTTTAATTAGCTAAAATAATTACGTCGCTGCTCAAAGCAATAGGACGTTCTTCTCTTCTTGCTCCTTCTCACCAATAATAATTCAATACTATTTCGGAACCTTCTAAAATTTTAATTTGAAATATTGTTTTTCTTCTCTTCAGTCGAAGCTAAGATATATTGTTTATCCTAACCCAACCTCACCTTGCTCCCCAAAAACGCAAACCAAATCCAAACAATAAAAGACTTTTGAGTTCAATACATTCACTGCTATACAACGACGTTTTTGTCTTGATTTTAAATACCCTTAATCTTGAAAAGATTTCTGAAGACAACCTTGGACAATACACTGTTAAGCTTCCATGGAATACAGCAGAAGCCGCCATATACAGACAAACTTTCCAAATAATACGAGGTAGACAGAAAACAATTAAACAACTCAAACAATTGTTTCTTTCTCTCTCTCTCTCTCTCTCTCTCTCTCTCTCTCTCTCTCTTTCTTATCCATCTATTACTGTAGCTTAACAGCACTGCTCCTTCCAAGCACCCTCATCTCTTTCCTTTGTTTCTTGTTCTTACAATGAATTGAGGTTAAACAAAATCACATATAACAAAACTGAAATTTACAGGCATTGAAACTACAAACTTTAGCATAATCAAGACTTGAGTAACAAACAAAAAGATTCTTGGAGTTATATATGGAGAATAACAGAATCTGAAGTTTCACATTTCAAGTTCCATAGAAGAAATGAGATCATATGACTTGTATTCAAAAGCCTTCTAGACCTAAAGGACACACTAACCCACCACAAAAGGCAAAGATGCGTTCCAATTCAGAGTCTAACCATGAAGTCCGGCAAGCCTCAGACTTGGCTTGATTCAAACCAAAGACAAGGATACTATGCTGTAATTCTAAACCGGCCCTTCGCTATTCTTCGAGCAATGACCCTCCTCCCACCCTTGGTTGCCTTGCTGTTCACGTGAAAAAGTGCATTAGCCAACATGCAAATCCTACATAGTTTTGCTCACAGTTTTCCCAGCTAAGAAAAATTCATAAAGCCATTTAATACAGGCCAGAAGGCAGACACTTGACCATGAAGAGGGAGGAAAACTCCAAAAAAACTCTGCCCTAAGTTCTTATATGTAATATAGACACTCAATGATGTCCCGAGCAGTTCAACTACGACCAACATGAAGCAAATGCGGTCCACAACCTATGCAGTTAAAAAGCTAATGTGTAATGCCTAATAAATTGTGTTGTCCAGTTTGTAAATTGTCTGATTTGTCATATCAGCCTAATTATGATCAATATCTGTTCTCCTACACTAGATTTTTTAATTTTCTTTCTTTTGGAGAGAGAGAGAGAGAGAGGGAGAGAGAGAAGATGTACCGAGCAAAGAATCCGTGATTCCTCTTACGCCGGATAGTGCTAGGTTGGAAGGTCCGTTTAGGAAATAAAATCATTGGCTCGTTTGAAGAAGAAACATCTCCTGCAGAACAGAACAGTTAAAGTTATGCAGAAACCAAAAAGACTTATTGATGACTTAATTGTTGACCCAATCCCTGAAAACTCTAGCCTAAGTGTTATTGGTGTAAGTAACAAAAATTTATTGAACCAAAATGTAATCACCCATGTACATCCTCCTGCTCTAAGGGTGGAAGAAACTCCACCAACAAGAGCAGGGGATCTCATTCTAAGAGAGATTATTTCCAGACCAGTACATCAGTCACTATGAGCATCAGCTGAACAAGTGCATAACTTGGGTGACACTACCACCAAATTTCGAAGACTGCTATCTAAGTCATCTCATCAAAAAGTAAACTTATTGGCTATCTGGATAACAACATCAGCATCCACATATCCTTCACCACACAGCAGATCTTATGGGGCTTATCATTTTAAATAGTTAAATTGAAGAGAGGAGATAAGAGAAGCACATGTCTCAGCTACCTAAAACAAGGTAATAACTAATAAGTATTTCTAAATCATATCCTATGAAGTTTGAAGCAAGAAATCCCCTCCGTATGGAATTTTTTTGTTTGGTCCACCCTACTTGAGTTTTAAAGTTCATAAAATATCAAATTTTTGCAGCTTATAATTAATTCCTGCCTACTAGCAGTTAATTAAGACCATAACAAAAGTTATCCCCATTTATGATTTACCTTGCATATAGAGATTCTCCACATATCCACCCCCACCCAACCAACTTTTCACTCCAAACCACAACCTAAATGGTATACTTGCTAGTTATGGTCTTAACAGAACATTTAGCAGAAATTGGGCAAGGATGCAGTCCTTATAGAAACTATAGTTATGAGGCCTTAACTGGACTACACATCTAGTTGCTAGACATATGAGCATGCTGAAGCTTCTATAACTTCAACGTTCTTGAAGAAGCAAAGAAAAAAAAAAGTTTATAAAAAACACATTCTTTTGCTTTGAGGCACTGAAGAAAAGAATGCTTCATGTAAATTTAATTTTGTCTAACATAGTCATATGTCCTTTACTTATTATCAATAATAATAATAAAAATAAATTATTAAAAAAAATTCATATGTCCATCAATCACATATATGCTCACAAGGGAACATAATAGCCCTACTTATCAAAAAAAAAGGGAACATAATAGCCCCATTTTTGAAGAGACAGAGAGACCAACAGATCAGTTAGAATCCTTGCTGATTTGAACTGGTTTTACACAACAATTCCATTAAGATCATCTTCTTAATATTTTCTTAATATCTTATATCTTATGACATAACATATTGAGATCACATTCAAGTTATCAACAAGGAACTAGATATTCGGTTTATCAAAGTTAACAAGAAACACCCTTTTGATGTTCACCGCAACCTAAAGATGCATAATTTAAATAATAAAAAATCTATAATTCATCATCATCATCTCTCTCTATCTCTCCCTCTCCACATTTTCCCAGCAAACAGACAAACCATTAACAAAAACATCTAGTCTATCCTTCCATTTCCATAGAAACCAAACAGAGCATAGATTAAAAAGTGCATAATTTATAAACCCCAAATTCCTAATTTATGAGCATCTCTTACCATTTTTACCATAAACCAAACAGACCATTAACAAACAGCTAGCCCATCCATCCATACATTTCCTCATATACCAAACAGAACTTTCATTCATACAGACATAGAAAATCCATAATTCAAAAGTCCAAATATTTCTAATTTCTTATCTCCTTCACCTCCCTTTCCCAGCAACCTGAGTACATTTACAATTTTACACACACAGACACACACTCTAACCAATTTCATAGAAAATGCATAATGTAAAAGTCAACCGCACGCACACACACACACATGCAGTTACCAATTTCATAAAAAATGCAGAATTTAAATGTCCAAATATTTCTAATCTTTCATCTCCTCACCTCATTTTCCCAGCAACCAAAGGCCCTTGACATATATACACACTCACTCACACCATTTTCATAGAAAATATATAATTTAAAAGCCTAAAGATTTCTAATTTCTTATCTCCTTATCTCACTTTCCCAGAGACCAAAAGGAGTACACAGACACTCACTCTTGCCAATTTCATAGAAAATGCATAATTTAAAAGTCCACCTCAAACACACACTTAGGGGGTGTGTTTGAATATAGTTTATTTTGTTGAAAACTGAAAATGAAAATACTGTAGTAAGATCATTTTTAAATGTGTGAATGGTGCCATGAGACCCATTTTTAATAAAAGTTTGGGTAAAAAAAAAAAGGTTTGTGAGTCCTGCGCACTGAGTGCACGGGACCCACTGGAAAAGTAAAAAACGTGCTTCTTACAAAAAAAAAAAAAAAAAAAAAAAAGGGGCATGAAACACAAACATGAAACGTAGACTCAGTATCCAAACAGACACTTAGTGTGGATTTGAATACCGCTTATTTTGTTCAAAAGTGAAAACAATAAAAAAATA
The DNA here is from genome assembly GCA_035136125.1 of Quercus rubra. Lineage (NCBI taxonomy): Eukaryota > Viridiplantae > Streptophyta > Magnoliopsida > Fagales > Fagaceae > Quercus > Quercus rubra. The sequence continues at coordinate 62,798,668 of CM068734.1, read as the reverse complement.
ATTTTTGGATTACTATTCACACCAAAAACAGTGTTCATTTGCCTATTTGCAATGTTCATGTCTCATGAACAAAACAATGCAATAGGCGTTAGTTAAAAAAAAAGGGGCAAAAACGCGTCAGCGTGAAAACGCAGACGCAATCCAAACTCTCTATTAGTGTTTGTTTGGATCATGTCCACGCTTTAGACGTTTTGTGTTTCAGGTTTTTATTTTTATTTTCTTTAACCAGCGCTTAATGTTCATGGGACATGAACATTGTCTTTTGGTGTGAACAGTAATCTCACCCTAAACACAAGCTTTCTCTCTAATCTCTGAAACTCTCTCAAGTCGAGCCTCCATCGGACCTTCACAGATCAGCGCCGCCACCACAGGCGGCAGATTGCTCCTCATCTTGAATCCTTAATGTATGAATTTTTTTTTTTTTTAATCAGTAACTTTTTTTTTTATCATTTATTATTATTATTTTCAGTTTTCAGTTTTCAAAAATGATCGATATCGCAACGGAAACTTAATTACTAATTTCATAAGAAAATGAATAACTTGAAGGAACAAAGATTTCTAATTTCTCATCTCATTTTCCCAGCAACCAGAGGACTTTTACATACACCATTTTCATTATAAAAAAAGAAATGCATAATATAAAAGTCCAAAGATTTCTAATTTCTCACCTCCTTACCTCATTTTCCCAGCAACAAACAGTTGATTTTCACACACACATATATATACAGAGAGAGAGAGAGAGAGAGAGAGAGAGAGAGAGAGAGAGAGAGTACCTTCTGGCAAGTAGAAGCTGAGAGAAGGGAGGCCAGAGGGGTATACGAAGCCTTCGGAGGCGACCTTTCGGATCGATTCGGCGTCGTTTTGGTACCGAGGCAAGTGGAGTGAGTTTTTGAACTTGGAGAGCGATGGGAATAGCTTCGGAGTGACATCGAGGCCCTGAGACACGATCCGCTGATTCGGATTCTGGTTCGGACTCTGCCGGAGAAACGGGTTCGACAAAAACCGGTTCACCAGCGACGCTCCGGTTCGGGCTAGGGTTTTTGACGCCATTGTTGTGTTTCTATGTGTGAGTGACTTTGTAGAAATGGTCAATTGGGTTGGTTCTGCTAAAACCCTACACACAGTGAGTGAGCGTGAGAGAGAGAGAAAAAGGGATGGGGGTATATTTGGAATTTCGCGATTTGGGTCGATGTTGGGCCACATGGGGTGGGCTTTTTAATTATCAAACTTCAAATAGATATCAATTAATAAATACAGACTACATGTTCTTTTGATTCTCAAAAAAAAAAAAAGACTACATGTTCTTTTTTTTCTTTTTTCTTTTTTCTTTTTTAAAAGGTGAAAGTTAATAATTTACATATGCTATAAGGTAAAAGTTTTTTTAAATAAATAAAAAATATAAACTTTAGAGATATATAGTAACTGTAATATTTTCTTGAACGTGAATGAGAAAATTCATAAATTTTAGGATTTTTTTTTTTTTGGAATTCAAAAAGGAATTTATTATTTAACATTTATGACATTATTTCTAAATAAAGTTACCATTCTTTAATAAATTTATTTTTGAATCACATAAAAGTCCAATTGAAATAGGGGAATCATCTTATATGTAGTATAGATATAATACTAGTTTTGTTGGTACTATTTTGCCAAGGTCTAGGACCAATCCACAGTTATTGGGTTTTTAGGATTGGATGCAGCTTGTATCCAGTACTCGTATCCAAAATTAAACATGTGTTCGCATCATAGTGCGTCTAGTGTAAAAAGGCACTGGTAAAAATTTTTACCCGGATTAACTAGGGACAAAATCTGAAACTTAAGAAGTCAAGTTAGGAGACTTTTTATCTTCTGGGCTACATTCCTAATGTCATTGGGCTAATGTGACCAACCAAGTTGGTTGGTGGGGCTAAAGTTTACAACCATGTTATAAACTTTTAGGCTCATGTGAAGCTTGAAGCCTTGAACTATTACTCTACTGCACTGCCAACATTAGGAAACTATTACCATTAAATTAACATGTTGTTGACAAAAATTGTTAACCCATGTTTAACAATAATTGCTAGATTATGTTTAATAAACATTGTCAAATTACGTTTAACAAACGTGGTCAAATTATGTTTAACAAGAATTGTTATTTAGTCAAATTCATCAAACATATGTTCACCCATAGGCCTTTTGGCGTATGAGTTTTATTGATGCGAGTAGTGTCTATTCAAGATAATGTATCTCTTAATTACAATCCCTTGTTTCAAGGGAAGACCCTTTGATTCCAACCATGTCGTTTTTGTATATAAGTTTATTTATTTTCATGTTTAAGAGGATATGTGTTTTTTATTTATTTGTGGTTGCACCTAATAATTTATTTAGATTGCCTACATACCCTTGACGGGGATAAAGCCAATTCGTAGTTCTTAATTTAAGGTTTTAGATTTAAAATCCTCAAATATGATTTTGCCCAATTTAAATGATAGACATTTAAGTCAAATACTTTGTATTTAATTAAGCATCGACTTAAATTTTTTTTTTTTTTTGGTGAGATAATTGATTTTAATTTCAAGAGTAAGTCAAGGACCATGTTTTTATGGAAATTAAACCAAGGATTCTCTCTTTGAGAAGTTGAATGTCTAAGCAATTTTCCTCTTCTTTCATTTGCTTCTTTGTAGGAATTTTAATGATATTTTGATTGAGGTTCTCAAATTTAATTAAGGGAAAGAAAACTCTTTTAAAGCAATTTTATTTTTATGACATGGGTTTAGGAATTGGGAATTGGAAAATTTCCTTAAATCAATTTTTATGGTCATTTTATTTGTGAATTATTAACTCCAGTCTTGATTAAGAAATTAGGACTCCCAAAGAATTAGTCATGTTGGAATTTGAAGGAATTAGAATCCCCACTTTATTTAAAATAATTTTGGGAATCAAGGATTCCATTGAAATGTGGTGGAGTCAAGAACTCCATTAATTGGGTAGAGTCAAGGACTTCATTGATGTGGTAGAGTCAATGACTCCATTAAAATGGTAGAGTCAAGGACTCCATTAATTGGATAGAGTCAAGGACTCCCATTAAAATGGGTAGAGTCAAGGACTCCCTTAATTGGGTTGTAACGGCCCAAGGAAAAGCGCTAACCACATCTGCGCTATATCTTAAAAGAACTAGTCACAATTGAGGCTCCTTGCAATTGTTAATAAAACCCAGTTCAACCTAGTAAATACATGATGTGGGACTCATCACACACCCACATACATTACACAATCAATCAAATTGGGGTATCACAGAATCAAGGACTCTATTGATGAATTTAATTTGGTAGAGTTAAGGACTCTAGATGAGAAAACACTGAATCAAAACTTGAGAGAATTTTTATTTGGTAATGTTTAAATAGGATTTACGAGTCAGGGACTCGCATTTAAAGCTTCATGTATAGAGTTTGGGAACTCCTCAGGAAACCCAATCCTATTTGTTTTATCAAACAAAAGTTCAGATTTGAAGAAGAGGGAGAGGGAGAGATTTAGAGAAGAAAGGAACTGATAAAATCTCAACCTAATGCCAATGTTGTGTGTTCCTCCTCTGCTCATTGCTCTCTATCTCTGTCTATGTCTCTCTTATTATTATTTTTTTCCTCTCTGTATTTTGCTGTGCTTTTCTTCTTTTGTGTGTGCTTTTTTTTTTCTTTCTTTTTTTTTAATCTGCTAAAACCTCTTTAATATATAGAGGAATTGAGAAACTGTTTCCCCCCTTTTTTTCTCTTAATTGATCAATTAATGGGCCAAAACTGCAAAGAAAGAGCAGTACTGCACTAGCATCTTTCATGGTAGTTGGTGTAAATTGTAGCTGATTATCAGCTACTTTTTGCTTTTGAAAGCATTTGAGTGGTGCGTGTGGCAGAAAGTTACTCAACCACATGTCCCACTTTCATCTTATCCCTTTTTTTTTTTTTTTTTTTTTTTTTTTAATTTTAAATAAAGATGTGACGTTGTGGCACTAAGAGCATTCCCATCAGGTGTTTTACAAATATGTCATTTTGACACATTAAAAAACCTACTTTATTATTTTAACACATCATTTTACAATTCACCATTCATCACATCTTCTATTTTTCAATTCTATACATTAAAATAATATATAAAAATATTTAAAAAAAAAAACCATCAATATAAAAAAAATACAAAATAAAAACCTACCACCATACACAAACACAAGCACAGCTTGCCACCACCACCCACAGGTACAACCAGCCATCACCACCCAATATTACTTCAAAAAAAAATCCCCAAAATCAACACAAAACTCTAAAAATATATATATATATATATATATATGAAGAGATGAATCAACTCTATTTATACAACCCAAATGACATGGAATCAACCCAAAACTCCACCACCACCCACAATCACACGGAATCCACAACCCCAAAAAAAAAAAATTACCCAAACTCACCACCAACAACAATCCACCGGCCGCTACCACCACCCAATACTACTTAAAAAAATCCCAAAATCAACACAAAAATCTCCAAAAAAAAAAAAAAAATGAAGAGATGAATCAATTCCATTTATACAACCCAAATCACATAGAATCAACCCAACTCCACCACCACCCATAATCACATCAAATCCACAACCGGGAAAAAAAAAAAAAACCAAACAAACAAACAAACAAACTTACATGCAATCTTGACCAGTCGACCTCATCGGTGAGGCCGAACTTCTGGCCGATCTCAATGGCAACAGTCTAGGTGGAGAAAAAAGAAGAAAGAGAGAGAGAGAGCATGACAGGGAAAAAAAGAGAGACAAAGAGGCGTAGAGAAAGTGACAAAAAAAAAGGAAAAAAAGTTAAAAAAAAATGGAGATGTGAAGATTCTAGAGAAGAAAGAAGAAGAAAAAAGGAAGAGAGAGTGACAAAAGATGAAGGGAGAGGTGGAGAAAGAAAGAAGAAAAAAAGAAGAGAGAGAAGAAAGAAAGTCATAAAGGAAGATAGAGAAAATGAATAATTTTTTTTTATAGCATTTTTATCAGTATCGTTCCAAAGATGGAACGATACTGTTCATGTGTGCCAAATATTATAGCATTTAGAACATCTCATGAGGGGGGATTTTGGTGTTTGGTGTGCAAAATGCCAAATATTTGGCATTTGGCACACCTGATGGGAATGCTGTAAGTTTATGCTACCATAAACAACTCCACCTCCTCTGTCACGTGATAAAAATACTAAATTAGAATAAAAATCCTATGATATTGCAATGGGATTTTGGTATTTGGTGTGCCAAATGCCAAATGCCAAATATTTGGCATTTGGCACACCTAATGGGAATGCTGTAAGTTTATGCTACCATAAACAACTCCACCTCCTCTGTCACATGATAAAAATACTAAATTAGAATAAAAATCCTATGATACTGCAATGGGATTTTGGCTCCAATGAATTATAAATTTTCCTCAAAATTTTGACCCATGTGAAAGCAACACACACCAATTGTAAGCAATTGCTTAAACTGGAAGGAAAAGGGAAAAAAAAAAAAAATAGTGTTACCACTGGCCAAATTGTAGCACATTTGCCATAGAATTTAGCAGGTGATACTTTGACTCCAATGAATTAAAGTTTTCCCTCAAAATTTTACCTATGGGAGCAACATAGGTCCCCACACTAAAGCACAATAATTATAGAAGTCTAGTCCAATAGTGACAAAAATGTGATTGCAATTATCACACTTTAAGTTTGTTGATCTTTTTAACAAATTTGGCATACATTCTAACAAGCATGGACTGATTAGGAACATTTAGAACCTAAGTGGACAGAATGGATTGATTAGGAACAAGTACCTCCCCCTCTAATCCTGCGCCCTATTGGTGGACGACGAAGGAGGGAGATCCATCCCAAAAAATAAAAACCTCGTTCCAAGATTAAGGGATCCAAAATTTTTTAATAAAAAGTGTGAAGTGTAAGAGTGAACAAGATTGAAAAGTTATACTTAAACATATCCTTGGCGTTCCCGATGATGCAAATGTGAAAGAGGATTAGATCAGTTCTGTTGTCTACTTTGTCCACTGTCTCTACCCTTTTTAGATCTTTTACTTGTCTAAGGCCTTAACCCATATTTACTAAATTAATTGCGACTGCCATTCTATATATATATATATATATATTATTTATTTAGTTGAAAGGTATAATCAACCTCATGTGATTACTTAAAAGTAATTACACTAAAACGAATGAGAAACTACCCTAAAGATAACATTTGTATATTCACAACCTTCTTGTTTAGAAAGACTTCACTTAAATTTAACCAGACCGAAATAGTCTCAAATGTTACATTAATGTGGCTCAATAGAAGCGTAGCAACAATAAATGCTACGCTTAAGATTTTAGATATTACAAGTTTGAGATCTTTTATATATACACAAATATATATATATATATATATAAAATAAATTTGGATTTAGAATATGTGCTCTCAACCCAAACCTATATTTTTCCATTATGTAAGTGCACAAAAATGGACCGAATACAATGAAGTGGACCAAAATGGACTGAAGTGGTTAGAATATGATCAAATGAACCAAATAGGACCGAATATGACTAAAGTGGACCGGATAGGACCGAAGTGAACTAAATAGGAACAAAGTTTACCAAATAGGACCGAAGTGGACCAAATAGGAGCAAAGTTGACCGAATATGACCGAATGGACCAAAGTGCATAGAAAGGACCAATGTGGACCGAATGGACTAAACAGGACCAAGGTAGACTGAATAGGAACATTTAGAACCTAAGTGGACAGAATGGACTGATTAGGACCAGAGTGGACTAAATAGGAACAAAGTGGACTTAATAAGAGCAATGTGGACTAAATAGGACCAAAGGGGACCAAACAGGACGGAATAGGACGAAAGTGGACAGAATGGACTGAAGTGAACCGAATGGGATTGAATGAACCTAATAAAATCAAAGTGGTCCGAAAAGGACCAAAGTGGACAAAATGGATAGAAGTGGATCGAATAGGACCAATGTGTACCAAATAGGATTGAATGGACCTGATAGGACGAAAGTGGATCAAACAAGACCGAAGTGGACCAAATAAAACCAAAGTGGACCAAATAGGACTGAAGTAGACCGAATAGAGGTGGGTGTTTTAAATCATATATCACGATTCATGATCAGGTTTTGAAGGGAAAGTGAAGTGGCGTCAAAATAGGGAGAGAATCTAGGTTAACACTATATATTGTAGGGGAAGTGAATGAAGGAAGATAGGCTTGAAAGTTTAATGGGAGTAGTGTTAGAAGAGAAGCCTTGCTACATTAGGGTTTGTGGATAGCATTGAAGAGATAGTCACTTGCTTAGGGTTGGGGTTTTTTCCCATTATTTAAAAAAAAAAGAAAAAGAAAAAGAAAAATAGCTGATGTAGAAATTTGTATTTAACATAAATTTGTATCACTGGCAATAAAAAATAATTATATGAGATTCAATCATATAACTTCTTGATATTTAAAACATATATTTTTCTCTAAGGGGGAGTTTGACCATGTCCATTTGAAAAATATATAACACCAACTATAAAAGTCATTTGATTCCATAGTAGGAAAAAAGTGAAAGCAATTTTAATGGTTAATGAAGTTTGTAGCATATAATTCTTTATGTTGGAGAGAAATTAATAATTTTTTTTCCTAATAAATATTTTGCAAGATAAGCATGAGAAAATTAATCCAAATGATTCATAGCTATACATAATTCTATAAAATAGATATAAATCATGCAAGGACATATATAATAGCTATCTTTATTAGGGCTTTTGTTAGATTCTAAGTACTTAGGAATTAATGTATTAGAACTCTAATTTGTATTGTTGGCAAACAATGACCAAAACAGGTTTTTAGTCTTGTTTTAGACTTGCTCAAAGTATGTGTTTTATGTAAAGTTGGAATCGAGCTATTGCAGAATTCATTGTGCATTTCGGTCTGGCTTGAAAGATCGAGATTTAGACTTGACCGATCAAAAGTCGGGCATAATGTTTTTTCTGCAGATTTTCTAACTCAGCCCTAAGCCTATATAACGTGTAGGATTTTATTTTTTTCCCTAGGTATAAAAGGGAAACCCTAGCCACGTTTTTGAGGTTGCTCTATTTGTTGTGTGTGTGAATCTCTTGTGAGATCTAGAGGTGGTTGCCTTCACACATGCTTAGGATTATCAAGAAGGAGATTTCATTGAGAGCTTGATGATCATTCAGTTGCTGCACTAAAGAGCTTAAAGATACGCAAGTGGGAGTGCTTGTACTTGCTGGAGAATCCAAGAAAGAAGGAGCTCGTGGTCTTAGAGCTTGCAGGTGGTCATGTTAGTAAATTTTCTACATGAGATAGCAATAGGATGTTAGTGGTCTAAGTCGCTATTGTAAAACTTCAATTTTTTCATAGTTTTCTATCAATTTACAATAGCGACTTAGACCAGTTAACCTTGCGCACCAGTAAGTTTTCTACATGAGGTAACAAAATTTTATATTTTTCATAAAATTAATATCATAACATTCTTAAAATGATCCATTAACAAATGGTCTATGGGCACCCATTAACTGGACCCAGTAGAAATTAGACCAAAGAGCCTATCCATTACAACTACAAGCAACTCCATAATTTTTTTACTTAAAAAACAATTTTTGTAGAATATCATAACTGCAGACACATGAAAAGTATATATATCAAAACTCCAAATGTAAACTAAATCATGCTAGATTGAAGAAGCTTTATTGCTCCACAGGAAGTGCAGTAGAGATCCAATCTTTTGAATGTCTGTCTCAACAATATGTGGTGAAAAAGAGAGGAGTTTGTTGGGCCAATAGAAAATAAATTCTTAAATTGTAAAGATTGGCACAAACTTAAGTAAAGCCCAAAACACTATATCATAAGAAAAACTCTCCAATAACACATTAATGCTGAAACACTCCAATAAGAAAACATTAATGTTGAAACAAATAGAGGAATAGACATAGCTTTACCCTCTGTTTGTTTTAGCATTAACGTTTTCTGGAAAATAGTTCATTTTCTAAAGAGTATTTTCTGAAAAAACTATCTCTTTTTTTGGTGTTGGTAACAACTTTGAAAATGAGCTTGAAAACATTTTTTGGTGTTTGATATGCACAAAATTTTATAACATTTATTGTATAATTCAAAACATGTATAACAAGTGATTTTTGTAAACCCAACTAATGTAATCAATATAAATAAAAAAAGCCAAGAATAAATTTGGTTTTCAAACTAAAATTTTGACAACAGATACAATCAAAATTAGATACAATTAAAATTAGGTGTCCAATTTTTATGATCTCTATCATTCATCTTGCTTGTGTATATATATGGGCAATAACGTATATAAGAAATATATATTGATCACATTGTAGGACTAAAAACAATTACAAATTACTCGAAATTTTTTTGCATAATATATCTACAATGCTAGCCCATACACAGGACTAGGGTATATGTCACAATTGATACAATAGTTTAAAAAAATCAATGGCTTAGCGTTGAAGTTTAAGGAAAACATTGCAATCCACCTCATAATATTAATATGATAAGCGACAAAATGCAATTCTCCTAAAAATATTATCATCTGTTATACTATTATTTGTAACAACATTATTAATTTATTGTATGGATTGCCCTATGTAAAAGCAATTAGCCATATAGCACTATGTTAGTAAATTTTCTTTTTTTACTTCGTTCATTCTTTTTGGTTTTTTTTTACCTTTTTTTTTTTTTTGGCACTTTTATGTGTGAAAAAGAATGAATTTCTGCAATTGTCCATATGGGAATCCATCAAGCCAAAAATAGTTTAGAGAGAAAAGAAAATATAACTCAAAATTCAGAGAATTGTGTTACAAAGGGGAAGAGAAACCGGGAGAAAAAAGAGGAGAGAGACAAATAGGGTGAAATCTGTAGGAAGAGAAGAGACCAGAAGGAGTGATAGTGAGGATGTGAGAAGAGAGAAAAAGTAAAGGGAAGAGAAGAAGTGAGAGAGCTATAAGAGTTATGCATCGTGCAAAAGAGAGATTGTTTTCCAATATTTTTTTTTTGGAAAACAACCTATAGAAAATAAGGCTCATTTTTGTTAGAGTTTTCCATTGACCAGAGATAGCTTTTCGTTGACCAATTTTTTTTAAGTTACCAAACACAGGAAAATGTGGTAATCTTTTTTTATAGATGGTTTTCCAACGAAACAAACAGAGTGTAAGTGAAAATAGAAGACCTGATGTTACGGGAAAAACACTCCAACAACAATCAAAAACACTTAAAATTTTATTTAGAGCATAAATAGAGCACTTTCAGAGATAATTAATTAAATTTTTAGGAAGTAGTTTGTAACATGCGCTCAATTAATTCCTTAGACTTGTATGAAGATCTTCATTGTCTTGTGTTTGTAAGTTTATATTTCCTAGTGTATAAACTTATTTTTAAGTGAAATCATGTATATAAACTTATATTTATGAAGATATTCCTAGCTAGCACTTGTGACTTCAATCATGTATTTAACTTTAATGCAATTTGTTGTTGTTAATCTAAGTTTTATTTGATTTACTGTTCAATTCTAAGTAATTTGTAGTTGGTGCAATCCAGTATGCTTGAATCCCTTAATTTTCTATGAATTAGCTTTAAATGAGATAAAATAGGGGTGTGCGTGGGCCAAGTTGGATGAGTGGAGGACAATATTTTTAACCAACCTACCAATGGTGAGTTGGGAAAACTCCAATCCGTTGCCGACCCAGTAATCTATAAATCTAGTGGATTGGTTGAAAATCTTAATAGTTTCAACTCTGCGAGTTGAGTAGGTTGGCAATTTCAATTGATTTAAAAATTTTTTAGAGAGACTAAATGAAATTATTTCAATTAAATTGGATAATTATTTGCTCCCTCAAATAAAAAAAGGAAAGAAAAAATTGTAATTTTAATTAAAAATAATTGCAAATAATATATATATATATATTTTGAGAATGACTGAAATTTTATTACATTGAAAAGATAAATATTTCAAAATATGAAATTTTTCATGTACATAGAGAAGAATAATAACAAAATCTTAGAGAGAGCAGTTGGAGTTTATTAGGGAGAGAAATGTGAAAATTGAAAAATAAAAAGAAAGAGAAAGAGATGGTCAAAGAAATAAAGTGGGAGTATATGTGCGGTAGATTTTTGTAACATGATAAAGAATATATATATATATATATAAGCGGGTGGGTCGGTTTGCTGCGGGTTAAACATATATCAAGTCGTTATTCAGCCTAACCCACTAAATTATCTATCTAACCCACCCAACCTAACCCGCCTCACTTAATAGACATGCATGGATCGAGTTTGGTCAGTGCAAGTCAGGTCAAGCTGGTCATGCGGGTTTTTTGCACAGCCCTAAGATTAATTGTTCAAATATGCTTTATATCAAGATGGCTAATATTGCGATAGTTTACATAGAGATGCTTTATGTTGATTTAGTGAATCTCAAGTAAGCATTGTATCTTAGTCAAGAAGGTCAATTTATTCACTTAGGATTATTAATTCTCAATTGTTAACTTATGCATATTTCAAATGTCCTATTAAGTTAGGTGTTTTTGAACCCCAAATCCTAATCCACAAAGTCAAATAATCACTTCGAGATAGGATCAATTGTTCAAGGTTTATCTTATATAACCGACAAGCAACAGTAAATGACTAAAATTAATTTTAGTTCAAACATAATTATTGCAACCTGTTGTTCCAAATGAGACACAAATCAGCAACCAAAGAAGCTAATAATAATATTGAAAAAGATATGAAGCAAAGTATCTAATACTTCCATAAGAGAAAAGTAACCATCTTTAACATGTTAAGACAAACATGTATTAATTTAGGCCATTATGAAACATCCTATTTAAATATTTTAACACATTTATTTTATAATCTTAAATATTTTAACAGATACTAAAACCCTACCACCCAAGAAATATTTAACAGTTAGGATATTATTTCAATTGACATGAAAGCCAAAAGCATGCAAATTCTACAGGCACACCTAATGACAACAAAAATCGAAATTGACATTTGAGCCTTTTAGGCACCAAAATATATACATGGAGGGGCCACACATGTATGCAACTATAAATTGCATGCTTTTGTCAGTTAAAAAAAAAAATGTTTTATGATAAAAGATGATTTTTTTTTTCTACTATTTAATAGAGAATTATGCTAACTTCAACTTTGGCACTCATGGTACCAGTGAACAAAGAATTAATACATGTGGGAGTATTATAAGTTAGTGAATATGTACGAGAATGATGGTGGAGTGACAGCCATGACTTTGAAGGGTGATCTTGAATGGGTAAGAGAAAAAGAAATTGGACTGTTTGGAGAAGGATGCCTCCAAAAGTCCAAATGCCATTATATCACAATTAAACTGACTTTTCATTACACTCCAAGCGTGAAAATCGGGAATTGATAGAGGAGTGTCAAATGAAACAAAAGCTTGCTTGTTGGAAATAAAGCTACCCTTGGGGAGACATTTGGGGCAGGGGGGACAATGTGATACTTGGACTCCAATGAATTAAAATTTTCCCTCAAAATTTTCACCCATTCATGGGAGCAAACACCAACACAGGCCCCTACACTAAAGCACAATAACTGTAGAACTCTAGTGATGACAAGAATGTGATCACAGTTATTTTGCTGATCTATCCAACAAAGCACTATTCTAACAAGCAGGGACACCAAGAAATATTTTATGGTAAGCAGTTAAGATTATTCACAGCGATAGTTTTAAAAAATTTAGTATTTAGTAACTCAAAAATTTATTTTATTTATTTTAACACATCATTTTACAATACACCAAATATTAATAGTTTTATTTTTTGATTGCTTCATTTTAATATTCTTTTTTTTTCTTCCCCATGTCTCTTCCTCTCTCTCTCTCTCTCTCCTCCCTAACAAGAACAATAAACAAACCCACCAAACTCACGGTCACCGTTAGCCACAGTGGCGGCGCCACTTACAACTCAGGGTGTTCCTAGGAACACCCTGACCTGAAAAAAATCCTGAATTTTTTTTAATTTTTTTTTTATTTCCTCTGTATTAGGAACACCCTCAATCACAGAAATAGGAACACCCTCAAATTAAAAAAAAAAAAATGTAACAGAGCCCACGGCAAGCCCAACGTAGCAAACCCACGGATTCTCCCCCAAAAAAAAAAAAAAAAACATAGAGCAACGCCTCAGTCCTAAAGGTCTAAATCAGAAAACACTAAAGTATTTCATTTCAACGCCGTATTTCAGAAATTACTAAAGTATCAAAAAAAAAAGAAATCACTAAAATCCAATCCAAACCTAAAGACAGAACAACGGGTTCTTTTCAATGCCGTCGCCGCTTGAGATCGGATCGCTCGCTCGCTCGCTCCGAGCAACAGACGGAGATCTCAAGGTTCATCGGATTGCTCGCTCGCCCCTCCGCCTGTCGTCGCTCGCCCCTCCGTGTCGTCGTCGTCGTCAACGCCGCTTGAGATCGGATCGCTCGCTCCCTGCTCGGCTGCTCCGGTGCTCCGTCCCGCAAGGTATTTCATTTTTCTCTCTAACTCTCTCTCAGTCTCTCTCACACTCTCTCTCTCTCTCTCTCTCTCTCTCTAACTGAACTGAAATGAATGAAAATTATGAAACTCTCTCTTAGGAAATGAATGAACTTTAGCTTTATTAATTTTTTTTTGTCTGTGATTGGCCGAACCGAACTTTAGCATTATTAATTTTTTTTTTTTGTGTGTTTTTTACTTTTTGAATTTGGCTTTTCAGTTTATCTTATCCGTTGGTGTGGGTGTGTGTTTTAGTATAACGTGTGATTGTGAAATTTTCTAATTGGTGGGGGCATCAGGCATGAGGCGTAATTAATTGTCTTTATACATTATAAAAGAAATTAAATTATGGGGGTGTGTGCTAGCTAGACTGCTAGTAGTTAGTAAAAAAAAATTAATGAAGCAATTAAACACTAATTATTAATAATTTAATTAACTAATATATCATAAAAGATAAACAAATTAAATTATGTTAGGTTAAATAATAATTAATAATTTAATAATTAATGAAACAACAATACAACAAATTATAGTTTATAAAAGACAAACAAATTTATGAAACAACTAAACAATAATAATTAATAGTTTTATTAATATTTCAAATGAAGTTATAGTTTATTGTACAAGTTCCTTTGTTTATTTATTTTCTTTTCATTTTTTTTTTCATTTTGAGGTTTTTCGATGTACAGCATGCAAATTTGTTTTGGTTTTAAGATTTTTTTTTTTTTTTTTTTAAGGCCAAATCTTGAATTTTGGCCGGTATTTACCGAAACACCCGAAATTTTTTCAAAGTGAAATAGGAACACCCTGGACAAAGTTCCTGGAGTCGCCACTGATCTCCTTCATCAAACCCAGCCACAACTCCACATCTTCATAATATACCAAAGCCCAACCACAACTCCATAAAAACCCATAGGAACCACCTTCGCAAGCCAATACCTGGCTCAAATCTCTAAGTCACAAGCCTAATCCATTAAATAAATAATAATTTAAAAAAAAAAAAAACCAACCCAAATCTCCATCGAAAAACCCATAAATTCAAACAAATTTCATTAAATCCCAACATCACAGAGAGAGAGAGAGAGAGAGAGAGAGAGAGAGAGAGAGAGAGAGAGAGAGAGAGAGAGAGAGAGAGAGAGAGAGAGAGAGTTTTAATGAGACATGTCACTATTAATGGGACCCACAAATTTGGTTTTTTTTTTTATATAATAAAATGTCACTTTTTTTTTTTTTCACAAAAATGATAACGGGCAAAAGACGTTTTTGTTTTCTATATTCAAACTCACTTTTTAGGATATTAAAAATGAAAACTAGGTACAATTTTGCAAACCATATCATGTTTTTGTGATGAGTCCCATTGAAAACTGAAAATGTATACATATAAGGCATACTTTGTTTTCTTCTAACCAAACAGGTTATTATTATGTATCAACTTTCAAGTGCTCTGAAATCCAGATCCTCATCTGTCTCTTTGAGAAAATTCCTTTGTTTAGATCTTGAAATGATTATTTTTGCCATTTTTAGTAATATTTATTTCCTTTTCAACTTTTTATTCAAAATTTGTTAGAATAAGGTTTTTTCTTTTTGGGACGTCTTTTGGAGTAAAAACAATACTATTTAGTTTTGCAATTATCTTAATTTTGTCTATTTTGGTAAAATTTACTATTTTGCCACCTAATATTTTGCTTAACACGAATTAGGATGTTTTTTATTTTATTTATTTAATTTTTTTTTTTTTTTTTTTAACTTAGTGTAGCCTCCAAAGCACTTCACTTTTCATATTAATAAAAATACAGACATTTGTCTCTCTTTTCTGGTAAATTTCAAATTCTATCACCTTGTGAATTTGAAATTATTTTCTTGAAATAGACATATTTTGTCTCTTGTGTCTTCCACCTTCATGAAACCCTGTCAAGCAAAACATATTCATTTTTCACACATATGTAAGAGGGAAAGTATAAAGGATGAGTGTAAGAGAAATAAATACTGTGAAAGCAAGGACTTATATCAAAAGCCACAAAAATTTTTTTTTTCCAGACAAAGTCAATAGTTCAATATGTGACCAATAAAGTGAGAATAACTTCCCAGAAGACAGCTCTATAGCTCAACTAATATATTACATCAAGGGTTTGTGCTAGGAACCAAGGTTACTTGAAGACACCTCTAACAAAACATCTAACAATTAAGCACTTGCTTGAAATGGATCAGGAATAACAATTTAAATTGTATGTTTTTAGACCCCTTAACACAAGTTGTTTAACCTAGTTATTTAGCCAAGTTATTACTTAGATAAATTATTCAAATCTAGGTTACAACAATAAAATCATATCATGTAAATAATGTGGAAATATAAAGAACACAACGATATGAAAACCTAGGAAAACCTAACTGGTAAAAAACCTGGGGAGGATTTAACCTATCTATCCTCAAGGTAAAACAAATCCACTATGAAAGAATTGAGGTTTGTACAATAAGATTTAGACCACTAACATCCTATTGTTACCTCGTGTAGAAAACTTACTACCATGACCACGTGATAGCTTCGAGTCTACAGACTACTTCTTCCTTTGATCCACTGAACCAAAAGATCTCCTACTTGTGACTTTGAGATTCCACTCAAAGGTTTTAGATCTTCTTTAAAGTTCTTTGTGCAGCAACTGAAGAGATCATCAAGTTCTTAACATGAATCTTAATCTCGATAATCCTAAATGTGTGTATGAAGGTAAATACCTCTAAATCTCACAAAAGATTCAACACACAACCATCAAAAGATTTCTAAAACGTAGTTAGGGTTTCTCATTTTATACTTGGAGTAAAACACAAAACCCTACACGACAAACGAGCTTGGGTTGAATTGGAAATTTTGCAAAAAATAAATTTGCATGTGGTTCGATCAATCGAGCCTTGCAGATTAAGTACAATAATTTCTGCAATCACTTGATTTCAATTTTACAGATACACACACTTTGAGCAAGCCTAAACCTAGACTCTATATTTTGATCATGGTTTGCCAACATAATACAAATTGAAGTTCTAATAAATTAGTTCCTAAAATCTTAGAACCTAACATAAATAAATAAATAAATAAAACAAAACCATGTTACCAATGGCCGAATTGAAGCACATTTGCCATGTTCAGCATGCAATACTTTGACTCCAATTATTTAAATTTTCCCTCAAAATTTTGACCCAAGGGAGCAACACATGGCCCTACACTAAAGCACAATAACTGTAGAATGTTATGACAGTTATCACACTTAAGTTTATTGATCTATCCTATAAAGTCGGCATACATTCTGATGAGCAGAGACACCAAGTAATATTTTGTGGGAAGCAGCTAAGACGCAAAGAATAACGATAAAATATAATCTATCTGCATGCCTAACATTCACCAAGAGTAGTGATGGTTCTATAATATAAAGCTAAGCTTTACTCTTGATGACATTGCTACTGCAAACTATCTAGGCTACTTCTAAATGCTTGACAGAGGATACCAAATTACGTGTTGATAGCACTAAGACTTTTCACTGCCTGCTTACCTAGCTAGTATAACCTCCTTTTTTTAATCCAAGAACCAATAGTGGCCATCTTAACATATAATTAGGGCTTTCAACATGGTACTGCACATGTTATCTTAAGTCACCAATTCATCTTATATGACCAAAGAACACTTTAATTCACTAACATACCAAAGCATTCTAAAGAGATTTTAATTTGTTGGGTTGTCAAAATCTCAATAATTTTGAGAATCTAGAACCAAATGCACCCTAAATTTTTTACTCTTCCCAATAGTTTGTTACTCAAACAGGGAGAATGTGCATCTTCTAATAATAACGTTGGAGCTTATCCATACCCTTTGCTTTCGCTTTCGCCATACAGTACATGGTTCTCACTCCTCATAACCTTAAATACTGCAACCCTAAAAGTTTCTATCCTCATTCCTCACCTTCACCTTAACTACAATTGGATTTTCCAAATGCAAGGCAAATTTACTCAAGTGGGTTTCAAAATATACCCCAAATAAATCTATTGAATGAAAACAACAACTATAACCACAATGGTAATTGGAAAACTAGTTACTCATCGATGAGAGCAGTGCTAGTGTGTTTCTATGGCCAGTATTATATTTGTAAAACACTTGGTCAAAGTTCAGTCTGCATTACCTGATTACCCGGATGTTTCAAAACAAACATTGAATTAAAAAAAAAAGTTAATAATCTATTTCTTTAACGATTCAGAGATGCGAACCTTGTTTGTCAAAGACTCAAAGAAGAAGCTGGAATCTCTATACAGACATGTTAAAGATATATTAGCTCATTAGTTTAGGCTCAAGCCTAATTCTATTTTGTCTGTAAGCCAAGTCTTCAATTTGTACTGAAAGTCTATTTAGGGTTTAGTCTACTATATTTATTCATATTATGAATACTCTTTTGGCTGTTTTCCATGTTTAAACTGTCATTATTAATTGATTAAGTCATTGTGCTTAATTATAACTTCACACCAAAGCCTGTTATAGAAGTCATATTTTCAGGTCCAAAAAACAAAACAAAAAAAAAAAAAAAGGAACCGGTTGATTTAATGCAACACTTCTAATATCAACGTCTCAGTATATCGATAGTCCTCATATAGTCATGTGTCAAGGCAAAATAATACTTTGGTTGAATTATGTATCTTAAACGTACTCCAGGAAATATTCTAGATTCATATCAAGGGATGGTATATGATTTTGTTTTTTCCTAACTTACTTGGATTGTATATATGACTTGTTAATAAAACAGACAAAATCACGTAAACAAATACACACAGAAATTACCATATTTTGAATAACTCTATTTATAGGTTGTATCAATTGATTTGGACCTTCTTTTACTCAAAAAAGGAATAAAATTGGGACCTTTAACTTTTATAAGAACCATTTCCATGATCAATCTTAGAAGTTCATTGGCTAACACAAAATTTTCCACCCTTTTTCTTCAGCCACAGATAAAATAAAAAACAAATAAAAATACATGTCCAAACTCCAAAGGGCCACTCCTTTACAGTTGGACGATAATTTTGTTGTTCTTTATTTCAACCTAAACAATTGGATTGAATGAGCACTTTGAATTTTTTTTTTTTTTTTTTGGGTTAAACACTTTGAGTTGGACTAGTACTTTAGCCTAGGGATAAAATGCAAATTAAGCTTCTACCATCTCATATCAAAGTCTACCATATATTGCAATTATCATCAATATCACTTTCATCTTGAATCATCATTCTTCATATATCAAGACTACACCTACTGCACTTGTAATACTTCCAAGTCAACCAATTCTAGAATAACAAAATAATAGACCTTAAATGTTTGGTAGATGTGATACGTTATTCCATTTATTCTATCATGCATTTATGTAATCATTGATATATATATTGTTATTAAATAGTTTTAAGGCCAAGATTTTAATTAGATTTGTAAGGACCTAGATCAGAACTTCAGCCCACTAGAAACGATGGATGATAGCCCAACAAGCCCTAAACAATGTATTTGTAAGGGAATGGGTTTTTACAAGATAAAGTCCTAGCAAATTCAATATGGGCCACAGTTAACAAGAGTTATACTAATAAGACTGAATACGTAAAAATGATAGAAATAACGCTCCTCGGTCGAGTCCGAGGATGCGATGTTCTTGTATTTAATCAAGTTTATTTGAATACAAAGCGTCCTTCTTTTTTTCTTCCTTCTCAAATTTCATGCCCCATTTTTGTGGTAGTCATTTCCTTATATAGTCTCTCACATTTACATCTTAGCCCTCCACATGTTGATTTCTTAAGAAATTGCTTGGATGCTTGTCCCATCTAGACCTCCTGGAAACTTTGTGAGGAGATATTAGTTGGGATGACATTGTTCAGGTGTCATTTCTCCATAAATGCGGTCAGTTCATTTGGTGCAATGCATTTAATGTGATAATGGCAACCTTCTTCTCAAATATTTCTTCTTTTGCTGTTGGCCTAGATCTACTACTTTCCCTAAAGTTTATATCCCCAAAGTGATCAACTCCCTAAAGATCTCTCGAGGTAGCTTTACTCCTCAGGGGCCTCGGTCACTCCGTCACCTTCTTCCTTTCTCCTCGGCGCACTCTCCTAGGCCCATACAAACCTTTCAATCATCCTCAGATATTCTCTTGTCCTCAGGCATGGCTCATAACCCAACAAACGTGCTCGGTTTACCTATCCTCACAAGATTAATTATAATTTTTTTTCAGTTAACTAAATAATTACCAATAACAATACAATCAAGAATATCACAATTAAAGCAGTACACAACGATATGGTGATCCAGGGAATACAAAAGAAATAAAAATTTCACAGTAAAAATCCTAGAAGGATTCAACTTATCAATCCCAAGGTAAAACAAATCCACTACCAAATTACAAGTTTTACAATAACCGAATAACCCTATTCCTATAAACTTACTAACATTACCAAATGCAAGTCCTGGTCCATGAACTTCCTCATTTATGGAGATGTTGCAACACGAATCTCTAGTCCATGACTTCAATAATTCACTTGAAGATTCATATCCAATTCTTGTGATAACTAGTTTTGCAAAAGCTTCAACCCCACCAATTCAAATTGTGTCTTGAATGATCTCCTTAGAACTTCCACATCTATGGAGATGTTGCAATGTGAATCTCTAGTCCATGACTTCAATAATTCACTTGAAGATTCATATCCAATTTTTGTGATGATTGGTTTTAGTTGCAGAAGCTTCAACACCATTGATTCAAATTGTGTTTTGATTGATCTCCTTAGAAAATTTTAAGAGCAAGAGGCACAAAACCATTAGATCTATAAGAGAGCAACTCCAAAAGGCTTTTGGATGTGTATTAGAGTTTGCTTAAATACCTTTTAACTTATTTGCACACCCTAATCACTTAATGGGCTAAATAGGCCGACTTTAGTGTTTCTAAAATTGTGAGTTTCAATATGTTAAGATACTACTCAATTTTTCAAGATCTGGGCTTCTCGATCGGTTGAGTAGGTGTCCGCACTTATGCACAATAAACTTTATCACCTAGGTAGCAAACTTGACAACACTTAGAAGACTCTTAAAGTACTAAACCAAGACATTTTTTGGTCATGGTTTACCAACCTAAAGTTAGAAACCAAAGATATGTCTATATATAAAATCTTTCTTTTTTTTTTTTTTTTTTTTTTTTTTTTTTTTTTTTTTTTTTTTCTTTTTTGGTAAATCATGGAAATATTATAAACTACAAAACATTGGTAGAAGCACCAGTTTTACAAAGTCTAGAGCGACAAAGGCCCATCATATATATAGAATCTTTCGTTATATTATAATTATCATTATCACATATCCTTGGTATTGGGGAAACTTGGAAAGCATACAAACATATATTATCATTAACATCAAGCATAAGTTAACATGACTAAGAAAAGAGTTCTTCATTAGTTTCACCTTTGTTGTTCTTCATCCATGCATTTAAATCTAAGTTTGTCTATTAATTTAGCAAGAAGTACACCGAGCCTAATTTTCCTTCTTTGGTTTGGTACATTGTCTTGTTAAATCTTTTGTTATGGAAATCAAATATATAACCATATAATCAATCCAAAATATATATATATATATATATAAAACTATATATGGTCATTGATCATCATATAATCATGGACATTGATCGTCATCTATCCAAGGTAATGATCCTTTAAAGGTTTAAGAGTAATCATCAAGAGCGAAAGATATAGGTTGAACTTTTCAAAAAAAAAAAAAACATTGACTAATACTATTGGGATACTTATTTAAATTATTAACTACATTATAAAATAATCCATTCAGTGCACAATGAATTAATACGATTCTAAAAAACTCCACCTGACCCAAATGGCCTAAGCCATGGGTATGAGCTCAACACGTATTAATTACTTAAAGTTAAAAAGAAGGTACTTAAATGGAAAAGGCTATTGTACTTTTTTTTTCTTTTTTTTTTTTTTGGTGAGAAAAAAATGTTTATTGTACTGATTGAGACTTCACATCTTTTTAGCATAGCCCTACGATATATATACTTGATTAGAATTCCTTGCTAGCATTGTTGAAACAAATTGAAAAAACGTGCCAAAGATTCTGATAGGCCAAGAATGTATTGATCATTTGGGTAAATTAACTAATTAATTAGCCAAGTGAATTAATTAAGTCAATTTAACATGCAATATGCGTGGTAGTACAAACAAATCACCAAAGTAACTAAATACAGCAGAAATTAAATTTGACATGAGTGATTTATTTACGAATGGGAAAAACCTCCGAGGCAAAACCCCACTGAATGAATTTAAGGTCACCACTTCCGAGAATCTACTATTGTCAAAACAAGCGGTTACAAATAAAAGAATCTCAGTATCTTATACCAACTTATAATTGAACTCTTACCCCAATACACAATTGGACTTGTAATGTAGTGACAATCTCTCCTTTCAATGCACAGCTCCTAGTATGTGACTAACCAATCGATGCACGGATCCAAGTATGTGACTAACACACCAACTTGAGAAAGATGTTGGCTGCAAAGTTCTTTAGTTCATCCACACAATGAAGATCAAGAAGCTCCTTGGTTACAAAACCCTTAGCGTATAAACGCATTAGCTTCTTCAAGAGAAATATGAACTACGGCAAATTGTCTCCGGTCACAATTTGAGTGAATAATCACTTTGCATCAAGTTGCATCACCTTTGACAGCCTTTGAAATAATCGTTATATATGTCTAGGGTTGTAAAAAAAGAAACCTTATACAAATACACATGGATATGCGTGAAAAACAGATCTGGAAATCTGAATTTCATAATCCCCGATAGGTGCAGTTGTCGAGCTATCTGTCAAGATTCAAATATTAAATCTTGATAGATGCAGCTGTCGGGATATCTGTCAAGCTTTAATGATTAGCACTTCTTCACTTGATTCTTGGATAGATTTGCATGGTTTCAATACTTGAACTTGAAATATTGTTCCTTGAAGTATTAAACACATTCAAGATTTACCTAATTACAAGTAAAGTACGTTTTATCAAATGATTAGCCACTTCTAAATGACATATGTTCATAACAAATAATCTCCCCCTTTGGCAATCCATGACAAAATCACAACAAACAAATGAAATATGAGAAAAGTCATAAATCACTCAACTCATAATCACTTGTTGAATACAATAAAATCTAATCCTAGCATAAACTCCTGAAAAACTTTGCAAGAAAAGAGTTCATGGCATGATAGATTTTGACAACCTGTATTTTTGAAAGATTGCATACAATAATAAGAAACATGTGTATAAAGAGATAAAAGAAACAACACATGGAGAGATAGGTGAATTGATAACATCATCATCATCATCATCATCATCATATATATATATATATATATCAAAAATAAATATAATGTTTGCTCTCACTAAATGGTCACAAGACCAATGTACAAGAGATAATGTATCTAAAAGAGAAAGAAAAGAAAAGATACATAAATCCTCACTACATCCCTCATATATAAACATTCCCCCTATCAAAAATGTCATATACTAACTCTCCCCCTAAGTACATGACTACTCTCATACTCAAAACTACTCTCCCTTTTTGTCATGAGTGACAGATGGTAAGTCATTGAGAAGCAGTCATCTCCTCATCACCGGAAGAGCTAGCATCCTCATCCTCATCATCGTCATCACCGGAGCCATCATCATTTTCCTCGTCGTTTAAAGCCTGTGGAGATGGAGAGGGAGATGGAGACGTGGTGAAGCCACCTATGCGAGCTTGTCATCGTGCAATACGACTAACACGGGTGTTCACCTGATACAACTCAGAAGTGAGTGTATCGAGGTGAGCATCCATGTGTTCAAGCTGTGCCATGACGGCTTCTAGCGTCACACCACCACTCAAAGAAGAAGAAGAAGAAGAAGAAGAAGAAGGAGCAGAAGGGGCTGGAGGAGTCGCCGTCTTGGTCCATGGCTGCTTCAGTCGAAGCTGGGCCTCACTCCATCATATAGTCACCGCACTAATGGCACACATAACTGTGAAGTGAGGAGACTCATGATAAGAGTTTGAGGAGTGGCGAATGATCCTCGTGATAGAAGAAGGAAAAATAAGCTTATCACGGGTCGTCGTATCCCTATAGACATCAATGATAGAGAGAATGAAGGGAGAAGGGAAGTCTTTGGTAAGGTCCTCAATGAGAGACAACAAAAAGCGAGCACGAGGCTTAGTAATAGAATTATGGTGAGACATAATAATAAAATAATAAACATGATAAGAAGAAAAAGGAGAAGACAAAAATTATAATAATAATTAAATGATAATTGTAAATGTTATTATTCTTATATATATTTTTAAGTTTGAATTTAGACACTATTCCATGTTTAACATTCTATTAGAATCTTGTTATATCATAGTTCATTAAATTGTAAATGTTATTATTCAAATATATATTTTTAGTTGAATTTAGATTCTATTCAATTTTTAACATTCTATTAGAATCTTGTTATATCATAGTTCATTAAATGGTAGAATAGACAGACAAAATATTAAAAAAAAAAATTCATAATATGTTATATTTTTTGGTGCTCTACACAAGTTATTGACTAGTAATAATAATAATAATAATAACAACAAAATGAGTGAAGGTTAGCTTAGATAAGGGTGTACATGATTTGGGTTTGAGTTTTTTTCAACTCAATCCACTCAAGCTAATTAATCTCCTCGAGTTGAGAAACTAACAACCCAATGGGGGTTTGATTTGGCCTAGGGCCTTTCACAGCATTGAAGTTCATTGGCGATGGGTGGATCTCATGGTGGTTGTCAACATTGGAATTTTTAGGGGTGATTTTAATATCTATTTCAATGTGTGTGTGATGCTATTTTGATCTTGGGTGTTATTTGATTTTTTTGGAGCATTTTCAAGAACACAACCTAACACTAAAAAAGAAAATATTTTCACTAAAAGTATTTTACATCAAAAAATATTTTACAATGAAACAATTGGAGTGTAAAACTGTAAATTTCTTGTCCTTTCCCTATATCTTTATTGAATATATTAATTTTAATAACTGTAGCTTTTGTAATTGTAACTATTGGAAAAATGGATGGATGAGAAAATGAATATAAAAGGAAAAAAAAAAAACTAATTAAATTAAGATACACTTTATTAAGGGTTCGCTTGGGATCCGCTTAATTTGCTAAAACTGAAATCTTTTTGTTGAAAGTATTGTAAATAAAGGTAAAAGTTAGTTGAAATAGTACAGTGAGACCTACGAATAGTACCAAAAAGTGCAATCAACTCATGAATAGTAGCAAAAATAAGTTGAATGGTAATATAAGCTAGCAAAATTAATCATGTCAAACGGACACTAAATGGGAAAAGATCGACATTTTCAAAATTCATAAAATTTAAAATTATATATGTAGGGTCTAGGTTTGAGTACTTCTATTGTTACGTGAGTAGGCTCAAGCTCAACTGGCCTAATACAATGAATTTGTAGAGAATGGGTTCAAGAACTGGGCTTTAGTGAGGATTGCAACAACTAGACATGATCGTAAGTATATTGAATAACAAATATATGGGGAGAAGTGTGAAACTTTATCCTTGGACTTGATTCGAGGGCTGGTTATTCTTATTGTTTCTTCAGTGCTTGGTTACAAAAGCTTTTCAGGATGGTACAAACAGCAACCGTCTTCCCTAAATTAATTTTTCGACCCCCCTTTCCTGGAGGGTTTCTTACATTATATACCTCTTTCTCGTTGATCTTGGCCCTCCATTTATTGATCATGCAGATCGTTATTTAAGTGCTTATCCCATCTGCCGCCTTCTCCAACTTTCTGTGAGTTGTAGCAACTAAGGTGGTACTATTCAGGGGTCATTTCCTCATTAATGCGGCCATATTGTTAGCTGTGGACATTTAATGCGGAGGTGGCAACTTCTCCTGGAATTACTCCTCCACCATGCTCCCATGGCTGGCCCACTGTGTTAGTCCTTTTTGCTTGGGATGCCCTGGGAGGCTGTCTTCAAAGGCATGCCGCCCTTCCTTCTTATGATTTCGGTTGGCCAAGGACAGGATTGTCCTCGGCGATATCTCTTGGCAACTTGGACTTTCTCTTTGTTCATCCTCAGGCGTTTCTTCCTCCTCGGCATGAGTCTTGGGCCCTGTATGAAATGGGCCGGGGCTGCTAAGCTCTTTGACCCCACAATAGCCCCTCAAAATCCTACTGTCCGACTCCTCGGACAGAGAGGAGGGTTTTAATGTCCTTGGGCCTTTGTCGTGGCTTGTCAAGTCCTATCCTTCGTCAGTGCCAGAGCCTTTTCGCTTGTCTATGACACGTTCCTGGCACTTCGGTATGCGGAGTGCGTCCTCATTAAATTCTGGCGGCTTTGTGCTCCCCATGTTAGACGGTGTGATGGTAATCCAATGGTAGGGGTTTCTTTAGCCTTTATGGGTGGGAAAACCCGTGCGGTTTATTTTAATAGGAGGTATAAATACCCATTTGAACCAATCTGTCTCTTTACTTTTACACTTAAGAGTTCTTGTGCACATACCCTGAATCCGATCAAGTATTCAACCAAATTTACATCTCTTTTCAGCATAAAAAGCCTGTCCGAGGAGCTTTTCCTCACTTCTGTAAGTTTTCTCCTCTCTCTAACTCATACTTTCTCTCTTCTAAGTTTCTTCTCCTTTCATCCCTTTCTTTCCTTCACCCATCCTTGAGTTTTTTAGCCATTCCTAGGGATGGGTAGATTTAAAAGGTTGGTAGACTTGGAAGAGGTGATGGAGAAATTCATCGCTGATTATAGAATACCCAGTACCGTAGGTTTGAGGTACTGTAAAGAAGGAGTGGCATTTTATGAGGCAAGGGGGTGAGGTAGTGATTCCCATAATCGCCTTCCTAGAAGAGGGTATGATGATTTCTATGGGGTCAGTGATGAGGGATTACCTTAGGCATTTCCGACTAGCTCCCATCCAGTGTGCCGTCAATGTATTTAGGATCATGGGCTATGTGGATGCCCTAAACGAGAAGATGGGGTTGAGGTTAACCCATCATAACGTAAATTGGTGCTACAACCTCCAACACCTTAAGGGTAAGTCCTATTACATGAAAGCGAGGGATGACAAGGTTTGGCTCATTCAATGTTTCCCCGAGTCCAGCAAAGGGTTAAATAAGGACTTTCTCATCGTGTCAATGGCATGGCATGATGGCCCTCCTTGTCCAACTGAGGAAGGGGCACTAGGTGGGGTATTCGGAGTAGGAGGAGGTTGACCCTTGGTGTTGTCGTAGTTTGCATTTGTTTGGTTGCTAATAGGGGTTTGCCTTCTTTTTTGCAGATCCCCACGCCTTTGAATGTCATTTTCACTTGGTCAACCGGGTAGATTTGGAGACCATTCTTAAAGCGGAGGTCTTTGTGAACAAAGGTGACAACCAGGTTAGAGCTGCTCACAAGATCCTTGGGTATAATCCTATTCAAAAGTCGTTCTTGGCTCCGAAATACGTGATCAGAGCTAAAGATCCTTGTCTTCACAAAATCACCATAGCGGAGCACGGTTTCCTGCTTTCTGAAGGATCTTCTACTCAAGGAGGTGCTACATTGTCAGGCTTTTCCTCATCCCATCAAGCTGCAGAGGCTTAGGAAGTAAGGGCAGAAAGCGAAGAGCAAGTTACTGAATTTGACCAATCCAAGGACGAATTTGATGCATTCGATCAAGTCGATTTGTCCGAAGATCCCTCTGGTGACTTGGGCGACCTCAGCTTGACCGAAGCGGATTTCCAAGGGACCTTTTCTCAGGCCGAGATGGGTTTCAAGAGGAAGCCTCCCACCAGCCTTCTTGACCTAATCAAGGGCCAGTTGGGGAAGGATGCGCTGAGGAAATCACAACCCAAGCTTCCCCCTCCCCCGCCCAAGCCTTAACCTGCCCAGACCAGGTCATCTTCCACCCCATTATAACCGTCATTTCCATGGTCCAAACTTCCTCCTCCTCCTCAGCCCGCTAATCCAAAAAGGAAGAGGACTTCCAAGGGTAAGGAGCTCATGGATGGGGGGAGATCCCATTCCTCTTAGGAGGAAGATGAAGTCTGACGAGCTTCAAAGCAAATGAAGATCGTGCACCAGGGTTAGGATAAGGAAGTCACCACACAGCCCGAGCCTCAGGCCTGGCTTCCTACCCCAATGCTTCATAAGGAGCCCTTGATGGACAGTGCCTCCCTGAGGGACTTCAGAGGGGGTGAAGGCGCCTATGTGGCCGACGTGTTGGAGAGGTCCCTACTACTCCCTACCGACATGGTCGAGTTGGGGGGTCTGAGGAGGCAAGAGATCTTCCTCAGCATCAAGAGGTACCTGGGAATGGTAAGACTCCCAACACTTGTGGTTCCGATGATACTTGTTCCTTGGTTCCCTACTCACCGCGTGCTTGTTTCAATTGGCAAACTGTCCAGGCTACCTATAGGTTGGAGGAGGCAACCAATGACCAAAGCAAAGCCCTAGAGCAAGAGCATGACAAGCGCCTGGATGCCACTCGGACCCTCAAGAACTCCGAGGCCGACCTCTTGAAGGCGAGGGAGGACTTAAAGGAGATGACCAGGGCTAGGGATAGCGCCGAATCAGGCCTGGCTAGCGCCCAAAAGTAGGCCGAGGACTAGACGAAGCGCCTGCTCAAGGCTGAGGACCAGCTAAAGATCGCCAAGGAGCAAATCACCGATTTGAAGAAAAAGCTAGTCGAGGATGAAGGGGCCAAAAATGTCACAAAGTGGGCCAAGGACGAAACCTTGAGGGCCAATGAAGAGGCGGTGTTCATCAGGTCAGAGGCTGAGAGCTCCAATGAGGAGGCTGAGGAGGAGGCCTACGACTTGGGAGTGGCCGAGACCCAGGCTACTATCAAGGCTCAAGTCCCTGGGGTATGCAGGCTCTATTGTTCCCAGATTTAGAATGAAGCCCTTAAGCTAGCTGGGGTTGAGGCTTCATCCGACCAGTGGAAGGTGGAGAATGTATACTACCCTCCTACCATTAAGGAAGCTGCCCCTTCCAGCTCTAAGGTTAGGGATGCTCCTGAGGAGGCTAAGGCTATCCCTGAGGAGCCAGCCAGGGAAAGCGAGCCTTCAAGGGCGGCAGAGATGAGCGAAGACCTGAACCCTGATGCACCCTAGAAGGCTGCAGAGTCCACAAGTGGTGCTTAGGCCCCTCATGTAGAGGAGCCAGCTCTTCTTGTTGAGCCCCTTCAAGCTATTCCCCTTGGTGAGGGCCCCAAGGATCTCGAGGTCCCTTCTGCTCAGCTTTCCAAGGAAGGAGCCAAGACTAAGCCAAAGAAATAGGCCACATAGGCTAGCTCCTGTTTTGTTTTTGTCTCGGTGGTGTTGTTGTTGTTTTTTTTTAATCATTATCATTTTTTTTTTTTTTTGGGACATTGGGATTTGTTGTAATGAAGTTTTATTGAATGAATGAAGTTTCCCTCTCTTTTTTTACATTACATGTTTATTGTTGTTGTCATCACTATTAGTATGGATGCCACGTGTAGAAATGATTATATATGTGCCATGCTTGTGATTAAGCCCTGAAACCCCAACTCCGAGGTGCCGAGCGTATATTTAGGCTATGTTTGCAACTCGCCCAAGATTAAGCCTTTGATTTCGTTAATTTCTTCAAAGGTTGTGGTCCGAGGATCCACCCTTACATTATTGATCCTTAATCTTCTAGAAATTTCAAAATAATGGAAAGTATGAAAAGAACGTGTAACCTGGTGGTGGACTTGTTAAAATTCATCTCCAAATCCTATCTACTCATCTACACAAAAAGGATAATTTCACTTATTGATATCTTAATTGGAGGATAAGAACCAAATCATCATAGGGAGGGTAACACTCATTCAGATCCCATCATAATCATAAAAAACAATAATAATGACCACCTAGGCTCCTGTTGGGAGTAGCTAGTTTCCTCATAGACTTGAGTCCGAGGACCATGCAAGACCTTGGTTCTGCCTAGTACATAAAATTTTTGGAAGTATCTAGTTTCCCCATAGGTTTGAGTCCGAGAACCATGCAAGACCTTGGTTCTGTCTAGTACTTAGAATTTTTGGAAGTACCTAGTTTCCCCATAGGTTTGAGTTCGAGGATCATGCAAGACCTTGGTTCTATCTAGTACTTAGAATTTTTGGAAGTACCTAGTTTACTCATAGGTTTGAGTCCGAGGACCATGCAAGACCTTGGTTCTATGTCGTACTTAAAATTTTTGGAAGTACCTAGTTTCCCCATAGGTTTGAGTCCAAGTACCATGCAAGACTTTGGTTCTGTCTGGTACTTAGAATTTTTGGGAGTACCTAGTTCCCCAAAGGTTTGAGTTCGAGGACTATGTAAAATCTTGGTTCTGTCTGGTACTTAGAATTTTTGGGAGTACTTAGTTTCCCCATAGGTTTGAGTCTGAGGACCATGCAAGACCTTGGTTCTGTCTAGTACTTAGAATTTTTCCACAATACAAGACAAATAATCATAATGGACTTAACAATTTGAATTAAAGAAACGCTTTCGTTAATAATAATACATTTTCAGGTTATTTACATTATAGGGACGAGGTACAACTTTTTCATCTAAGTCCTTTAAGTAGTATGCACCTATTCCTGCTACTGAAGTAATTCGGTATGGCCCTTCCCAATTGGGTCCCAGCTTTCCCCAAGATGAGTTTTTGGCAGCACCCACAACTTTCCTTAACACTAAGTCCCCTGGTGCTAATGGCCTCATCTTCACATTGGCGTCATACCCCTGCTTGAGCTTCTGGTAGTAATAGGCTAATTGGATGACTACTTTTTCTCTTCTTTCCTCGATCAGATCTAGGCTCTTCTCCAGTAGTTCATCATTGCTATTTGGAGTGAAGGAGTTCTTTCTCAACGTTGGGAAGTTTGCCTCTAGTGGGATTACAGCCTCAGCCCCATAGGTCATGGCAAAAGGCGTCTCTCCTATTGACCGTCGCGGTGTGGTCTGGTAAGTCCATAAGATGTGTGGTAGCTCCTCTACCCATCTTCCCTTGGCTTCATCCAGTCTTTTCTTAACCCATTGATAATGACGTTGTTGACAGCCTCGGCTTGCCCATTTCCCTGAGGATAAGCTGGGGTTGAGTACCTATTTGCAATCCCGAGTTCGTAACAGTATCTTCTGAAGGCTTTGCTGTCAAATTGGAGTCCATTATCTGAAATAAGGGTTCGAGGGACCCCGAATCGTGTAACAATGTTTCTCCAGACGAACTTCTTAGCATCTGCGTCTCTGATGTTGGCCAGTGGCTCAGCTTCAACCCATTTGGTGAGGTAATCTATGCCGACCAACAGATATCACTTATTTCCTACTGCCTTGGGGAAAAGGCCTACAATTTCCAAGCCCTACTAGGCAAACGGCCATAGGTTGGACAAAAGGTTGAGAACTCCTCCTGGCTGATGGATATTCGGGGCAAACCTTTGGCACTGGCCATATTTCTTAGCGTATTCCAGGGCTTCCTTTTGCATTCCTGGCAACCAATATCCCTGGGTAATAGCTCGGTGCGACAGAGATTTTCCTCCTGTGTGACTCCTACAAATACCCTCGTGTAGCTCTTCAAGCAGTAACTCCAATGCCTTAGGGTGAATACATAATAAATATGGCCCAGAATAGGAGCGCTTGTACAATTTGTGATCCTCGGACAACCAAAACCGTGGAGCGTTTCTTCATATTTTTCAACCTTTGATTTCTCTTCGGGTAGGATATCGTCTTTGAGGAATTTAACTATGGGGTCCATCCAACTAGGACCCACTCTAACCTCATGGATACGAACTATGCCTTTCGCAACCTCACTTGCTCTATCTAGATGCTCGACAAGAATAACCTGAGGCAGGCTCCCTACCGAGGAGGTGGCAAGCGTGGCCAATGAATCTACATGGGTGTTTCCACTTCTGGAGACATGTGACAAGCTGAAAAGATCAAAGTCTGACTGTAGGCATTTAACCTGGCTCAAGTACTCTTGCATCCTCGTGTCTCTGGCTTCCAACTCTCCCTTTACCTGGCCCATTACCAATCTTGAATCCGAGAACATCTCTATTGCTTTTCCTCCCATTTTCCGCACCATGGCCATTCCCTGTAGCAGTGCCTCATATTCGGCTTCGTTATTCGTGGCTGAGAACCCAAGTCTCAAGGATTTCTCTATGATAGTCTTCTCAGGAAACTCTAGGACTAGCCCCACTTTTGACCCCCTTTGATTTGTTGTGCCATCAACGTACACCTTCCAACATGGGGGCCCTGGAATAGAGACTGCCCCCACTAGTTTTTCGTCCATGCTTCTCTCCCCTGCTACTATTTCTACTGGTGGTTCAGCAAATTCGGCCACCAAGTTAGCTAGGATCTAGCCCTTTATGGAAGTCTGAGGCATGTACTTGATGTCAAAAGCTCCCAGAATGGTGTTTCATATGGCAATCCTTCCAGTGTAATCAGCAGTCCGAAGCATGGACTTTAAGGGCAATTGGGTTAGAACGACCACTGTATGGGCTTGGAAATAATGGGGAAGCTTTCGCGTAGCGTAGACCACAGCCAGTATGGCTTTCTCCAAGGGTAAGTATATGACTTCAGCTTCGTGTAGTGACTTGCTCACGTAATAGACTGGCTTTTGAAGGCTGTTGTCATCCTGTATTAGTACCAAGCTCACAGTGTGATGGGCTACAGCAATATATGCATACAGGACCTCGTCGGCTTCAGGGCTGGACATGATAGGCGGTCGTGACAGGTATTCCTTAAGTTGCTAGAAGGCTGTGGCACGGTCCTCGGTCCATTTGAATCCTTTCCACTTGTTAATCAAGAGATAGAATGGTATGCATCTATCCGCCGACCTAGAAATAAATTGATTTAAGGCAGCGATCATTCCAGTAAGTTTCTGGACCTCCTTGGCGCTTCGTGGTGGCTTTAGGTCATTAACGGCCTTAATCTGGTCAAGGTTAACCTCTATTCCCCTATGAGTAACCATGTATCCTAGAAACTTGCCTGATCCCACGCCAAAAAAGCACTTGGAAGCATTCAGGCGCAGCTTGTGCTTCCTTAAGACGTTAAAGGTACTGCTGAGGTCTCTCAAGTGTTCAAACACCACCTTACTCTTTACCACCATATTATCAACATAGATTTCGATGCTCTAGCCTAACTGTGGCTCGAACATTCTCATCATCATCCTTTGATAAGTAGACCCTACGTTCTTTAGGCTAAACGACATTACCTTGTAGTGGTAGTTCCCAGTAGGCGTCACAAAGGTTGTCTTCTCCTGATCCTCAAGGGCCAGCAATATTTGATGATAGCCCTGAAAGGCATCTAGGAAACTCATCCGAGGATGGCCTGTCGTTGCATCCACCAGCTGGTCTATCTGAGGCATGGGGAACGGGTCCTTTGGGCATGCTTTGTTTAGGTCCGTGAAGTTTACACAAACCCACCATTTTCCACTTTTCTTCTTGACTACCACGGTGTTGGCCAACCATTCGGGGTAAAAAACTCTTGATAGCCCCTGCACGCTTAAGCTTCACCACCTCGTCTCTAATCGCATCAGCATGCTCTCTTGAGGGGAACCGGGGTGATTGCTTCTTGGGAGTGATAGACGGGTTGACGTTGAGATGGTGACAGATGAAGGCTGGGTTAATTCCTGGAGCGTTGAGCCCCTACCTGAAAGAACTTTTCCAAGGTATCGCCAATGACTAACTTCTCCAAGTCCTTGTATTTAGCCTCCTCGACCGTTATATCAGAGGGCAACACTGGGGCCTTTGACTGCTATAATTCCCTGCACTACCTTACCGTGGATTGGCAACCATGGATTTCGAGGACCTGATCCCCTGACGGGAATTTCACCTTCTGGTGCAAAGAGGAGGCGATAGCCCCTAAAGTATGGAGCTAGGGCCTACTGACGATGGCTGTATATGGAGAGTAGGTGTCCACCACGATAAATTTCGCCTCCACTATCTCTGGGCCAGTCTGGATGGGTAACCTAATCATGCCTTTTGGAATAACTAGTTTTCCGTCGAAGCTCATCAAAGGAGAGTTATAGGGCGTTAAATCTTCCAGTTTCAGATTCAGCCCCCTATAGAGGTCAGGGTACATAACCTCGGCAGCACTACCACCATCCACCATCACTCTTTTCACATCGTAGTCTCCTATTCTAAGAGTGATCAACAG
Source organism: Quercus rubra (assembly GCA_035136125.1). Lineage (NCBI taxonomy): Eukaryota > Viridiplantae > Streptophyta > Magnoliopsida > Fagales > Fagaceae > Quercus > Quercus rubra. The sequence goes on along the minus strand of CM068734.1, from coordinate 62,764,928 downwards.
CGCGTTGTCATGGGGTTGGGTGGTTCCGATCTTGTCTTCTTCTGAAAAACTCAAGGTTGGATGAAAGTTCATTTTAGTCCTCTTCGGCTTTGGATGGGGCTCCTCGGCAGGCAGTTGGGCCACAGATAGCACTCATGAAGGGTGCGTGCCTGTTCTTTCTGGTGTAGCCAGGATTACATTGATCGTCCCCACGGGTGGCCTCAGGGCAGCGTCTCTCTGGGGTTCCTGACGGTTTGGCTTTGATGACCACTAGAATGATGCAAAAGGTGCTTTAGCTTTCCTTCTCGGACTAGCTAGTCCAGGTAATTCTAGAGGTTCCTGCAGTCCTCTGTGGTATGTCCGTGGTCCTGGTAGTATTAGCAAAAAAAGTTTTGATTGAGCCTCGTGGATTCCCCCGCCATATTATTCGGCCACTTAAAGTATGGTTCGTTCTTGATTTTCTCCAACACCTGATGTATTGGTTCTCGGAACACAGCACTGACAGTCTGTGCGTTGGTTGCTCCGGACTGCCCTACGAAATCTCTTCTCGGGCGGTTACTGTTATATTGGTCCGACCTGAAATCCCTCCTCTCTTGAGGGATAACCTTCTCCTTTCCCTTTCCTTGCAGCTAGTCTTCCTCTGCCCGCTTATACTTGTCAATCCGATCCATCAATTGGCGCACACTGATGGCAGGCTTGCCAATCACAGACTTCCTCAAGCCGTGCTTGGCTGAGAGGCTATTTTTGAAGGTGTTAATGGCGACATCGTCAAAGTTGTCGTCCATTTCGTTATACATCTCCCAATATCTGCCCGAATAGGCCTTCAGGGTTTCTCCATCACACATGGATAATGACAGCAACGCACTCAAGGGCTGAGGGGCTCTGCTGTTTGTAACAAAATGAGAGTCGAAGGCCTAGGTTAGATGCCTATACGAATCCACGGGATTCGCCCTTAAGCTGTTGAACCACCCTATCGCCACTAGTCCCAAGCTAGATGGGAAAACCTTGTACATCAGCACCTCGTTTTTAGAGTGGACAACCATCCTTTGGTTGCACTGGCTCACATGCTCCACGGGGTCCATGTTGCCGTTATAAAGGGTGAAAGCTGGTTGCTGAAATCACCGAGGGAGTGTAGCCCCTTCTATACGGCGTGTGAAAGGTGATTTAGAGAGCTGATCTAGTGCCTTACTCATGGCTTCGTGTCCCAGGCTCCTAAGATATGGGCTTTTGCGTTTGCGCCTCTGGTAATGCTCTTCTTCATGAGAGAAGGTCTCGCTTGGAGAGGTTCTCAATATCTGCCTATAGTCATCATCGCTTTCATCATTGGAGGGCAAGTCAGGGTTAGGATGAGATCGCCTTTGTTGTGCATGGCACAGTTTTCTCTTCAAGTCGTTTATCTCTCGCTGCATGGCCTGTTCGTCATTCTGTCTCTAGGATACGTGGTTGCCCACACGAGAATGGCTTCTCCTAGTTTGAGTGGTGTTTACACTCCTCTCTCAAACCTTTCGTTCTCTTCATTTTGATCATGCTCAGGGTTGGGAAAGTTGATCTGTTGCTGGGATCTAGCCGGCTCAGGCTAATGAGAGCCTGCTCTATGAGGACCTAATCCTAACATGCTCGATTGTTGTCCTTACTAGCACACAATTTCTTTCCCACAGACGGCGCCAATTGTAGGGTCTGGGTTTAAGTACTTTTACTGTTACATGAGTAGGCTCTAGCCCAACTGGTCCAATACAATGAATTTATAGAGAATAGGTTCATGAACTGGGCTTTAGTGAGGATTGCAACAACTGGACATGATTGTAAGTAGATTGAATAACAAATATATGAGGAGAAGTGTGAAACTTTATCCCCGGGCTTGATCCGAGGACTGGTTATTCTTATTGTTTCTTCAGTGCTTGGTTATAAAAGCTTTTTAGGATGGTACAAACAGCAACCATCTTTCCTAAATTAATTTTTCGACCCCCCTTTCCTGGAGGGTTTCTTACGTTATATACCTCTTTCTCGTTGATCTTGGCCCTCCATTTGTTGATTATGCTGGTCGCTACTTGAGTGCTTGTCCCATCTGCCGCCTTCTCCAACTTTCTGTGAGTTGCAGCAACCAAGGTGGTACTATTCAGGGGTCATTTCCTCATTAATACGGCCAGATCATTAGCTGTGGGCATTTAATGCAAATGTGACAGTTTATCCTAGAATTTCTTCTCTACCATGCTCCCATGGTTGGCCCACTGTGTTAGTCCTTTTTGCTTGGGATGCCCTGGGAGGCTGTCCTCAAAGGCATGCTGCCCTTCCTTCTTATGATTTCGGTTGGCCGAGGACAGGATTGTCCTCGGCGATGTCTCTTGGCAACTTGGACTCTCTCTTTGTTCATCCTTGGGTGTTTCTTCCTCCTTGGCATGGGCCTTGGGCCCTATATGAAGTGGGTCGGGGCTGCTGAGCTCTTTGACCCCACAATATATAAAAGAAAAAAAAATTAGTTTAGAATATTACAAAAATTATTAAAAATAAAAATCTCTTATTGTATAAAAGTGCTCCTCCTTGCTAAGCAACAACAACATAAAAAGAAAATGTATTAAATAATAGTGTTCTTTCACCCTTAAACATATATTGAATCCATCAGGCAACCAGTCAAAAAAACTATTAAGCTATTAAAAAATATTTTCAGCCTTAAAGACAAAGTGTGTGTGTGTGTGTATATATATAAAAAATAATAGCCAATCACATCTAGCAACAGTGCACAAACTTTACCAAACTATAAACAAAAGGCAAACACAATTGAGAGCAAAATGGATAAATGGACACACGTTTAGGTTCAATACTCCTATGCATTGGACCCAAGCCTTGCCTAAGAAAAACACAGTTGCGAGTTAGAAATGGTCCAGAAACTTTAAGAATCAAAAGTTGTAATTGCTTTCAAATATATGGTAAAAAGTTAAAGTAAGCTACTAAGAAAGAGATTGTCGACACTGCCATCTTCATTAATCCCCCCCGTCTTCTTAAATTATTTTGTGTTTGTGATTTTTTTTTTTCCTGAAATTGAAGCTTGATAAATATAAATGGCTTTGTTAACATTTGAATTGAGAGCATCATGTGGAGAACATGAGCTTCTATTTTGGTTGAATGAGATTTGATTTGCACTTGTAGTAGAATTGTCTAGGATTGCGATCCTATGTGTTTTGAAAATCTGGCATTCAATACTACTCTAACTATATTATAGGAATTAGAATGATTTACACTCCAATCAAGATCAATTTTGTTATCTAGAATAGTAGGATCTTATGATACTATGATATGGATCTCAGTTTTGATAAGCATGAACTATATTAAGCTATTTATTCATCGTATTTAGTTTATGCACAACATTTATAATTTTTTTTTAGGTATAAATGTAAAATCATGCTTATCAAAATCGCGATCTACATCATAAGATTGTAAAATCCTATAATACTAGATTGTCAAATCAATCTAGATTAGATTATAATCATTATAACCATATAGATAGAGTAAGATTGCATGTCAAATCATGGGATTGCATAAGATCATGATCCTAGGTCAATCCAAGACGATTCTACTACAAGCTCAAATAAAATCTCATTAAGGTAAAATAGAAACTTGTTCTCCACAGGATGCTCTCAAATCAAATGTTACCAAATACATTTACACTTATCAAGCATCAATTTCAGAAAAATAAGTAAATAACATAAAATATAAAAAAAAATCACTAACTCAATAATAATAATAATAATAATAATAATAATAATAATAATAATAAAGAAGAAAGTTGGATTAACAACGATGGCAGTGTCAAGAATCTCTTTCTGCATGTCTACTCTTTGCTCTTTTCCCCATTGCATTGCTTGCTTCACTTTTCACCCGATCTTTGAGAGTAATTATGACTTTCGATTCCTGAAATTTCTGGCCTAGCTATTGGCTATTCCTAGCTCTCAATTGTGTTTATCTTGGGCAAGGCTTGGGTCTAATGCATAGAAGCTTTGGACCCAAGCCATGTCCATTTATCTCAACCTTTTTGCCTTTTGTTTGTAGTTTAATAAAGTTTGTACGCTGTTACTAGACCTTTGTAGGCTATTAGTTGTTTAATATTTTGGCTTTAATGATAACAACTATTTTTCAATATATACTTTGCCTTTAATGATGACAACTAATTTTTAATAGATCTAATAGGCTATTGTTTAAAGCTTCTTTTTAAGGGTGAAAACTACCGTTTAATAGCTTTTTGACTACTTGCCTGATAGATCATCGAGGGACCATGGTTTTCTGATCCAGACCGTTCAAAGAATTGGAGAAGGAAGAGGTTCAAGGTTTTAAGGTCAGACCGAGGTCCAACCGAGGTCGAACCGTGATGACGTCAAAATTAATTTAATATTAATTAAAATACAAATAAATGTATTAAATGTGTAAAAATATGAAAATTTACGCTTAAAAAAATATAAACAATTAAAAAAACTTTCAAATGTATTTTCGTTATTTTTATAAAGTGAATAGAAAATAATAAATATAAACAAGCTTTAAAAAATTGTATTTATTAATCTTTCAAATAAAAAATGCATTTTAATTTAAAATAAAATCATTTTTCACATAAATTTACAATTTTCATATTCATATTTATTGATGTGAAAGAATAATTCTTGAACAAAAAGAAAAAAAAAATAGAAAACACCATTAAGTAAATAGTGATAAAATTAAATCCAAAACTATTAATCTTGTAGAATTAAAATAAATAAAATATAAGTTTCAAGAAGGAAACAAAGAAGCTTAGTAGTTCAGTGGTTAGTGTGTTGGACAAAGGTCCAAAACTCCTAGGAGATCGCTAGTTCTATTCTTGGAGCATGCGTTTTTCCCAATTAATTTTAGAATTGGTTTTTCCTTGCTAAAGAACCGGGTTGGGGCCCGGGTCACGGGTAACGAAGTCAGACCGTCCGGTCCAGTCCGAATTTCACAACCTAGCGAGGAACCTAACGTGGATGGAAGAAGAGAACACTATTATTTAATATATTTTCCTTTTTGAGTTTATTGTTTTCTTGTTGGGTTTAGGAGGAAGAATTCTTCTATACACTAGAAGGAAAACATTAGAGTAACTCTCTCTTTTTTAATTGGGATTAAAAAAATAGGAGTTATTTATTTATTTATTTATTTTTATTGTGTAATCTAAACTAAAAGTTTTCTTTTATTTTCTTATTTTATATATGATTTAAATTTTGTTTTTTGAAGTTTGATAAAGTTGATCCTTGCTCATTTACTAATTAATAATTTAGAATAATAATTATTGACTCCCTATTAATTTTTATATATATATATATATATAGTTCTTTAGTTAGTAGAGATATAGGGTATAAAAATCGTATTATGTTTAATTTATCTCTCTTTTTTAATAATTATTTACATCATTTTTATTTAAGTAAAAATTTAGGGAAAGTGGCATTTTACCATTCTCAATCTAATCCATGAGGCCCTTCCACTAATTTTATGTAAAATCTCGATTTTAACTGTTAGGTTCTAAGGATTTAGGATCTAAATGTATTAGAACTTCAATATATAATGTTGGCAAGCCATGATCAAAACTTAGAGTCTAGATTTAGGTTGCTCAAAGTACGTTTATTGTAAAGTTAGATTCGAGTAATTGTAGAAAATTATTGTTCACTTTTTGCAAGGCTCGATCGATCGAAAATTAAACTCAATCGATCGAAGCTCGTGTAGAATGTTTGACGTGTAGGGTTTTTTTATTTTGCCTTAAGTATAAAGGAAAAACCCTAGCCACATTTTTAGGTTGTTGTTTATGCTGTGTGTGTGAATCTCTTGTGAGATCTAGAGGTGTTTGCCTTCATACACACTTAGGATTATCAAGATCAAGATTGATGTCAAGAGATTGGTGATCGTTTCAGTTGCTGCATAAAGAGCTTAAAGAAGAACACAAGCAAGAGTACTTGTGGTTACTACAGATCAAGGAAAGAAGTAGTCCGTAGACTCGGAGCTGTCACATGGTTGTGGTAGTAAGTTTTCTACTCAAGGTAGCGATAGGATGTTAGTGGTCTAAGTTGCTATTGTAAAACTTCAATTCTTTCATAATGGATCTAGTTTTATCTTGAGGATAGCTAGGTTAAATCCTTCACAGGTTTTTTACCGATTTTATTTTCCTGAGTTATCGTATCGTTGTTTTCTTTATTTTCCGCATTATTTACATGATATGATTTACTTGTGTTAACCTAGATTTGAATAATTTACCTAAGTTAATCACTTGGATAAATAACTAGGTTAATCTGTTTGTGTTTAAGGGGTCTAAAAATGCACATTAACAACACCTAATATAAGAGCATTCACAACAAAGTTTCTAAAAATTTACTATAGCTTTTAGTAACTCAAAAAATTACTTTATTTATTTTAAAATTTTAACATCACACTTTTACAATACACCAACATCAAATACTCTTTTTTTTTTTTTACCATTTCATTTAAAATCATATAAACACCTCATTAAAATAATAAAAAAGGAGCCACCACAAAAATTTATAGCATCTAGCCATAGCCACTTTCACCACCAACCACAACTAGCATCATGACAACCACAACCCACTACAGAAAGGAAAAAAAAAAACCAAAAAAAAATAAAAAACAAAATCACAACCCATACCAACAACCACTGCCACCACAACCACCACTACGGCAATCACAACCCATTGTAGAAGAAAAAAAAAATCACCACTAACCACAATAGCCCATCATCACAAGCTCAACCCATTACCATAGCCAACCCCATCAGAAAAATCAACCACCACCACAGCTACCAAACCCTTATGATGAACACACACAAAAACAAAAACCCAATGACAAAGAGGAGAGAGTAGAAAGAGAAGAGACCGAGAGAGAGAAGTGGACCAATGACAAAGAGGTGGTGAAGAGAGAGAGAGAGAGAGGCCAAGGGGGATGAGGCGGAGAGAGTGGTGAGATAGAGTTATAGATGAGAGAGGAGATAGAAGAGAAGGAAGATACTGAGAAAGAGAGTCATGAGAGAGACAAAGAAAGAAAGAATTTAATAAAAAAATATTAGCAACTTGCTATAATAACCTCTACAGTAACCTGGTACAACTTACTGTAGAGTGGCAGGTTACTATAGCAAATTGCTAAAATTTTTGACTTTGGTACCACTTAATAAAGGGTGCTTGAGGTGTTTGAGGTGTTAAAATAGCTTTTTAGCTATTTTAACACCTCTATTATGAATGCTCTAATTATACTTTTACTTAGCTAATTTTTTAAGTTCAATAGGCTAATGAAAATAAGCTCTCCCAAACGACCACTCAATCTAATAAAAGATGTGAGATGAAAATGAATCATTATTTTGTGTTAGAAATATAACAGTGAATAAACAAGTTTGATTTAGTAAATAATATCTCAACTAATTAGCAAGAATGTAAATTTCATAAACAGAAAATAAAGAAAAGAGTTTAGGAACTATAGTATTATAGAATCATGCAAAGAGTATTGTCCTTAAAAGTTTATTCGTGCCACCCTCGGTGCAATTGGTTATATTAGCTTAATAGCCCCCCAAGATTAGACTATAGAATCGAGTTTCAGGATGAATTGAACTTTCACTCGTAGAGGTTTAAGAACAACCCTATAATGCATTGCCATTCTTTAATTTAACAAATATAAATTGTAGAAAAATACATGGGAGAGAAAGAGAACATAAATTTGTACTTGGAAATATATAGCAAAAGAAATCTGATAGGAAAGTGTGTTGTGATGATCATTATATAGGTTATTGACGAGAATAATAGTCTGGTTATTGGTTACTAATATAAATGTCCAACTGCTAATTTATCCATAAATGCGCAATGGCTAGTTTATCCATAATTGCCCAAGGGCTAATCACCCACAAATGCCCAATGACTAATTACCCAAAAATGCCAAATGAAGAGAGAAAAATAAAAGTGTTTTTGAACATATACCCACACCAACATTTTGAAATATTTTTATATTTTCTGCATTTATTTTTTTAAAAAATTAATACAAAACAAAGCTTCTACTTTTAGTGGGGGTTAATGTGTTCATAGTGGTTCACAATAATCCCCATGTTCCCTAAATGATTAAAGTGTCATGTTTTCGTGGCCGGTTAGCTGTGCCATCATCCATCAATTTCATCCTTGTACATATATTCGTTATAAAGCATTCAAGCATTAAGCATGAACCTCAATTGTTATCCTTCCCAGCAAGAGAATGTATTTTATACATTGGAAATTGCATCATCCCTCACACAATAATACAGTGTGTGGATGAGAACCACAATGGGGAGATGCATATACATTTTAAATAATATTTCTTGGGTCACAATAAGAACAAAATTTATTATTCTATATCTTTTATATTTGTTAGTCATTTCATTGGGATGAAATTATTTGAACTTTGAAGAGAAGATTTGAACTTTAGTTTTTAGCTAAAAATTTTGAATAATTTAAATTGCATTTTTTATACTAAAAACTTGGAGAAATTTTAATTTTGTTTAATGTTTCAATTCAAATTTTGAATTTGTACCCATAAAGTTATGTATCATTTGAATTTAAACCTTTGTTAGTAACCTGTTTATTCTCAATGTTCTATAATTGGGATATTATATAATCTCGAGGATAGCCTAACCTCCTAGAGATTAGAGAGAGGGATTAAGAAGAATTTGAGAGAGAAAAAGGATATTTCTAATTTCTTGAAGGAATACAAAATGAGAGTGCAACTTGGTACAAGTTCCCAATTAACAATCAGTTAGGCCAATAATTTACTATCTACCTTCCTAATATATTCACATGGCTAATTAGTAAAGATTACATGGCTAATTAGCTAACATAATTAGGCTTAACAGTAACATGGTGGTAGTATCACTAACAGTTATCCTACAACTACTCAGCAATATAATGACAGTGCAGCAACTTAATTGTAGTAGCAGTAAGTGTTGCGGCAACAGGCTTGACTTGATCTCACACACGTAGCAACATAGCAAACAGACTACACATAGCAGCATACAACAGCACACATCAGTAAGTGCTGCAGAGAGCTACAACACCAAACCAGCAGCAGTAGACTGGACTTGAGGGTCTAAACAGGCCTTCCATCCATGTGCTGTGATGAGGTGTTCGTTAGTAAGTAAAATCAAAATTACTCCAAATTTTAGGGGTTCAAATTACAATTGACGAGATAATGCAATCTTAAACCTTCAATACCTTGCCTGATACCGCTTTCATTGCAAAAGATAATTATGCTGAACAGAAAGCAAGGATTTTTCTTAAGGCACATGTAATCATTGTAGACCTCGTTAATTATTTTGCTTAGCTAAAATAATTACGTGGCTGCTCAAAGCAGGGACGTTCTTCTCTTCTTGCTCCTTCTAACCAATAATAATTCAATACCATTTCGGAACCTTTCAAAATTTTAATTTGAAATATTGTTTTTATTATCTTTAGTCGAAGCTAAGAATTATTGTTTATCCTAACCCAACCTCACCTTGCTCCCCAAAAACGCAGACCAAAACCAAACAATAAAAGACTTTTGAGTTCAATACATACACTGCTATACAATGGCGTTTTTGTCTTGATTTTAAATACCCTTAATCTTCAAAAGATTTCTGAAGACAACCTTGGACAATACACTGTTAAGCTTCCATGGAATACAGCAGAAGCCAACATATACAGACAGACTTTCCAAATAATACGAGGTAGACAGAAAACAATTAAACAAATCAAACAATTGTTTCTTTCCATATATACGAGGTTAAACAAAATCACATATAACAAAACTGAAATTTACAGGCATTGAAACTACAAACTTTAGCATAATCAAGACTTGAGTAACAAACAAAAACATTCTTGGAGTTATATATGGAGAATAACAGAATCTGAAGTTTCACATTTGAAGTTCCATAGAAGAAATGAGATCATACGATTTGTATTCAAAAGCCTTCTAGACCTAAAGGACACACTAACCCACCACAAAAGGCAAAGATGCGTTCCAATTCAGAGTCTAACCATGAAGCCCGGCAAGCCTCAGACTTGGCTTGATTCAAACCGAAGGCAAGGATACTATGCTGTAATTCTAAACCGGCCCTTTGCTATTCTTCGAGCAATGACCCTCCTCCCACCCTTGGTTGCCTTGCTGTTCACGTGAAAAAGTGCATTAGCCAACATGCAAATCCTACATAGTTTTGCTCACAGTTTTCCAGCTAAGAAAAATTCATAAAGCCATTTAATACAGGCCAGAAGGCAGACACTCGACCATGAAGTGGGAGGAAAACTCCAAATAAACTCTGCCCTAAGTTCTTATATGTAATATAGACACTCAATGATGTCCCAAGCAGTTCAACTACGACCAACATGAAGCAAATGCGGTCCACAACCTATTCAGCTAAAAGGCTAATGCGTAATGCCTAATAAATTGTGTTGTCCAATTTGTAAATTATCTGATTTGTCATATCAGCCTAATTATGATCAATATCTGTTCTCCTACACTAGGTTTTTTAATTTTCTTTCTTTCGGAGAGAGAGAGAGAGAGAGAGAAGATGTACCGAGCAAAGAATCCATGGTTCCTCTTACGCCGGATAGTGCGAGAGAGGAAAGTACTTATTGATGACTTAATTGTAGACCCAATCCCTGAAAACTCTAGCCTAAGTGATATTGGTGGAAGTAAACAAATATAGAGAGGAAAGTACTTTTTCTCAAAAAAAAAAAATATATATATATATATATATAGTAAATTATTAGATTTGAATAATTATAAAGAAAATGGACCTTTCTCTCTAGCTGTTCAAATATCTGAACATAAGAATAAGAAAGAGCAACACAATTTCAATTTCAACTTCTAAATAAAACATATATCATATATTCAGCATCTATTATCCAATAAAGTTACAATTTCACTTGCGTTTAGAAAAATGCTATCAAGTATTTTCTAGCTTAAGATAGATTGTAGTATTAGTCCACAGTTTAAAAAAAACACATGGCAGTACAATTCATTTGTTCAGTGGAAAACGCAAGTCGATGGAAATGTATACAATTTGCAAAAAATAAATAAATAAATAAAAAGAAAGAAAATGTAAAACTTAAACACAAACAATACCTAGATTAGGTTCCTGAATTAAATTCAAACAGTAATTTCTTTGAAATTAATTTGTTGAACGTTGAATCAGGCTATACTATAACAGCCATTTATCAGCTCCTTCCAGCCTGATCATTCCATCTTTTGATGAGAAGAGCAATGCTTCAAGTCTTCCTACTGCAGGGTCTGAAAGATGAAATCTTATTCTCTCCGAATTTGGAAGCCTTCACCTTCAACGAAGGTTCCTGTTGAACTAGAGTTTACTATGAATATACTAATTGGATAGAACAAAAATCTTAAGAGCACGTTCATGTTTGTAAGTTTTTTTTTTCTTGGTCAATTGAGAACAATTTTTTAAAATTGTTTTATACAAGCACATCCGAACAGTACCTATGTTATTAAGTCTTTGTTTATGAAATCACTGAAGGTTATCTTAAACATTGTGCAATACCCATAAAAGTGACACTGTGATTAAGTTTTTTTTTATCTGTCATTGGATTGTAATTAATCTTCATATCTGGTATTCAAATTTTGATAGTGAATTGGATATGACAAATTTTAGTTTTTTTTTTTTTTTTTTGATAAGTTAAAAAAAAAAAAAAAAAAGCTTTTACCATTAACCAAGCACGTTGCACGTGCCGCGAACACTAGTTAACAATTCAATGAGTCAATAAGAATGCACGAATTTAAACACCTCCTCCCATCCAAAGGTATCCAGTAGACTAGGGACACGATTTTAGCCTTTCAATATTCAAATCTAGTCCTTCAAAGGTCCATCTTCTCCCTCCATTTTCGCCCTCTTGCATTTACTCTACAAAATATAAACAAATATATAAAAAGAAATTCCACATAAGGAACTAATGACCTGTTTGGAAGTTTAGAGAGGGAGGAGAGTAGAAGAGAGTAGTGGAGAGAAGAGTAAAGAGGAACGATTATCATCTACCTTATTTAAATGTTTTTAAAATTAGTAAGAGGAAGGGAGTAATTAGTCTTTTCTCTTATTTAAATGTTTTAAAAATTATGATAGAAATGAGAGGAAATTATTTAAATAGACAAATTTACCCCTATTTGAAAATAAACTTGTAATATTGGTCTATGATTAATTTGTTAGATTAAATAATTATTTAATCAACATTAAATAAAAGTATAATAAAACTACCATTAACTATTATAAAATAATTTTTATTACCTCAAAACAAATTATAATAAAAATAAAAATAAATTTTCTTCAGACCAAGCGAGAGCACTGCAAACTCATCAAAAACTCTCACCGGGCTACCTATCTCTCACCCTAAACACAAGCTTTCTCTCTAATCTCTGAAACTCTCTCAAGTCGAGCCTCCATCGGACCACAGGCGGCAGATTGCTCCTCATCAAGAATCCTTAATGTATGAATTTTTTTTTAATCAATAACTTTTTTTTTTATCATTTTTTTATATATTATTTTCAGTTTTCAGTTTTCAACGAAATAATCGTTATCCAAACGGAGACTTAATTACTAATTTCATAAGTGTTAATGTATAATATGTTATGGGATTTAGACCCAATTACTTTACTTATACAGCACACTTATACTTGTACTACACTTTACTTGTACCGCACACTTATGCCTTCTATATAAGACACTAATGTATATTTTCTCATTAAGATATACAATACAAATCTTTCAGTATTTCTAACATGGTATCAGAGCCACTACTCTGACCTTTTCTTAGCAGTCTTGTCTTTATTAGCGTGACTCTTTTTCTTTTTTTTCAACATCGCTTCCGCCATCACAACCACCGCCGCAGCCTTTCGCCGTTGAACCTCCGACGTCATCTAGCCGTCGTCCTTGGGTTCCGGACCTACAGCAGCCGTTGTTAAGGAGTTTCACATTGCACAGACCACTGCCGCTCGCATCACCGTCACAAACATTGCTCCGATTGCAGTTTTAAAGCTACCACAGAGATCATCTCGCGCCAATCTACAAAACTGTGAAAGATTCAACGTCATCGGAGACCGCACGTGCCCCCACGCGCCGCTAAAAGTTTCTGAATGGTTGATCACATGCTCCACGCGCTGCTAGGACCCTCCACGCACCTGCACGCGTCTGTTTTCTCCTGTTGACGTCAGCCCTAGTGACGTCATCTGCCACGTCATTTGCTGACATCATCTACTGACGTTATCTGTCACGCATCTGCTGATGTCATCGTTTGACCAGACCGTTGACTTTGACTCAGGGTTGACTTTTTCAGTCCAGGTTCTTCTTACCCAGTTTTTCGCATAGATTTCATTTTTGCAGTCTATTTTTGCATATTGTGTCTCTAAATGGATAAAAATGATGTTTTTCTTCCTTGCCCCATCAATACTGTGTTGGAGGGGTGTAAGAATTACTTATCTTGGTCTCAAGCTATGCACAGTTTTCTTAAGGGTCGCATGCTCTGGCATTATTGTACTGGTACACTCACTGTTCCTGTCACGGGAGCCAATGAAGAAGATGCTGCCTTCCTTGGTCGCATGATTGAATGGGATAGTTACAACTACATGATCCTCACATGGATTTGGAACACTTCCATTCCCTCCATCTCTAACCTATTAGGCAGCTTTGATGATGCCAAGTCAGTGTGGGATATGTTGGCCAAAAGGTACTCCACTACTCATGGCTCCATGAAATATCAATTAGTGGTTGAATTGCATCAACTCCGACAAGAACCAGGGCAATCCATCAATGACTACTACGATCAGCTTCGCTTCATTTGGGACCAAATTGACCTTTCTGATCCAACTTGGGCATGCTCAAAGGATGCTCAACAATATGCTTCCATCAGAAATGAATTTCGCCTCTATGAATTCCTGATGTCCCTCCACAAGGACTTTGAGCCCATTCGAGGTCAGCTTCTAAATCGCAGTCCTGCTCCCTCTCTTGACACTGCTGTGAACGAGTTGGTTAGAGAAGAAGCTCGTCCTGCAACCCTTCAAGCTCAGAATAAGCTCAATGTTTTGGCCATTACACCTTCTGCTCCACCCTTAGAGCAACCTCAGCAATCAGGTGATTCCTCTGGCTCTAGCAATCGTCGTAAGCAGACCAACAAAAAGTTCTACAACTATTGCAAGCATCCTGGCCACACCATTGAAACTTGTTATCGTCGTAGCAAATCTACTGCTGCTATTGCTAATACTAAGCCTACTCCACCAATGGCTTCCATTTCAGTTAAGTCCCAGTCTTCTGGCTCCACTATCAACCTCTCCCCCACTGAACTATAGGAGATCATAGCTCAGGCTGTTCGTATGGCTGGTAATGCATCTCTTTCCACTGCTTTCTCTGTTCTACCCGGTAAGTCTCAAACTTGGCTTTTCGATTCTGCCTGTTGCAATCACATGACACCTCACTCCTCCTTATTCTCCAAACTTGACCCTGCACCACACCCCCTAAATATTCATATAGCTGATGGTTCCACCATGCATGGAAATAGTCTAGATTTTGTTTTGACTTCCAACCTCTCTGTTCCTGGAGTCTTTCATGTACCTGACCTATCCTATAATTTGTGCTCTGTGGGATAATTAGCTGAATTAGGTTATCGCCTTATTTTTGACTATTCTGGGTGTATTGTGCAGGATCCGAGGACGGGACAAGAGCTTGGGACCGGCCCTAGAGTTGGGCGTATATTTTCCGTGGACAATCTTCATCTTCCACCTGTTGCTCCTATTTCTGTTGTTGCTGCAGTTTCTTCCTTACCATCTCTTGCACTTTGGCATTCTCGTCTTGGTCATGCATCATCTTCTCGGGTACAACAGTTAGCTTCTAGGGATTTGTTGGGTTCTGTGTCCAAAGACAATTTTGATTGTACTTCATGTCAGTTAGGAAAACAGCCAGTTTTGTCTTTTAATAACAACGAATCCATTTCTAATAGCATTTTTGAGTTAATTCATTCTGATGTTTGGGGACCTTCTCTTGTTGCTAGTATTAGTGGATCTCGATATTTTGTTGTTTTTATTGATGATTATTCTCGTTATAATTGGATATTTCCTATGAAATCTCGTTCTGAAATTTTACCAATATACAACAACTTTGCAAAAATGGTTGAAACCCAATTCTCCAAACGTATCAAAACTTTTCGTTCTGATAATGCTTTTGAATATACTCAATATGCGTTTCAAGCTCTGTTACATTCCTATGGCACTGTACATCATCTAACTTGTCCAGGTATCTCTCAGCAAAATGGTCGTGCCAAAAGGAAACTTCATCACATTCTTGACACTGTTCGTGCTCTTCTTCTTTCTGCCAAAGTTCCTGCCCCTTTTTGGGGTGAAGCTGCTCTTAATGTTGTTCATGCGATTAATCGCATTCCAAGCCCTGTCATCCATAATCAGACTCCGTATGAGTGTCTCTTTGGGTCACCTCCTGACTATCATCACCTTCGATCTTTTGGATCTACTTGTTTCGTTCTTCTTCAGCCTCATGAACACAACAAACTTGAGCCTCGATCTAGACTTTGTTGTTTCCTTGGTTATGGCAAAACTCAAAAAGGGTATAGGTGTTATGATCCTGTCTCTCATCGTCTTCGTGTTTCTCGTAATGTTATCTTTTGGGAACACCGATTATTTGTTGAACTCTCTCACTTTCGTTCTTCCCTAATTACTTCCTCTGTTTTAGAAATTTTTCTAGATGAGTCTCTTGTTCCTTCTACAAATACTTTTGATCCTCCTTTGGACCTTTCTCCAGATACTTTTAATGCTTCTCCTAGACAGGTTGAAGATGAACAGGTTGATGACGAGCTACCCCACTTAGAGCCTGGGTCCCTTGCTCCTGCTCCGCCTAAAGATCCTCCACAAGACATTCCACCTCGCCACTCAACTCGAGTAAGATCCATTCCTACACACTTACTTGACTATCATTGTTACACTGCCCTTGCTACACTTCACGAGCCTCAAATCTATCATGAGGCCTCCACTGACCCTTTATGGCAGATTGCAATGAAAGAGGAACTTGATGCATTAACCAAAAACCATACTTGGGATCTGGTCACTCTCCCTCCTGGACAATCTGTGGTTGGTTGTAAGTGAATCTATAAGATCAAGACTCGCTTTGATGGGTCCATTGAGCGCTACAAGGCCCGTCTTGTAGCAAAAGGCTTTACACAGGAGTATGGGATTGATTATGAAGAGACCTTTGCTCCAGTTGCTCGTATCTCATCTGTTCATGCCCTCTTAGCTGTTGCTGCTGCTCGTAAATAGGACCTTTTTCAGATGGATGTTAAAAATGCTTTCCTTAATGGGGAGTTGAGTGAAGAAGTCTATATGCAACCTCCTCTTGGTCTCTCTGTTGACTCAAACAAGGTTTGTCATCTTCGACGTGCACTTTATGGTCTTAAACAAGCTCCACGAGCTTGGTTTGCCAAGTTCAGCTCTACTATCTTTCGCTTGGGTTACACTGCTAGTCCGTATGATTCTGCCTTATTTCTTCGTCGTACTGATAAAGGCACCATTTTGCTTCTTCTATATGTGGATGATATGATCATAACTGGTGATGACCTCAGTGGCATTCAAGAACTCAAGGATTTTCTCAGTCAACAGTTTGAGATGAAAGATCTTGGACATCTCAGCTATTTCTTGGGTCTTGAAATTACTCATTCCACAGATGGTCTTTATATTACTCAAGCCAAGTATGCTTCTGACCTTTTATCTCGAGCTGGACTCACTGACAGCAAGACGGTTGACACTCCAGTTGAACTTAATGCGCGTTTGACACCCTTGGGGGGGAAACCATTGTCTAATCCTTCTCTTTACAGACGATTGGTTGGCAGCCTAGTTTATCTCTCAGTTACTCGTCCAGACATCTCCTATGCTGTTCATCAGGTGAGCCAGTATCTGTCTGCTCCACAATCTACTCACTATGCTGCTGTTTTGCACATTCTTTGATACCTGAAGGGCACTCTCTTCCATGGCCTTTCTACTCAGCTCAGTCTCCTTTTGTGCTCCGTGCATTCTCTGATGCTGATTGGGCAGGGGATCCCACTGATCGCAGGTCCACTACAGGTTATTGCTTTCTCCTTGGTTCTTCTTTAATTTCTTGGCGAAGTAAGAAACAAACCTTTGTGGCCCGCTCCAGTATTGAAAGCAGAATATCGTGCCCTTGCTGATACCACATCTGAGCTCATTTGGCTACGATGGCTTCTTAAGGATTTAGGTGTGTCCACATCCTCTGCTACTCCCCTTTACTGTGACAACCAGAGTGCCATTCATATTGCTCACAATGATGTCTTCCATGAACGGACTAAACACATCGAGATTGATTGTCATTTTATCCGTTATCATCTTGTCCATGGTGCTCTCAAGCTCTTCTTCGTCTCCTCCAAAGATCAACTTGCAGATATTTTCACCAAGTCACTTCCTAAGGGACGCATTCGTCATTTGGTTAACAACCTCAAGCTGGTCTCACATCCACCTTGAGTTTGAGGGGGGCTATTAATGTATATTATGTTATGGGCTTTAGGCCTAATTACTTTACTTGTACAGCACAGTTATACTTGTACTACACTTTACTTGTACCACACACTTATGCCTCCTATATAAGGCACTGATGTATATTTTCTCATTAAGATATACAATACAAATCTTCCAGTATTTCTAACAATAAGAAAATCAATAACTTGAAGGAACAAAGATTTCTAATTTCTCATCTCATTTTCCTAGCAACCAGAGGACTTTTACATACACCATTTTCATTATAATAAAAAAAAATGCATAATATAAAAGTCCAAAGATTTCTAATTTCTCACCTCCTTACCTCATTTTCCAGCAACAAACAGATGATTTTCACACACACATATATATACAGAGAGAGAGAGAGAGAGAGAGAGAGAGAGGGAGAGAGAGAGAGAGTACCTTCTGGCAAGTAGAAGCTGAGAGAAGGGAGGCCAGAGGGGTATACGAAGCCTTCGGAGGCGACCTTTCGGATCGATTCGACGTCGTTTTGGTACTGAGGCAAGTGGAGTGAGTTTTTGAACTTGGAGAGCGATGGGAATAGCTTCAAAGTGACATCGAGGCCCTGAGACATGATCCACTGATTCGGATTCTGGTTCGGACTCTGTCGGAGAAACGGGTTCGACAAAAACTGGTTCAACAGCGATGCTTCGGTTCGGGCTAGGGTTTTTGACGCCATTGTTGTGTTTCTATGTGTGAGTGACTTTATAGAAATGGTCAATTGGGTTGGTTCTGCTAAAACCCTACACACAGTGAGTGAGAGTGAGAGAGAGAGAGAGAGAAAAAGGGATGGGGGTATATTTGGAATTTCGTGATTTGGGTCGATGTTGGGCCACATGGGGTGGGCTTTTTAATTATCAAACTTCAAATAGATATCAATTAATCAATACAGACTACATGTTCTTTTTTTTCTTTTTTCTTTTTTCTTTTTTAAAAGGTAAAAGTTAATAATTTACATATACCATAAGGTAAAAGTTTTTTTAAACAAATAAAAAATATAAACTTCAGAGATATGTAGTAACTGTAATATTTTCTTGAACGTGAATGAGAAAATTCATAAATTTTAGGATTTTTTTTTTTTTTTTTTTGAATTCAAAAAGGAATTTGTTATTTAACATTTATGACATTATTTCTAAATAAAGTTACCCTTCTTTAATAAATTTATTTTTGAATCACATAAAAGTCCAATTGAAATAGGGGAATCATCTTATATATAGTATAGATATAATACTAGTTTTGTTGGTACTATTTTGCCAAGGTCTAGGACCAATCCATAGTTATTGGGTTTTTAGGATTGGATACAGCTTGTATCCAGTACTCGTATCCAAAATTAAACATGTGTTCGCATCATAGTGCGTCTAGTGTAAAAAGGCACTGGTAAAAATTTTTACCCGGATTAATTAGGGACGAAATCTGAAACTTAAGAAGTCAAGTTAGGAGACTTTTTATCTTCTGGGCTACATTCCTAATGTCATTGGGCTAATGTGACCAACCAAGTTGGTTGGTGGGGCTAAAGTTTACAACCATGTTATAAACTTTTAGGCTCATTGCCTAGCATGTGAAGCTTGAAGCCTTGAACTATTACTATACTGCACTGCCAACCTTAGGAAACTATTACCATTAAATTAACATGTTGTTGACAAAAATTGTTAACCCATGTTTAACAATAATTGCTAGATTATGTTTAATAAACATTGTCAAATTATGTTTAACAAACGTGGTCAAATTATGTTTAACAAACGTGGTCAAATTATGTTTAACAAGAATTGTTAAATTATGTTTAACAAGAATTGTTATTTAGTCAAATTCATCAAACATAATTTCACCCATAGGCCTTTTGGCGTATGAGTTTTATTGATGCGAGTAGTGTCCATTCAAGATAATGTATCTCTTAATTACAATCCCTTGTTTCAAGGAAAGACCCTTTGATTCCAACCATGTCGTTTTTGTATATAAGTTTATTCATTTTCATGTTTAAGAGGATATGTGTTTTTTATTTATTTGTGGCTGCACCTAATAATTTATTTAGATTGCCTACATACCCTTGACGGGGATCAAGCCAATTCGTAGTTCTTAATTTGAGGTTTTAGATTTAAAATCCTCAAATATGATTTTGCCCAATTTAAATGATAGACATTTAAGTCAAATACTTTGTATTTAATTAAGCATCGACTTAATTTATTTTTTTTGGGTGAGATAATTGATTTTAATTTCAAGAGTAAGTCAAGGACCATGTTTTTATGGAAATTAAACCAAGGATTCTCTCTTTGAGAATTTGAATGTCTAAGCAATTTTCCTCTTCTTTCATTTGTTTCTTTGTAGGAATTTTAATGATATTTTGATTGAGGTTCTCAAATTTAATTAAGGGAAAGAAAAATCTTTTAAAGCAATTTTATTTTTATGACATGGGTTTAGGAATTAGGAATTGGGAATTGGAAAATTTCCTCAAATCAATTTTTATGGTCATTTTATTTGTGAA
The DNA here is from genome assembly GCA_035136125.1 of Quercus rubra. Classification (NCBI taxonomy): domain Eukaryota; kingdom Viridiplantae; phylum Streptophyta; class Magnoliopsida; order Fagales; family Fagaceae; genus Quercus; species Quercus rubra. The sequence continues at coordinate 62,744,920 of CM068734.1, read as the reverse complement.
TTATTAACTCCAGTCTTGATTAAGAAATTAGGACTCCCAAAGAATTAGTCATGTTGGAATTTGAAGGAATTAGAATCCCCACTTGATTTAAAATAATTTTGGGAATCAAGGATTCCACTGAAATGTGGTGGAGTCAAGAACTCTATTAATTGGGTAGAGTCAAGGACTTCATTGATGTGGTAGAGTCAATGACTCCATTAAAATGGTAGAGTCAAGGACTCCATTAATTGGATAGAGTCAAGGACTCCCATTAAAATGGGTAGAGTCAAGCACTCCATTAATTGGGTTGTAACGGCCCAAGGAAAAGCGCTAGCCACATCTGCGCTATACCTCAAAAGGACTAGTCACAATTGAGGCTCTTTGCAGTTGTTAATAAAGCCCAGTTCAACCTAGTAAATACATGATGTAGGACTCATCACACACCCACACACATCACACAATCAATCAAATTGGGGTATCACAGAGTCAAGGACTCTATCGATGAATTTAATTTGGTAGAGTTAAGGACTCTAGATGAGAAAACACTGAGTGAAAACTTGAGAGAATTTTTATTTGGTAATGTTTAAATAGGATTTACGAGTCAGAGACTCGCATTTAAAGCTTCATGTATAGAGTTGGGAACTTCTCAGGAAACCCAATCCTATTTGTTTTATCAAACAAAAGTTCAGATTTGAAGAAGAGGGAGAGGGAGAGATTTAGAGAAGAAAGGAACTGATAAAATCTCAACCTAATGCCAATGTTGTGTGTTCCTCCTCTGCTCATTGCTCTCTATCTCTGTCTATGTCTCTCTTATTATTATTTTTTTTCCTCTCTGTATTTTGCTGTGCTTTTCTTCTTTTGTATATGCTTTTTTTTTTTTCTTTTTTTTTTTTAATCTGCTAAGACCTCTTTAATATATAGAGGAATTGAGAAACTATTTCCCCCTTTTTTTCTCTTAACTGATCAATTAATGGGCCAAAACTACAAAGAAAGAGTAGTACTGCACTAGCATTTTTCATGGTAGTTGGTGTAAATTGTACCTAATTATCAGCTACTTTTTGCTTTTGAAAGCATTTGAGTGGTGCGTGTGGCAGGAAGTTACTCAACCACACGTCCCACTTTCATCTTATCCCTTCTTCTTTTTTTTTTTTTTTCCTTTTTTTTTAAAATTTTAAATAAAGATGTGACATTGTGGCAGTAAAAGCATTCCCATCAGGTGTTTTACAAATATGTCATTTTGACACATTAAAAAACCTACTTTATTATTTTAACACACCATTTTACAATTTACCATTCATCACATCTTCTATTTTTCAATTTTATACATTAAAATAATATATAAAATTATTTTAAAAAAACCATCAATATAAAAAAAATACAAAATAAAAACCTACCACCATACACAAACACAAGCACAAAATTGTAACAAACCCACCACCATACACAAGCACAACTTGCCACCACCACCCACATGTACAACCAGCCATCACCGCCCAATATTACTTCAAAAAAAAAAAAAAAAATCTTCAAAATCAACACAAAACTCTAAAATATATATATATATATATATATGTATATATATATGAATAGATGAATCAACTCTATTTATACAACCCAAATGACATGGAATCAACCCAAAACTCCACCACCACCCACAATCACACGGAATCCACAACCCAAAAAAAAAAAAAAATTGCCCAAACTTACCACCAACAACAATCCACCGGCCGCTACCACCACCCAATACTATTAAAAAATCCCAAAATCAACATAAAAATCTCAAAAAAAAAAAAAAAAAAAAAATGAAGAGATGAATCAATTCCGTTTATACAACCCAAATCACATAGAATCAACCCAACTCCACCACCACCCATAATCACATGAAATCCACAACCGAAAAAAAAAAAAAAAAAAAAAAAAAAAAAAAAAAAAAAAAACACACACACACACACACAAACTTACATGCAATCTTGACCAGTTGACCTCATTGGTGAGGCCGAACTTCTAGCCAATCTCAATGGCAACGGTCTAGGTGGAGAAAAAAGAAGAAAGAGAGAGAGAGAGCATGACAGGGAAAAAAAGAGAGACAGAGGCTGTGTTTGGTTCGTGTAAAAGCATTTCCGAAAAGGAAAATGTTTTCATGTGTTTGGCTGCCACAAAATTCTTTTTACGGAAAATTAATTCCGGTGTTTGGTTCATTCAAACATTTTTACAGAAAATACTTTACATGCCCAATTTTCCACACACTTCCTCAACTGTAAACATGCAGATAATGAATCTATTTCACACTCATTCACAGAAGAAACAAAACCCAACAAAAAAATTCATCAAATCCGGTCAAATTGAGATCGCGCAGCGGAGGAGAAGATGAGATCGCGCGGTGAAGGCGAGATCGGTGCGATCGTCCGACGAGCGGCGCGATCGACGAGGGGCACGATCGACGAGCACACTCGTTGGACGATCGCGCCGCTCATCGATTGCCGGCTCTCTCTTCTCGCTCGTCGAACGATCACGCCCCTCGTCGATCGCCGGCTCTCTCTTCTTCCTCTCTCTCTCTCTTCGATCTGGGCTCTCTCTTCTCTCTCTCTCTCTCTCTCTCTCTCCGGAAATGATTTGAACTGAAAATAAGAGTGTAAAATTATTTCCGGGTCAAAGGAGTAAATATTGGTCAACAGGAAATGAATTTCCGGAAAATTTCATTTTCCGTTGCAGTCAAACATGCGGGTTTGTGGGAAAATGATTTCCTGAAATCATTTTCACCCAAAACAAACGCACCTAGAGAGGCGTAGAGAAAGTGACAGAAAAAAGGAAAAAAAGTGAAAAAAAATGGAGAGGTGAAGATTCTAGAGAAGAAAGAAGAAGAAAAAAGGAAGAGAGAGTGACAAAAGATGAAGGGAGAGGTGGAGAAAGAAAGAAGAAAAAAGGAAGAGAGAGAAGAAAGAAAGTCATAAAGGAAGATAGAGAAAATGAATAATTTTTTTTTTGTAGCATTTTTGTCTGTATCATTCCAAAGATGGAACGATACTTTTCATGTGTGCCAAATATTATAGCATTTAGAACATCTCATGAGGGGGGATTTTAGTGTTTGGTGTGCCAAATGCCAAATATTTGGCATTTGGCACACCTAATGAGAATGCTGTAAGTTTATGCTACCATAAACAACTCCACCTCCTCTGTCATGTGATAAAAATACTAAATTAGAATAAAAATCCTATGATATTGCAATGTGATTTTGGCTCCAACGAATTATAAATTTTCCTCAAAATTTCGACCCATGTGAAAGCAACACACACCAATTGTAAGCAATTGCTTGAACTGGAAGGAAAAGGGAAAAAAATAGTGTTACCACTAGCCAAATTGTAGCACATTTGCCATAGAATTTAGCAGGTGATACTTCAACTCCAATGAATTAAAGTTTTCCCTCAAAATTTTACCTATGGGAGCAACATAGGTCCCCACACTAAAGCACAATAATTATAGAAGTCTAGTCCAATAGTGACAAAAATGTGATTGCAATTATCACACTTTAAGTTTGTTGATCTTTTTAACAAATTTGGCATACATTCTAACAAGCAAAGACACCAAGTTATATTTTAGGTAAGTGTTTGTTTTACTCACACTGTGTATAACAGGATTATCCCTATATTTTATGGTAAGCAGCAAAGCAACAAAGAATAGTGATAGAAAATAGTAGTAGATAAGCATGCCTTACATGCACCAAGAGTAGTGATGGTTCTACAAAAAAATGTAGATAGCACTAAGATAAACTATAAGTGTGGATTGCACTAAGATTTTCACTAAACTAGTATAGCCTCATCTTTCCCGAGAACCAATATTGGCCATCTTATCATATAAGGCTCTCAACATTGTTCAACATGATACTTCTTATATCATCTTAATTAGTCACCAAGTCATCTGATATTATCAAAGAACACTTTGATACACTAACATACCAGAAGCATCCTGAAAATATTTTAATTTGGTGGGTTTTCAATTCTCTTTCTTTTTCTTTTTGATAAGTATAGGTGTTTTCACTTCTCAATAAACGTGAGTCTAGATTATATCACCATAGAATTACTTATCAACATTATTAGTTTTTTTTTTTTATATTAATTTTTTTTCACCAAAAAAAAAATCTTCAAGTCACCAGTTCAATTATATTGACAATGATGGATCAAGCCCCGGCAACAGCACCCGAGTAAAACCTGATCAACATTTCATATTTTAACCTCAAAAAAAAAAAAAAATGATCAACTTTATATTACATAATAGGGCTTTTGAAGCCATATCCCAAATATTTTTCGAAGCATATGAATGTATTTGGTAATTTGTATCACTAGTTTGCTAATTCTACTCTGTAGTACTTGGGTGGATTTTTGCAGTATCCCTAAACTATTTCCAAGTAGGCTATGTTCGATATGGTCATATCTTACATCAGAAACCACCTTAATGATGTTGGCAAATATTTTGTTTCAGCATCTTGGAAGTTTGACAAAACCCTAGCACAAATCCATATAATAATTGTCTGATAAAGTGATCTTGATAATGTCAATTTAAATCAACTTCAACTATAGTTAGACAAGGCAAAGAAAAAGAGCTTTCCCCTTTAGCACCTCACATCGTTGAAAATGAGTACTTTCAATTAGAAGTATATATTTACTTCATCAAAAGCAGCCAAGCAAGAGGAGACAAGAACAATTATTTTATTTAAGTTGCGTTGATTTCACACAGATGGTCATGTGAAGTTTTACACTACTTAGTTTTACACAAATGTAAAACTACTAAAAAATTGTCAAAAAATATAAAAAGCTGTAAAAAGTGAAAAAAAAAAAAAAAAAAAAAAAACTTTGCAAAAAGCTGCAAAAATTATTGTTAACGTGCACATTTTGGTGCCCGTTAAATGTTAACAAGCACTGTGCGGTGCTTGTTAAGATTTCCCTTAATGGATTGTGTTAATAAAAAGGACAAAAAGTTATTAAAAGAGTTACCATAAAAAATAAATAAATAAATAAAACTACTAAAAAATTGTCAAAAAAGATTAAAAAAAAGAAAGCTGTAAAAAGTGAAAAAGACTCTGCAAAAGGTTGCAAAAAATTATTGTTAATGGACACCTTTCAGTGCCCGTTACCAAAAGACTTATTTTTGTTAGAGTTTTCCATTGACCAGAGATAGCTTTTCGTTGACCAATTTTTTTTATGTTACCAAACACGGGAAAATGTGGTAATCTTTTTTTATAGAAGGTTTTCCAATGAAACAAATAGAGCGTAAGTGAAAATAGAAGACCTGATGTTACGGGAAAAACACTCCAACAACAATCAAAAACACTTAAAATTTTATTTAGAGCATAAATAGAGCACTTTCAGAGATAATTAATTAAATTTTTAGGAAGTAGTTTGTAACATGCACTCAATTAATTCCTTAGACTTGTATGAAGATCTTCATTGTCTTGTGTTTGTAAGTTTATATTTCCTAGTGTATAAACTTATTTTTAAGTGAAATAATGTATATAAATTTATACTTATGAAGATCTTCTTAGCTAGCACTTGTGACTTCAATCATGTATTTAACTTTAATGCAATTTGTTGTTGTTAATCTAAGTTTTATTTGATTTACTATTCAATTCTAAGTAATTTGGAGTTGGTGCAATCCAGTATGCTTGAATCCCTTAATTTCCTATGAATTAGCTTTAAATGAGATAAAATAGGGGTGTGCGTGGGCCAAGTTGAGTGAGTGGAGGACAATATTTTTAACCAACCCACCAATGGCGAGTTGGGAAAACTCCAATCCGTTGCTGACCCACTAATCTATAAATCTAGTGGATTGGTTGAAAATCTTAATAGTTTCAACTCTACAAGTTGAGCAGGTTGGCAATTTCAATTGATTTAAAAAAATTTTAGAGAGACTAAATGAAATTATTTCAATTAAATTGGATAATTATTTGCTCCCTCAACTAAAAAAAGGAAAGAAAAAGTTGTAATTTTAATTAAAAATAATTGCAAATAATATATATATATATATATATATATATTTTTGAGAATGACTGAAATTTTATTACATTGAAAAGATAAATATTTCAAAATATGAAATTTGTCATGTACATAGAGAAGAATAATAACAAAATCTTAGGGAGAACAGTTGGAGTTTATTAGGGAGAGAAATGTGAAAATTGAAAAATAAAAAGAAAGAGAAAGAGATGATCAGAGAAATAAAGTGGGAGTATATGTGAGGTAGATTTTTGTAACATGATAAAGAATATATATATATATATAAGCGGGTGGGTCGGTTTGCTGCGGGTTAAACATATATCAACTCGTTATTCAGCCTGACCCACTAAATTATCTATCTAACCCACCCAACCTAACCCGCCTCACTTAATAGACATGCATGGATCGAGTTTGGTCGGTGCAAGTCAGGTCAAGCTGGTCATGCGGTTTTTTTGCACAGCCCTAAGATTAATTGTTCAAATATGCTTTATATCAAGATGGCTAATATCGCGATAGTTTACATAGAGATGCTTTATGCTGATTTAGTGAATCTCAAGTAAGCATTGTATCTTAGTCAAGAAGGTTAATTTATTCACTTAGGATTATTAATTCTCAATTGTTAACTTATGCATATTTCAAATGTCCTATTAAGTTAGGTGTTTTTGAACCCCAAATCCTAATCCACAAAGTCAAATAATCACTTCGAGATAGGATCAATTGTTCAAGGTTTATCTTATATAACCGACAAGCAACAGTAAATGACTAAAATTAATTTTAGTTCAAACATAATTATTGCAACCTGTTGTTCCAAATGAGACACAAATCAGCAACCAAAGAAGCTAATAATAATATTGAAAAAGATATGAAGCAAAGTATCTAATATTTCCATAAAAGAAAAGTAACCATCTTTAAGATGTTAAGACAAACATGTATTAATTTAGGCCATTATGAAACATCCTATTTAAATATTTTAACACATTTATTTTATAATCTTAAATATTTTAACAGATACTAAAACCCTACCACCCAAGAAATATTTAACAGTTAGGATATTATTTCAATTGACATGAAAGACAAAAGCATGCAAATTCTACAGCCACACCTAATGACAACAAAAATCGAAATTGACATTTGAGCCTTTTAGGCACCAAAATATATACATGGAGGGGCCACACATGTATGCAACTATAAATTGCATGCTTTTGTCAATTTAAAAAAAAAAATGTTTTATGATAAAAGATGATTTTTTTTTTCTACTATTTAATAGAGAATTATGCTAACTTCAACTTTGGCACTCATGGTACCAGTGAACAAAGAATTAATACATGTGGGAGTATTATAAGTTAGTGAATATGTACGAGAATGATGGTGGAGTGACAGCCATGACTTTGAAGGGTGATCTTCAATGGGTAAGAGAAAAAGAAATTGGGCTGTTTGGAGAAGGATGCCTCCAAAAGTCCAAATGCCATTATATCACAATTAAACTGACTTTTCATTACACTCCAAGCGTGAAAATCGGGAATTGATAGAGGAGTGTCAAATGAAAAAAAAGCTTGCTTGTTGGAAATAAAGCTACCCTTGGGGAGACATTTGGGGCAGGAGGGACAATGTGATACTTGGACTCCAATGAATTAAAATTTTCCATCAAAATTTTCACCCATTCATGGGAGCAAACACCAACACAGGCCCCTACACTAAAGCACAATAACTGTAGAACTCTAGTGATGACAAGAATGTGATCACAGTTATTTTGTTGATCTATCCAACAAAGCACCATTCTAACAAGCAGGGACACCAAGAAATATTTTATGGTAAGCAGTTAAGATTATTCATAGCGATTGTTTTAAAAAATTTCGTATTTAGTAACTCAAAAATTTATTTTATTTATTTTAACACATCATTTTACAATACACCAAATATTAATAGTTTTATTTTTTGATTGCTTCATTTTAATGTTCTTTTTTCTTCTTCCCCATGTCTCTTCCTCTCTCTCTCTCTCTCTCCTCCCTAACAAGAACAATAAACAAACCCACCAAACTCACGGACACCGTTAGCCACCACCACCATTGCCACCCACAATCTAATCGTTGGATTGTATGTTTTTATTATATCATTCATTCATGGTTGTAATATTTCAAAAAGATCAATTACTTTGTTATCAAACAAATGTTAAAATTTCTTATTTTTATAATTTAAAATTGTGTATAAAAAATAAGTTTATTGACTGAATAATAAATAACATTCGATTTGAACGAAATATGATATGCAGGTTAAGAATATAAGGAATATGAAATTCAACAGTTAAATTTTCAAAATTTACACAAAAAAATGAGATTTATGAGAAGTTTGAAGAGTTTCTCTCTAAATTAGTTTGGAGAGAAACTTTGTTCATTTCTTAAAAGTTTGTCATTTTCAATTTTCATTTTCTGTTCTTATTTTCTCTTCTCAAATCCTACACTCATTTTTTGTTTCCAACTTAATTTTTGTTTGGCACAAATTTTGGTCTAGGTTTTTTTTTTTTTTGCTAAAATCCTTCTATTTTCTGATAAAACCAATGGTCACCTATCACCCAATATAAACCATTCATCTCCTTCATCAAACCCAGCCACAACTCCACATCTTCATAATCTACCAAAGCCCAACCACAACTCCATAAAAACCCACAGAAACTACCTTTGCAAGCCAATACCTGGCTCAAATCTCTAAGTCACAAGCCTAATCCATTAAATAAATAATAATAATAATAATAATAACCAACCCAAATCTCCATCGAAAAACCCATAAATTCAAACAAATTTCATTAAATCCCAACATCAGAGAGAGAGAGAGAGAGAGAGAGTTTTAATGAGACATGTCACTATTAATGGGACCCACAAATTTGGTTTTTTTTTTTTTTTTAATAAATAAAATGTCACTTTTTTTATTTTCACAAAAATGATAACGGGCAAAAGACGTTTTTGTTTTCTATATTCAAACTCACTTTTTAGGATATTAAAAATGAAAACTAGGTACAATTTTGCAAACCATATCATGTTTTTGTGATGAGTCCCATTGAAAACTGAAAATGTATACATATAAGGCATACTTTGTTTTCTTCTAACCAAACAGGTTATTATTAAGTATCAACTTTCAAGTGCTCTGAAATCCAGATCCTCATCTGTCTCTTTGAGAAAATTCCTTCGTTTAGATCTTGAAATGATTATTTTTGCCATTTTTAGTAATATTTATTTCCTTTTCAACTTTTTATTCAAAATTTGTTAGAATAAGGTTCTGTCTTTTTGGGGCGTCTTTTAGAGTAAAAACAATACTATTTAGTTTTGCAATTATCTTAATTTTGTCTATTTTGGTAAAATTTACTATTTTGCCACCTAATATTTTGCTTAATGAATTAAGATGTTATTTTATTTTATTTTATTTTTTTATTATTATTATTTTTTAACTTAGTGTAGCCTCCAAAGCACTTCACTTTTCATATTAATAAAAATACAGACATTTGTCTCTCTTTTCTAGTAAATTCCAAATTCTATCACATTGTGAATTTGAAATTATTTTCTTGAAATAGACATATCTTGTCTCTTATGGCTTCCACCTTCATGAAACCCTATCAAGCAAAACATATTCATTTTTCACACATATGTAAGAGGGAAAGTATAAAGGATGAGTGTAAGAGAAATAAATACTGTGAAAGCAAGGACTTATATCAAAAGCCACAAATTTTTTTTTTTTTTTCCAAACAAAGTCGATAGTTCAATATGTGACCAATAAAGTGAGAATAACTTCCCAGAAGACAGCTCTATAGCTCAGCTAATATATTAAATCAAGGGTTTGTGCTAGGAACCAAGGTTCCTTGAAGACACCTTAACAAAACATCTAACTATTAAGCACTTACTTGAAATGGATCAGGAATAACAATTTAAATTGTACGTTTTTAGACCCCTTAACAAAAGTTGTTTAACCTAGTTATTTAGGCAAGTGATTACTTAGATAAATTATTCAAATCTAGGTTACAACAATAAAATCACATCATGTAAATAATATGGAAATATAAAGAACACAACGATATGATAACCTAGGAAAACCTAACTGGTAAAAAACTTGGGAAGGATTTAACCTATCTATCCTCAAGGTAAAATAGATCCACTATGAAAGAATTAAAGTTTGTACAATAAGACTTAGACCACTAACATCCTATTGTTACCTCGTGTAGAAAACTTACTACTATGACCACGTGATAGCTCCGAGTCTACAGACTACTTCTTCCTTTGATCCACTGAACCACAAGATCTCCTACTTGTGACTTTGAGATTCCACTCAAAGGTTTTAGATCTTCTTTAAAGTTCTTTGTGCAGCAACTGAAGAGATCATCAAGTTCTTAACATGAATCTTGATCTTGATAATCCTAAATGTGTGTATGAAGGTAAATACCTCTAAATCTCACAAAAGATTCAACACACAACCATCAAAAGATTTCTAAAACGTAGTTAGGGTTTCTCCTTTTATACTTGGAGTAAAACACAAAACCGTACACGTCAAACGAGCTTGGGTTGAATTGGAAATTTTGCAAAAAATAAATTTGCATGTGGTTCAATCAATCGAGCCTTGCAGATTAAGTCCAATAATTTCTGCAATCACTCGATTCCAATTTTACAAATAAACACACTTTGAGCAAGCCTAAACCTAGATTCTATGTTTTGATCATGGTTTGCCAACATAATACAAATTGAAGTTCTAATAAATTAGTTCCTAAAATCTTAGAACCTAACATAAATAAATAAATAAAACAAAACCATGTTACCAATGGCCGAATTGAAGCACATTTGCCATGTTCAGCATGCAATACTTTGACTCCAATTATTTAAATTTTCCCTCAAAATTTTGACCCAAGGGAGCAACACATGTACATGACCCTACACTAAAGCACAATAACTGTAGAATGTTATGACAGTTATCACACTTAAGTTTGTTGATCTATCCTATAAAGTCGGCATACATTCTGATGAGCAGAGACACCAAGTAATATTTTGTGGTAAGCAGCTAAGACGCAAAGAATAACGATAAAATATAATCTATCTGCATGCCTCACATTCACCAAGAGTAGTGATGGTTCTATAATATAAAGCTAAGCCTTACTCTTGATGACATTGCTACTGCAAACTATCTAGGCTACTTCTAAATGCTTGACAGAGAATACCAAATTACGTGTTGATAGCACTAAGACTTTTCACTGCCTGCTTACCTAGCTAGTATAACCTCTTTTTAATCCAAGAACCAATAGTGGCCATCTTAACATATAATTAGGGCTTTCAACATGGTACTGCACATGTTATCTTAAGTCACCAATTCATCTTATATGACCAAAGAACACTTTAATTCACTAACATACCAAAGCATTCTAAAGAGATTTTAATTTGTTGGGTTGTCAAAATCTCAATAATTTTGAGAATCTAGAACCAAATGCACCCTAAATTTTTTACTCTTCCCAATAGTTTGTTACTCAAACAGGGAGAATGTGCATCTTCTAATAATAACGTTGGAGCTTATCCATACCCTTTGCTTTCGCTTTCGCCATACAGTACATGGTTCTCACTCCTCATAACCTTAAATACTGCAACCCTAAAAGTTTCTATCCTCATTCCTCACCTTCACCTTAACTACAATTGGATTTTCCAAATGCAAGGCAAATTTACTCAAGTGGGTTTCAAATTAAATATACCCCAAATAAATCTATTGAATGAAAACAACAACTATAACCACAATGGTAATTGGAAAACTAGTTACTCATCGATGAGAGAAGTGCTAGTGTGTTTCTATGGCCAGTATTATATTTGTAAAACACTTGGTCAAAGTTCAGTCTGCATTACCTGATTACCCGGATGTTTCAAAACAAACATTGAATTAAAAAAAAAAAGTTAATAATATATTTCTTTAACGATTCAGAGATACGAACCTTGTTTGTCAAAGACTCAAAGGAGAAGCTGGAATCTCTATACAGACATGTTAAAGATATATTAGCTCATTAGTTTAGGCTCAAGCCTAATTCTACTTTGTCTGTAAGCCAAGTCTTCAATTTGTACTAAAAGTCTATTTAGGGTTTAGTCTACTATATTTATTCATATTATGAATACTCTTTTGGCTGTTTTCCATGTTTAAATTGTCATTATTATTTGATTAAGTCATTGTGCTTAATTATAACTTCACACCAAAGCCTGTTATAGAAGTCATATTTTCAGGTCCAAAAAACAAAACAAAACAAAAAGTAACCGGTTGATTTAATGCAACACTTCTAATATCAACGTCTCAGTATATCGATAGTCCTCATATAGTCATGTGTCAATGCAAAATAATACTTTGGTTGAATTATGTATCTTAAACGTACTCCAGGAAATATTCTAGATTCATATCAAGGGATGGTATATGATTTTGTTTTTTCCTAACTCACTTGGATTGTATATATGACTTGTTAATGAAACAGACAAAATCACGTAAACAAATACACACAGAAGTTACCATATTTTTAATAACTCTATTTATAGGTTGTATCAATTGATTTGGACCTTCTTTTACTCAAAAAAGGAATAAAATTGGGACCTTTAACTTTTATAAGAACCATTTCCATGACCAATCTTAGAAGTTCATTGGCTAACACAAAATTTTCCACCCTTTTTCTTCAGCCACATATAAAATAAAAAACAAATAAAAATACATGTCCAAACTCCAAAAGGCCACTCCTTTGGACAAAATTGCCTTTTGCCCTTTTTGGGCAAATTAATCAGCCTTTTACCCTTCTTTCCAAACTAAATAGGAAAATGCCCCTCTTTTGAAAATCAAGTTTCTCAAAATCGAGTTTAAAAAAAAAATTTCAAGGACCTATAGCGACGTTTTTAATGACTTATAGTGACGTTTTAAGAACATATAGTGACGTTTTGTAACTTGATATCCATGAAATCGAGTTATAGGCAATTTTATTGCCTATAACTCGATTTCATGGATATCAAGTTACAAAACGTCACTATAGATCCTTTAAAACGTCACTATAGGTCATTAAAAACGTCGCTATAGGGCTTAACTCAATTTTGAAAAACTCGATTTTCAAAAGAGGGGCATTTCCCTATTTAGTTTGGGAAGAAGGGCAAAAGGCTGATTAATTTGCCCGAAAAGGGCAAAAGGCAATTTTATCCCCACTCCTTTACAGTTGGACGATAATTTTGTTGTTCTTTATTTCAACCTAAACAATTGGATTGAATGAGCACTTTGAATTTTTTTTCTTTGTTAAACACTTTGAGTTGGACTAGTACTTTAGCCTAGGGATAAAATGCAAATTAAGCTTATACCATCTCATATCAAAGTCTACCATATATTGCAATTATCATCAATATCACTTTCATCTTGAATTATCATTCTTCATATATCAAGACTACACCTACTGCACTTGTAATACTTCCAAGTCAACCAATTCTAGAATAAAAAAATAATAGACCTTAAATGTTTGGTAGATGTGATACGTTATTCCATTTATTCTATCATGCATTTATGTAATCATTGATATATATATATATATATAGTTATTAAATATTTTAAGGCCAAGATTTTAATTAGATTTGTAAGGACCCAGATCAGAACTTCAGCCCACTAGAAACAATGGATGATAGCCCAACAAGCCCTAAACAATGTATTTGTAAGAGAATAAGTTTTTACAAGATAAAGTCCTAGCAAATTCAATATGGGCCACAGTTAACAAGAGTTATACTAATAAGACTGAATACGTAAAAATGATAGGAATAACGCTCCTCGGTCGAGTCCGAGGATGCGATGTTCTTGTATTTAATCAAGTTTATCTGAATACAGAGTGTTATTCTTTTTTTCTTCCTTCTCAGATTACTTGCCCCATTTTTGTAGTAGTCATTTCCTTATATAGTCCCTCACATTTACATCTCAGCCCTCCACATGTTGATTTCTTAAGAAATTGCTTGGATGCTTGTCCCATCTGGACCTCCTGGAAACTTTGTGAGGAGAAGTTAGTTGTGACGACACTGTTCCAGTGCCATTTCTCCATAAATGCGGTCAGTTCATTTGGTGCAATGCATTTAATGTGATAATGGCAACCTTCTTCTCAAATATTTCTTCTTTTGTTGTTGGCCTAGATCTACTACTTTCCCTAAAGTTTATATCCCCAAAGTGATCAACTCCCTAAAGATCTCCCGAGGTAGCTTTACTCCTCGGGGGCCTCGGTCACTCCGCCACCTTCTTCCTTTCTCCTCAGTGCACTCTCCTAGGCCCATACAAACTTTTCAATCATCCTCAGATATTCTCTTGTCCTCGGGCATGGCTCATAACCCAACACACGTGCTCGATTTACCTATCCTCACAAGATTAATTATAAATTTTTTCAGTTAATTAAATAATTACCAATAACAATACAATCAAGAATATCACAATTAAAGCAATACACAACGATATGGTGATCGAGGGAAAACAAAAGAAATAAAAATTTCACAGTAAAAATCCTAGAAGGATTCAACTTATCAATCCCAAGGTAAAACAAATCCACTACCTAATTACAAGTTTTACAATAACCGAATAACCCTATTCCTATAAACTTACTAACATTACCAAATGCAAGGCCTAGTCCATGAACTTCCTCATCTATGGAGATGTTGCAACACGAATCTCTAGTCCATGACTTCAATAATTCACTTGAAGATTCATATCCAATTCTTGTGATAACTAGTTTGCAAAAGCTTCAACACCACCAATTCAAATTGTGTCTTGAATGATCTCCTTAGAACTTCCACATCTATGGAGATGTTGCAAAGTGAATCTCTAGTCCATGACTTCAATAATTCACTTGAAGATTCATATCCAATTTTTGTGATGATTGGTTTTAGTTGCAGAAGCTTCAACACCATTGATTCAAATTGTGTTTTGATTGATCTCCTTAGAAACTTTTAAGAGCAGGAGGCACAAAACCATTAGATCTATAAGAGAGCAACTCCAAAAGTCTTTTGGATGTGTATTAGAGTTTGCTTGAATACCTTTTAACTTATTTGCACACCCTAATCACTTAATGGGCTAAATAGGCCGACTTTAGTGTTTCTAAAATTGTGAGTTTCAATATGTTAAGATACTACTCAATTTTTCAAGATCTGGGCTTCTCGATCGGTTGAGTAGGTGTCCACACTTATGCACAATAAACTTTATCACCTAGGTAGCAAACTTGACAACACTTAAAAAACTCCTAAAGTACTAAACCAAGACATTTTTTGTTCATGGTTTACCAACCTAAAGTTAGAAACCTAAAATATGTCTATATATAGAATCTTTCGGTATATTATAATTATCATTATCACATATCCTTGGTATTGGGGAAACTTGGAAAGCATACAAACATATATTATCATTAACATCAAGCATAAGTTAACATGACTAAGAAAAGAGTTCTTCATTAGTTTCACCTTGTTGTTCTTCATCCATGCATTTAAATCTAAGTTTGTGTATTAATTTAGCAAGAAGTACACCGAGCCTAATTTTCCTTCTTTGGTTTGGTACATTGTCTTGTTAAATCTTTTGTTATGGAAATCAAATATATAACCATATAATCAGTCCATATATATATATATATATATAACTATATATGGTCATTGATCATCATATAATCATGGACATTGATCGTCATCTATCCAAGGTAATGATCCTTTAAAGGTTTAAGAGTAATCATCAGGAGCGGACGCCATAGGTTGAACTTTTCAAAAAAAAATAAACATTGACTAATACTATTGGGATACTTATTTAAATTATTAACTACATTATAAAATAATCCATTCAGTGCACAATGAATTAATATGATTCTAAAAAACTCCACCTGACCCAAATGGCCTAAGCCATGGGTATGAGCTCAACACGTATTAATTACTTAAAGTTAAAAAGAAGGTACTTAAATGGAAAAGGCTATTGTACTTTTTTTTTTTTTGGGTGAGAAAAAAAAGGGTTATTGTACTGATTGAGACTTCACATCTTTTTAGCATAGCCCTATGATATATATACTTGATTAGAATTCCTTGCTAGCATTGTTGAAACAAATTGAAAAAACGTGCCAAAGATTCTAATAGGCCAAGAATGTATTGATCCTTTGGGTAAATTAACTAATTAATTAGCCAAGTAAATTAATTAAGTCAATTTAACATGCAATATGCATGATAGCACAAACAAATCACCAAATAACTAAATGCAGTAGAAATTAAATTTGACATGAGTGATTTGTTTATGAATGGGGAAAACCTCCAAGGAAAAACCCCACTAAATGAATTTAAGGTCACCACTCTCGAGAATCTACTATTATCAAAACAAGTGGTTACAAATAAAAGAATCTCAGTATCTTATACCAACTTACAGTTGAACTCTTACCCCAATACACAATTGGACTTGTAATGTAGTGACAGTTTCTCCTTTCAATGCACAGCTCCTAGTACGTGACTAACCAATCGATGCACGGATCTAAGTACGTGACTAACACACCAACTTGACAAAGATATTGGCTGCAAAGTTCTTCAGTTCATCCATACAATGAAGATTAAGAAGCTCCTTGGTTACAAAACCCTTAGCGTATAAACGCATCAGCTTCTTCAAGAGAAATATGAACTACGGCAAATTGTCTCTGGTCACAATTTGAGTGAATAATCACTTTGCATCAAGTTGCATCACCTTTGACAGCCTTTGAAATAATCGTTATATATGTCTAGGGTTGTAAAAAAAGAAACCCTATACAAATACACATGGATATGCGTGAAAAACAGATCTGGAAATTTGAAATTCGTAATCCCCGATAGATGCAGTTGTCGAGCTATCTGTCAAGATTCAAATATTAAATCTTGATAGATGCAGTTGCCAAGATTTCTATTGAGCTTTAATGATGAGCACTTCTTCACTTGATTCTTGGACAGATTTGCATGGTTTCAATACTTGAACTTGAACTCTTGTTCCTTGAGGTATTGAACACATCCAAGATTTACCTAATTACAAGTAAAGTACGTTTTATCAAATGATTAGCCACTTCTAAATGACATATGTTCATAACATGTTCCACATATGTCCTAATAATCTCCCCCTTTGGCAACCCATGACAAAATCACAACAAACAAATGAAATATGAGAAAAGTCATAAATCGCTCAACTCATAATCACTTGTTGAATACAATAAAATCTAATCCTAGCATAAACTCCTGAAAAACTTTGCAAGAAAAGAGTTCATGGCATGATAGATTTTGACAACCTGTATTTCTGAAATACTTTAAATAAAACTCATCATGGCATCTAAGTGTGAAACAGAAATAAAAGATTGCATACAATAATAAGAAACATGTGTATAAAGAGATAAAAGAAACAACACATGGAGAGATAGGTGAATTGATAACAACATCATCATCATCATCATATATATATATATCAAAGATAAATATAACGTTTGTTATCACTAAATGGTCACAAGACCAATGTCCAAGAGATAATGTATCTAAAGAGAAAGAAAAGAAAAGATACATAAATCCTCACTACATCCCTCATATATAAACATTCCCCCTATCAAAAATGTCCTATACTAACTCTCCCCCTAAGTACATGATTACTCTCATACTCAAAACTACTCTCCCTTTTTATCACGAGTGACAAATGGTAAGTCGTTGAGAAGCAGTCATCTCCTCATCACCGGAAGAGCTAGCATCCTCATCCTCATCATCGTCATCACCGGAGCCATCATCATGTTCCTCGTCGTCTAAAGCCTGTGGAGATGGAGAGGGAGATGGAGAAGTGGTGAAGCCACCCATGCGAGCTTGTCATCGTGCAATACGACTAACACAGGTGTTCACCTTATACAACTCAGAAATGAGTGTATTGAGGTGAGCATCCATGCGCTCAAGCTGTGCCATGACGACCTCTAGCGTCACACCACCACTCAAAAAAGAAGAAGAAAAAGAAGAAGAAGAAGAAGAAGAAGAAGAAGAAGAAGAAAGAGCGGAAGGGGTTGGAGGAGTCACCGTCTTGATCCATGGCTGCTTCAGTCGAAGTTGGGCCTCACTCCGTCGTACAGTCACCGCACTAATGGCACACATAACTGTGAAGTGAGGAGACTCATGATAAGAGTTTGAGGAGTGGCGAATGATCCTCGTGATAAAAGAAGGAAAAATAAGTTTATCACAGGTCGTCGTATCCCTATAGACATCGATGAGAGAGAGAATGAAGGGAGAAGGGAAGTCTTTGGTAAGGTCCTCAATGAGGGACAACAAAAAGCGAGCACGAGGCTTAGTAATAGAATTTTGGTGAGACATAATAATAAAAAAATAAACACGATAAGAAGAAAAAGGAGAAGACAAAAATTATAATAATAATTAAATGATAATTGTAAATGTTATTATTCTTATATATATTTATAAGTTTGAATTTAGACACTATTCCATGTTTAGCATTCTATTAGAATCTTGTTATATCATAGTTCGTTAAATTGTAAATGTTATTATTCAAATATATATATTTAGTTGAATTTAGACTCTATTCAATTTTTAACATTCTATTAGAATCTTGTTATATCATAGTTCATTAAATGGTAGAATAGATAGACAAAACATTAAAAAAAAAAAATAAAATAATAATATGTTATATTTTTTGGTGCTCTACACAAGTTATTGACTAGTAATAATAATAATAATAATAACAACAAAAAGAGTGAAGGTTAGCTTAGGTAAGGGTGTACATGATTTGGGTTTGAGTTATTTTCAACTCAATCCACTCAAGCTAAATAATCTCCTTGAGTTGAGAAACTAACAACCCAATGGGGGTTTGATTTGATAGTATAATGATACCAACACCCTTTCTAATAACCCAACTTCGTAAAAATGAAATCTTAAAATAAAAATAAAAAATGAATCAAACTAACAAATCTAAAGTAAGTCTCAAAATTCAAAATAAATCGAACTAACAAATTTAAATAACATTTATTTTAAAAACTATTAATAGCATTGGCTGGATCGCGTTACTTTGATTGAAAATCTCACCAACACAAACTAGCCCAACTCAATCTCCAAAACAAAAAGTTAATAGAACACAACCCAATCCATCAACCCATAAAAAGCCAATTTAAGCCATCGGGTTGGGTGGGTTGGATTGAATTGCGTTGAGTTTGAGGGTTGAATGCACATTCCTAATTTTAAAAAATTGTTTTATATGGACTACATATGAGACTATTGCGAGCCTTGTTTGGTTAATGCTCCGTTTGTTAATTTGTTTGTAAGATATTTTCCAAAAAAACATTTTTTTGCATTTTCAAGTGTTTGTTTCATTGTAAAATTTACTCAAACAAACAAACCTTTTTCGTTAATTGGAAAACTCTTTGTAAAAATTTGAAAATTGTTTTACATCAAATTTTTATGTAAAATATTTTCCAAAACTCAATACAACCCACCCACACCCTCCACCCTCCCTTCTTTCTTGTAGAGACCCTTGCAGCTTTAAATAATGCGCGAGCAACATTAACAAAGGTGATTGATGAAGTCTCTAGCATCAATCTCAGGCTTAAACATGGAGGCATTTCGCGGTTTTGAAGTTTATTGGTGATTGGCCTAGGGCCTTTCACAGCGTTGAAGTTCATTGGTGATGGGTGGATCTCATGGTGGTTGTCAAAATTGGAATTTTTAGGGGTGATTTTAATATCTATTTCAATGTGTGTGTGATGTTATTTTGATCTTGGGTGTTATTTGATTTTTTTGGAGCATTTTCAAGAACACAACCTAACACTAAAAAAAGAAAATACTTTCACTGAAAGTATTTTACATCAAAAAATATTTTACAACGAAACAATTGGAGTGTAAATTTCTTGTCCTTTCCCTATATCTTTATTGAATATATTAATTTTAATAAATGTAGCTTTTGTAATTGTAACTATTGGAAAAATGGATGGATGAGAAAATGAATATAAAGGGAAAAAAAAAAACTAATTAAATTAAGATATGTGTTATTAATGAAATGAATAGAGCCCGATTAAATTAAGATACATTTTATTAAGGGTTTGTTTGGGATCCGCTTAATTTGTTGAAACTGAAACCTTTTTTCTGAAAGTATTATAAATAAAGGTAAAAGTTAATTGAAATAGTACAGCGAGACCTATGAATAGTACCAAAAAGTGCAATCAACTCATGAATAGTAGCAAAAATAAGTTGAATAGTAATATAAGCTGGCAAAATTAATCAAGTCAAACAGACACTAAATGGGAAAAGATCAACATTTTCAAAATTCATAAAATTTAAAATTATATATGTAGGGTATGGGTTTGAGTACTTCTACTGTTACGTGAGTAGGCTCAAGCCCAACTGGCCCAATACAATGAATTTGTAGCGAATGAGTTCAAGAACTAGGCTTTAGTGAGGATTGCAACAACTGGACATAATCGTAAATAGATTGAATAACAAATATATGGGGAGAAGTGTGAAACTTTATCCTCAGGCTTGATCCAAGGACTGGTTATTCTTATTGTTTCTTCAGTGCTTGGTTACAAAAGCTTTTCAAAATGGTACAAACAGCAACCGTCTTCCCTAAATTAACTTTTCGACCCCCCTTTCCTGGAGGGTTTCTTACATTATATACCTCTTTCTCGTTGATCTTGGCCCTCTATTTGTTGATCATGCATGTAGATACTTGAGTGCTTATCCCATCTGCCGCCTTCTCCAACTTTCTGTGAGTTGCAACAACTAAGGTGGTACTATTCAGGGGTCATTTCCTAATTAATGCGGCCAAATCGTTAGCTGTGGACATTTAATGCAGAGGTGACAGCTTCTCCTAGAATTGCTCCTCCACCATGCTCTCATGGCTGGCCCACTGAGTTAGTCCTTTTTTGCTTGGGATGCCCTAAGAGGCTATCCTCAAAGGCATGCCACCCATCCTTCTTATGATTTCGGTTGGCTGAGGACAGGATTGTCCTCGACGATATCTCTTGGCAACTTGGACTCTCTTTTTGTTCATCCTCGGGCGTTTCTTCCTCCTCGGCATGAGCCCTAGGGCCCTGTATGAAGTAGGTTGGGGCTACTCAGCTCTTTGACCCCACAGTAGCCCTTCAAAATCCTACTGTTCGGCTCCTCGGACGGAGATGAGGGTTTTGATGTCCTTAAGCCTTTGTCATGGCTTGTCAAGCCCTATCCTCCATCAGTGCCAGAGCCTTTTCGCTTGTCTAAGGCACGTTCTTGGCGCTTCGGTATGCGGAGTGCGTCCTCATTAAATTCTGTCAACTCTATGCTCCCCACGTTAGACGATGTGATGGTAATCCAACGGTGGAGGTTTCTTTAGCCTTTATGGGCGGCAAAACCCGTGTGGTTTATTTTAATGGGAGGTATAAATACCCATTTGAACCAATCTGTCTCTTTACTTTTACACTCAAGAGTTCTTGCGCACATACCCTAAATCCGGTAAAGTATTCAACCAAACTTACGTCTCTTTTCCGCATAAAAAGTCTATCCGAGGAGCTTTTCCTCACTTCTATAAGTTTTCTCCTCTCTATAACTCATACTTTCTCTCTTCTAAGTTTCTTCTCCTTTCATCCCTTTCTTACCTTCACCCCTCCTTGAGTTTTTTAGCCGTTCCTAGGGATGGGTAGATTTAAAAGGTTGGTAGAGTTAGAAGAGGCGATGGAGAAATTCATCGCTGATTATAGAATACCGAGTACCGTAGGTTTGAGGTACTGTAAAGAAGGCGAGTGGCATTTTATAAGGCAAGGGGGTGAGGTAGTGATTCCCATAATCGCCTTCCTAGAAGGGGGTATGAGGATTCCTATGGGGCCGGTGATGGGGGATTACCTTAGGCATTTCTGACTAGCTCCCATCTAGTGTGCCGTCAATGTGTTTAGGATCCTGGGCTGTGTGGACGCCCTAAACGAGAAGATGGGGTTAAGGTTAACCCATCATGACATAAATTGGTGCTACAACCTCCAACACCTAGGGTAAGTCCTATTACATGAAAGCGATGGATGACAAAGGTTCGGCTCATTCAATGTTTCCTCGAGTCCAGCAAAGGGCTAAACATGGACTTTCTCATCGTGTCAGGGCGTGGCCCGACGGCCTTCCTTATCCAACTGAGGAGGGGGCACCAGGTGGGGTATTCGGAGTAGGAGAGGGTTAACCCTTGGTGTTGTCAATAGTTTGCATTTGTTTGGTTGCTAACAGAGGTGTGCCTTCATTTTTGCAGATCCCCACGCCTTTAAACGTCATTTTCACTTGGTCAAACCGGGTAGATTGGAGACCATTCTTAAGGCAGAGGTCTTTGTGAACAAAGGTGACAACCAAGTCAGAGCCGCTCATAAGATCCTTGGGTATGATCCTATTCAAAAGTCGTTATCGGCCCCGAAATACGTGATCAAAGCTAAAGATCCTCGTCTTCACAAAATCACTATAGCAAAGCACGGTTTCCTGCTTCCCGAAGGATCTTCTGCTCAAGGAGGCGCTACATTGGCAGGCTCCTCCTCATCCCATCAAGCTGCAGAGGCTGAGGAAGTAAGGGCAGAAAGCGAAGCAAGTCGCTGAATTTGACCAGTCCAAGGACGAATTTGGTGCATTCGATTAAGTCGACTCTATCCAAAGATCCCTCTAGTGACTTGGGCGACCCCAGCTTGACCGAAGCGAATCTCCAAGGTACCTCTTCTTAGGCCGAGATGGGTTTCAAGAGGAAGCCTCCCACTAGCCTTCTTGACCTAATCGAAGGCCAACCGGGGAAGGATACGTTGGGGAAATCACAGCCCAAGCTTCCCCTCCTCCGCCCAAGCCTTAACCTGCCCAAACCAGGTCATTCTTCCACCCCATCATAACCTTCATCTCCACAGTCCAAACTTCCTCCTCCTCCTCCACCCGATGATCTAAAAAGGAAGAGGACTCCAAGGGTAAGGAGCCCATGGATGGGGGGAGATCCCCGTTCCTCTTAGGAGGAAGATGAAAGCCTGACGAGCTTCAAAGCCAATGAAGATCGTGCACCAGGGTCAGGATAAGGAAGTCACCACACAGCCCGAGCCTCAGGCCTGGCTTCCTGCCCCAATGCTTCATAGGGAGCCCCTGATGGACAGCGCCTCCTTGAGGGACTTCAGAAGGGGCGAAGGTGCCTATGTAGCCTACGCGCTGAAGAGGTCCCTGCTACTCCCCACTGACATGGCTAAGTTG